>QEPC01009734.1:2446780-2466896 GCA_003113815.1 Sphenodon punctatus
CCAGTTGGTAGGCCCTGATGAATAGGCTCTCAACTACAGTGAGCAGCAGACTAGCCCCTGCAGAATCAAGTTATGTCAGTACTTTGCCCTCACTTATTCTATAGAGGAAAGAGCTGGCTCAACCCCCCGACTGCATGAGCTTCCGTAGAAGGTGCCACTCTTGCTCCAGTGTGCTCCCAAGCCCCACCAAACAGACACTGAATTTGCACATGCTTTCATAGCACTAAGGAGCTAGCTTTTGTGCTGGAGTGTTTGGATTTGCTGCTTTCTTAGCGTGTCTGCTTGGCCATGTCACTGCTGACACAGGATGGGCCACCGCTGTCTTCTGTCCCCTTCTACATCATGGGTGCAAAAGACATTCCTTTGGCCCACAGGAAGCAAGCCATCTCCTCTGTGCCAAATACCAACCACCATCTCCCTCTTCCAAGCCCATGGCTAGAGAGGGGCAGACTCCAGAGTATTCGGTCTTGAATGAGCCATTCCCTGCTCCAGGGCCATTTACATCTGCCTAGATGGAACACATGGAACAAAGGTAGCCCTCACTGGCCACCATGGAAAAGAGCCATCTCTTTATCCCCATTTAAACAGAGTAGATCACAGAGGCCCTGCTGGGAGGCTCACAGAGGGAGTCAGTGGCAGAGCTGGGAAGAGACTCCAGGAGTTCTCCTTCCCAGTCTCGGTATAATCACTGGAACACAATCTCCTTCCAAGACAGGAACAGAACCCAGACAACCCAGCTCCCAGTCTTGTGCTCTAACCAGGAGAGCACACTGTATCAAAGGGTGCAGGCATTAGGGGCCAGAATTTGAAGAGAGCTTTGAACCCAGAAACGTCCAGTGAAAAGAAGGAGAGGGCACACCCCACTCATCTCAAGAAGCTGCTGAGCACTCAACAATTCGGAACATCTGGACCTGTAGCTCCTGGCATTGAGCTAGTGCAGCTATGGGCTTTCATGGCAGCAGGTAAGTGAGGCAGTGGCCAACTGCTGCCTTCACCCTTTGGCCCTAACAAAGAGCAGGAGCGGGAGAGCCAAAAGGGGAGTTCTCCATGAGAGTCTTGTCCCCATTTCGGCAGCTCTCACCCAGCACTGTAGGCCAGGGGGACTTGAGGGAGGAGCCATTTCCAAGGAACCCAGGGGGACAGGTGTGGAAGAGAGCACACAGGGCAACCCTTCCTGCTCTAATACACAACTGTAGCCCAGGCTTGGTTGCTTCTGGGGACACAGGAGCACATTCAGTCCTTAATGGTCCCAAGGGTCTAAGGCTCAAGAAACCAAGAGGTTGAAGCCCTGAAACACAGCAGAGTCCAGTGGGCACTGTGGGTACTCGGCACCCCAGCTAACCAGGCTCATATATCCAATGGCATGCACCCCAAGAGAGGAGGGCAAAGACACGCTGCTCCCCAACCCCCAGTTCTGTGGATACAGAGCCCCTAGCACAGCACGTCTAGCGGGAGAACAGAACATGCAGCTGCTCAATCCAGCAAGTGTGCCACGTACCAGCAATGGAGAGTCCCCCACATGATAAACACTGAAGCAGCAGAGAGGGGCCAGCAGAGCCCACCAGCACATACGGAGTAAAGGCAGAGGTGACACACAGCAAGCAACAGCAGCACCAGCAGAGAAACAGGCACAGATGCAGCATGCGTGGGCAGGGGTGGGGATGGGGGCAGAAAGTGAGATAGGGGGGAGAGTTATAATAAATGGAAAGTTGTATACCTCAGCACCTCCGAGACAGAGGAGTCACTGTCATCAGACCTAAGGACAGAAAATTAGCAGGATTACGGGAGAGAAAACTCCAGATGTGGAAAGGCAGCAGCAGAGTCAGACAGGGAAGGGGGTTATTGCGTCCAAGCTAGCAGGGCAAAGAGAGAAGAGCAGGAGAAGAGTGAGGGACTGGGAGTGGCACATCTCCGTCTGGGGAACCTTGCTGGGCTGAGCTAATATCCCCTTTCCCCCAGCCTCCGAACACTCCCAACCCCACTTGCTCCCAGCTGAGCAGCCCAGTGACATTGTTCAAAATTGCTGCCATATAGAGAGGAGGCAGGTGGGACATGAGGATTAATGTCCCACCTCCCAACATGAGGGGAAGAAGAGGAGGAAGGGACAGGACCAGGGGACTCCTTCCTCTCCAAGGAAACAGGTGCAAGATGACTAACAGCTCACAGCAGGGCAAGTCAGGGTAGTTCCCCTGGCTTCACTGGAGTTGTGCCTTTTTACACCAGCTGATGAGCTAGCCTGGGATTTCTGGTAACCTGCTGAAGCCACATAGAACAGCAGCCACTAACACCTCTCCCTCCTCCCTCTGGGACAGACCCGAAGAACGGAGGTGTCCCAGACAACACCCATGAGACCTGCCTAGCAATCCCATCCCTTCATAGAAAAGCAGGGTAGCTTTCCGGGGCCTAATCCGACTTAGCGAGAGACATTTGACTTGATGGGACAGGTCTGAAAGAGGCACTGCCCTTCTGCAAGACCATGGCTGATAGGTAGGACAGACAGGCTGTGTGTGCCCCTGGAAAATGGCTCCCTCACTTTCAGAAATAATTTGCAGGGGAAGGGAAGCCCTCCTTTGGGCACATTAATGGGGAGGAGACCTTGTTTGCAAGCTGGAGGTGGTTGCATGGTGTCTGGTCTTGGGAAACAGGCCCCCAGTGGGGCCTACGCAATTCAACAAACAGGCCTGTCCCACAAAGCCTGTAACCCACTATGGTGCTTTTCTGCTGGCCCCTCAGCCTAATGCACTCTTGTAATATCGCAGTTCACCACTTGGGTGGCTGGACTTCCCTGGGGTCATTCCCTGAAGCTGACAGGAGCAGGAGATCTGCTGCATTGCCCTTCAACTGAAGTGGATTTTCATGCAGGGAATCCCAGCAACAGAGCACACCTGCTTCCTGAAGCCCCGGCCTGTGCGGAGGGAAGGGGCCAGAGGCTACGACGGCTGGCACAAGAGCAGTGCCAGATCACACATGGTTCGAGAGGCAGCATGCGCTCGGCTGGGGGGGGGTGGGTGGATATTCCTGGTTGGTTAGTTTTGCCATGAACACTCGCTGACTAATAGCACTGTGCCCCTGCCCTCCCTGAGCCCCGACAAGGGCCTTACTTATCCAGTGCAGAGCCCTGGCTCTGGTTGCTGGTGAGGCGGGAGAAGACATTGCGGTCGTTGCGTGGCCTGGTGGGAGGGGAAGAGGGAGGGGTGAAGCCAACATCGGGAGTCCTAAGCCAGAAAGAGATCAACAGTTACAGCCCTGCCCACAGCACATCACAGTCCCACTCCACCTCCTGCCTCTTTCTCCCAGCCCCATGACTGGTGACAGAACCACCAGGCCTGGCACCCACAGCAAACAGGGCTGGACTTAGGATTTTAGCACCCCTAGGCAACTCAGGCTACACCCACTCCTGAGCTCTGGCGTGCCTGTGGGTTGCTGTCAGTCAAGGAGGGACACAATGGCAATGCTCAGCACAGAAGCAGTCTCTTCCTCCATGCTCGGCACCACCGCAGAGCACTTTTGCGGGGGGCTTGTGGGTGGAATGGGGATTCTCCAGGTGGGCATGGAGGGATGCCAATTGCCAGGTGGGATACCCACTCCAGGCTGTGGGTGACGCGGGTGAGGGAGTGCAGTTTCAGCAGCGGCAGGGGGTGCCGTAACTGGGTTGGCACAGGCTGAGAACAGAAGCCCCCAACCCCCAAAATCTGATGACCCCCAGGCAGGTGCCTATGTTGCCTGCCCCTAAGTCCAGCCCTGTCAGCAAAGCATGGGCATCATGGTCAATTTGACAGGCAGGCCTGCAGCCTGGCCCCTGCACTGCCCCAGAAGGCTGCTGGCTTTCACTCTCACCTGACAGGCTGTCCCCGATCATAGGATTTTCTCCTGGTCAGTGGCGAAGTGTCTGAGCCACGGGACTGCCTAGGGCTGGAGCACAGACAAATTGATCAGTGCTGAAACTCCTCAGCAATGACCCCAGGAAAAGCCCAGCACAGAGGTAGGATGGCCCAGCTCCCCTGCAGCATGCAAATTCCACACTTCAGCCTGCTGAGTAGAGAGCAAGTTAAGCACCAGCAGCAGGAGCTCTGTCCACCTGACTGCATCGCCAGGGACCGAATATGAGCTCAATCCTAGTGTTTTCCCATGTGGAGAGTAGTAACGTGGCACATGTGAGCATCCTACAAGCAGCAGGCTTTCCCATCTGCACCAGGAGGCACCCATCAGACCTGCCCACAGCAGCTCTGGGATAACCTCTGCTAGGACATTTCCTGTCTGCCCAGCCAAGGCCAGACTGCTAGGAGACATTTGTCCCTGGGGATCAAAACAGCAAACATGTTTTGCCCTCAGTCAGCTGATCCACAGTGACAGCAGGCTTTCCTAGCTCCCTCTCCAGCCTGCTTGGGGCACTATTCACAGGTTATGTTGGCAGTTACTCCAAATTTTTAAGGAGCAATAGCCTACGTGGAGGCCTGTCACTAGACCTGTGTTTGCATGTTCACACAACCACACAAACATGGGTTTGTGACTACAACTCCCATGTCCATGTAATGTGTAGCAAGGGGCACCCTACAGGTGGCACCACCACTTCTCTGCTCTCTCCTCCCTGCAGAGCCAGCATTCCTGGCTCTCTCCCCCAGATGATGAATCCCCTGCTCTGGCACTGCCCACACTCCGGAAGCCTCCCAAGGCAAAGAACACAGCCTCCCATCTGTGCTGCCATCTCTTAAAGCCTGCAAGTAGGTCAGACCCACATGACCCATAGCTTACAAGGTGCTCCCTCGAGTGGGCAGGCTAATGGTCCGGGAGACCTTCTCCCTGTAGTAGGAATCTTGGATGGAGAAGCCAATGCCATCCTCTTTGATCTCCATGAGCGATGCCAAGGACTTGGTGATGTTCTTGTTAGAGATGTCCAGAGTGGGGCCCAGGCATTCAGCAGACACAGCCTTCATCTGGCCAGACAGCTTGGGCTCCCCCTAAACCAGGAGAACGCAAGAAATGTCTGAGCAAAGGACAGAGAAATTCTCAAGTAGGCACAACTGGAGGTCTCCTATACCTGGCTGCAGGAGCATCTGAAATGCCAGTGCTCTTTGGGCACAGCACATCCAGGAGCAGTGGAGGGGGTGGGAGGGTTTAAACTGGGGCCCATCACTCACATTTGCTTGGCATGTGGCAACTGGAATGGAGAACAGAAACTGGCACAGACAAGAAAGCATCTTAGTACAGAGCTCCACTCCACTCCAGAACTGGCCCTTCACAGGGCACCAAATGTAAGGATCTGGGGCATAGGTGGGACTCAGGGATCAGGTCAGGAGTGGGGAGTCAGGGTTGGAGTCCAGGGTGTAGAGGGGTCAGAGCTTGACAAGACAAGGGATCAGAGCAGAGCAAAGCAGATACAGGGCAGAACAGATACAGGAAAGGGAGTGTGTCAGACAGGAACAGATCAGAAGATCCACACAACTTTCTGGTGCTACCAGCAACCCTAATATACTGGTTGGCAGCCAGTCAGGAAGATGGGAGGCTTGGAAAAGGCTGGGACAGACAGACGCAGGGGTGTGGCCATGTCAGAGCAGAGAGGCTTCTCGGGAGGAATGACAGAGGCAGCGGTGCTGCAGGCCCAACCACTGCTCCTGAAACACTGATGGTTTGAGGCCTGGGTCCTGACCCCAAACCCCACCCCCTGGAGAACCCTCCTATTATGGCCACACAGGTGGGTGGGTGTGTCCAGAAGAATGGATTTCATTTTGGGTCTGCAACTCCACCACCCAACCCCACCATACACCAAGTTAATCACTCTTCCTAAAACTCACCTTGAACTTGAAGTCATCCTGACTGGCCGAGCCCTTCATGGTGAAGGACTGGGAGAAGCTGTACGGGAACGCAAAGGGTTAATAGTTACCACCTCACCCGAGGTTCCTTCTCCCACAGGACTGGCATTGCCAGCCTCTGCCCACTGCCTATCCTGCCCACTCCCCTCCATGGGCGAGTGCTGCCCTGTACCTAAAAGGGCCAAAAGGGGTTCACTGTTGCTCAGACTGCTGTGCAGGAGGCACGAATGAGCAACAAAGGAAGTTTCCTTCTCTCAGCCCTGGCCAGGCAGGGGATACGGCTGGGAAGTACCCTGGGTCGGGTGCACTCACCTCCCATCGGAAGCCAGGCTGAACTCGGATATCTCCTCGTCTGTGCTGGCATAGCCATTCTCTGCACAAGAGAAACCAACAGCAAGCCGTGTCAGTGGCACACAGTGCAGGGAGGGCCAGGGCCAGCTGCAAGCAGCTGGCAAGTAGTCTCAGATTAGCATGTGGGCCTTCCCTGCAGCAGCAGTGCTGCTGCATTGCTAACCCCACTGCAAGGGATGGTCTTCCTCACAGACACAGAGGGATCTCCTGATCCAGCACAGACTGAAACTCCTGCCCAGAGCGGCTTTCACCAGCGTATGGGAGATCAGAGGCAATTGAAGGCCCTGGCCATACAAGACATGCTTCCCATGCTGGGGAGGCAGTGCAGTCCTGATGCTAGTTGAGAAGATGTTAGAGGGAGGTTGCTCGGCTGCTGCCTGACTTGGTTTATTTTAAAATTTTATTTATTTATTAAATTTCCCTGCCCCTCTCACCAAATGGTGATTCGAGATGGCTAACAAATAGTAAAAATACAATAAAATACACCTAGTTTTCCAGCTGGTCCAAGCCTCCCAAGGGGGCAGATCCCGTCCCCACTCTCTGGGCAGGGCACCAACCTTGCTGCACGTTGTGGATGAGGGCTTGTAGCTCTGGGTGGGACTCTGCCTTCTCCCGTAGGGCGTCCAGGATGAGGTGGTTCTGGGAGGAGCCAGTTACATCCATCTGCCGCAGGCGCCCTTCCAGCAAGAGGATCTGCGCTTCCTTCTGGGCCACTTGCAGGCCCTATTTGCAGAGAGCACAGGAGGAACCACAGTCCATCAGGCAGGGTTCCCTGCAGATGGGGCAGGGTTGGGCAGGAGGGACCAGGACTTTTGTTCCTTCCTGGTTACCTACTGCTCTTGCCCTGCAGTTTTTTGTAATCCCTCTATCCACACAGCTGTGGCACCTCCTCTTAGCCAATCTAGCAACTTTGCTAGCAGGGCATTTCTGAGAACGTACACAGGAAAACACATTATTCGTGGGCTGTGCAACCAGGAAAGGCCATCAGGATCATTTACTCTGGCCTCTTGTGTGACCCAGGCTACAGACCCAGTCACACTAGGTTGGGCTCCACATCCAATTCACAGCAGTTTGGATCTGCCAGGCAGGATGGGCTTCTTGAGCTAATGCGATCTGTAACCCACCCTGTGCCCCAGGGATGCCTGTTCACTTTACCACATACACCTAACTCCTTGCCCTACCTTATCTATCGATGCCTTGAGGAAGTTGTCCAGCAGGAGGCGTGCCTCAGCCAAGGAGCAAGAGCTGATCACCACGGAAGTGTCAGTGGAGTCCAGTTCCTCCTAAGAATCAGAAGAGACCCATGGGGAGGGGAATTAGAAGAGCAGGGTCTGGGAAAGGGCAGAGAGAGTCAGCGAAAGCCGAGCTAGGACTGTGTGCTCAGAAGGCCGGCATGTGGGGTCACGGACAGAAACATCCTGGGGGGTGTCATGCATGTGTGTTAATCTCTGGAACCAGTTCACAGTCTAAGCAAGCCTTGTCTTGTAGTGACCCTCAGAGCACCAAGTTCACACCCACACCACCGACTATGAAATAAGCTGCCCAGGGAGGTTGTGGAGTCTCCTTCCTTGGACACTTTCAAAACCTGGCTGGACAAGCATCTACCTAAATTACTGTATGCAATGGATAAGAGCCTGCCTTAGTGCAGGGGGTTGGGCTAGATGACTCGCCTTGAGATCCAATGCTATGATTGGACAGGGATGCTGGCAAGCCCTGCTGCACCTGCATCCGGGCTGGGTCTGTCTGCGAGGACCAAACCCAAGACCTCTGGATTCCCAAGGACGAAATCACTAGTTTGGAGGCATGTTGGCAACAATGGGTTCTGTCCTAGATGAGGTGCTACTTCCAGGGAAGAACAAAGAGCTGCAGCCTGGGTTACAAGAGCAAGATGAGGGCATGGCTGAGTCTTGCTTGGAAAGGAAAGATCCACGCTCAGTTCTGGCACCCTTGGGCTCTGCTCTGCACCACAGAAGGATCCTGCAAAAGCATCCACCTTGCTGGTTGTTCCTACCCCAGCCCATGGTGAAAGCCCAAAGCAAAAGAAATGGATTCTAATCATACTCAGGGGTTCAACCATTTTCTACAAACAGATCTTTTCAAAGAGAAAAGAGCTTCAGCCTAAATAGCCATTTCCCACAAAGGTATTCTGGCTGAAATTTCTCAAGAACCACCTTTTTCTTTATGTCCCATTGTGACCTACAAGGTCAGCTGGGAGTGCCCTCTTGTAAGTTCTATCATTGCATCGCGTCCATACATCAAGAGCATGAAGAAAGGCATTCTTGATGGCTGCTCACTGACTCCCTTCCCCTGGAGTTTCAGCAAAGCCCACACATCATCCACAGGCAATGCATGACCTGTCTATTTTGGTCAGTCATTTGAATTGGGTCGAACTTGAATTGGGGTGTAATTTTATGGGTATTTTATATATTATATATTTTGGAGGGGAAATGGAAACAAGAAACGTTTAAAGAACTATTCCTTCCCATTCCACAGGAAAGTTGGGAGGGAGGGGCAAAGTGTGAAAGACGAGTTTACCCCCATCAGCAAATCTAAACAAAAAAGACTTTTAAATTTGGCAAAGTTCATAAAAAATCTGGAATGAAATAAATAGTTTCCTTCAACTCTTTCTATGCCACATGTTTAGTAATGCTAGAACTAGAATCATAGAGTTGGAAGGGACCTCAAGGGTCACCTAATCTAACCTCCTGCTTGGACTACAGCTACAACATCCCAGCAGGGGTGTAAGCTAGGTGCAGACAATGGAACGGGTCTCCTGCTAGGGCACTTCGAGTGTGCACATGTATTATACAGGTGCGTGGGGCACCGGTTAAATCTACACCCCAGCATCCCTGACAAATGGCTGGCCAGTCTCTTTTTCAAAGACTCCAGTGACGGAGAGCCTACGGCCTCTCTAGGCAACCTGTTCCATTGCCACACCGCTCTTCTTACGATTAGAAACATTTTACTGGGAGCCGATTTATTTATTTTTAGATATTTGAAGACTTATCATTCCTCCCCTTAATAATATTTTATTTAGGCTAAACATACCCTTCAACCTTTCCTCACAAGACTTGCTTTCCAGACCCTTGATCATCTTTGTTGACCTCCTCTGAATCTGCTTCAATTTGTCAATGTCCTTTAAAATGAAGCGCCCAAAACTGCAGGTGAGATCTGACTCTTATCCAGCCCTGTCCACCCTCAAGTGCTGCCTTCACAGAGCAGGTCAGTCTCCTTATCCCCATTTTGCAGGTGGAGATGCTGAGGTGCCATTTGCTAGATGCGTTTTCCTTCTCTAAAGTTTGGAGTCCCGTGCGAGCCCTGGCAGAGCCCTAAGTTAAAGTGGCTTTGGCTACGTCAGTTTAGAGTACAGTTATAATGAAAACACCCCATTTCAAATATGGTTGTCCTGCCTGTTAGCACAGAATGGGACTCACATGGGAGTCTGTCTCTCTTTGTCTCTCTCTGACACCATGTTCACATCTCTCTCCAGCTGGGCACATCGTTGGAGAAAAACTGGGGGGGGGGGGATGACAGAGAAGATACATCCCCACATCACGCACCAAATTTAGGGTACAAGGGGCAGTCCCTTCTTTTATTTTACCCCTGCTACTGCTGCATGAGCTACAGGTGGCCAATTATTTATTTATTTATTTATTTATTTTAAACATTTATTAGTTGCCCCATATGCCTACGGCATCCCGGGGCGACGTACAACTAAGTAAAAACATTCATAAAAATAAAACAATTTTTAAAAAAACACCACACAATTTAAAACCTCAACAGGGTTAGGAAAAATAAATAAAAATAGGGAAGAGCTAAAAACCCTAAACCCCCCTCCCCCCATCCCCAAAGGCCTGGGCGAACAGCCAGGTTTTACAAGCCCGCTGGAATGTTAAAAGGCTTGGAGCCAGGCGAGCTTCCTCCGGGAGGGAATTCCAAAGACGCGCCCGGCCACCGAGAATACCCTCTCCATTGTGGCCCCCCACTTGACACGAGGGACCTCCAAGAAGGCACCCCCGGCAGACCGAAGGAGCCGCTCTGGGGCACGGAGGGCGAGGTGGTCCCTGAGGTACGAGGGGCCGAGACCATGAAGGGCCTTATAGATCATTACCAATACCTTGAACCTGGCTCGGCACGCTATTGGCAACCAGTGCAGAGTCCGGAGCACAGGTGTTGTATGCTCCCGACGACCCGCCCCCATCAGGAGATGGGCCTCCGCATTCTGCACTAGCTGCAGCCTCCGGACCAGGAACAAGGCAGCCCCACTTAGAGTGCATTGCAGTAGTCCAGCCTCGAGGTGATGAAGGCATGGATGAGGGAGGCCAGGTCCGGCCCGGAGACGTACGGACGCAGCCTCTGCACTAGATACAGCTGGTGGAAGGCGGCCTTCACCACCACCTCCACCTGTTGATCCAGGCGAAGATCTGAGTCCAATATCACCCCCAGGCCCCGAACATGCTGAGCTATAGGAGGGCGAACCCCCCCAATCGGGGGGCCGACACCTCCCTCGCTCTCCCCACCACCATCACCTCCGTCTTATTGGGGTTGAGCTTCAGTCTGCTCTCCCACATCCACTCCGTATGGCCTCCAAACACTGGGATAGCAACGACACAGCAGGTCAGCTGAAAAAGAGAGGTACAGCTGAGTATCATCAGCATATTGGTGACATCGCACCCTCTCACCCTCTCACGACCTCCCCCAAGGGCTGCATATATACATTAAATAACAACGGAGACAGAATGGAACCCTGTGTAACGCCGCAGGACAAGGCGCGGGGGCAAGATGTTTCCGCTCCCAACACCACCCGCTGGCTTCTCCCCGAGAGGAATGAGCGGAACCATTCAAGAACAGTCCCGTCCATTCCCCCCAGGTCACGCAGCCGTCTCAACAGCAGCCCATGGTCCACGGTATCAAAAGCGGCCGAGAGATCTAGCAGGATAAGAAATGTAGAACATCCTGCGTCCATCTCCCGGCGGAGATCATCGACCAAGGCCACCAACGCTGTTTCAGTGCCATACCCAGGACGGAACCCCGATTGAAAAGGGTCTAGAAAACCGATGCAATCTGGATTGCCACCAGCCACTCAATAACCTTCCCTAAAAAGGGAAGGTTAGAGACAGGTCGGTAGCTGGCGAGTGCGTCCACATCCAATGATGGTTTCTTCGGGGGCGCACCACAGCCTCCTTGAGGCTAGATGACAGCCTCCCCTGCTGCAGGGACATGTTAACCACTGTTGCCAGCTTCGTCCCAATGTCTCCCTGGAGGCTTTCACCAACCAGGACGGGCAGGGATCAAGTTCACAACTGGTGGCTCTCACAGACCCCAGGACATCCACCGCCCTCTTGTCCCCAGTTTCGGTGTTTCCCCCGGCCTGCGGGAGGAGGAAGATTGGGGCTGAGGGACGGAGGTGGGGTGTGGGTGCATGGAGCCTATGTTGTGGGTGGGTATGGTGTGTGAGACTGTGCAGTGTCTTGGCTGCTGGCATGGTATGGAGGTTGGGGCGGGAGCCTTGGCTTGCAATTCCCGTGCTTTTTGGTGCATGATTGAATTTTCCAGAGCCTCCATCTTGTAAACCGGAGGTTTTTAGACTATGGAATATCCAAGTTTTTTGTTAAATAAAATGCAATGGATAAAATTTATCCTGCTACTGCAGTCGAATACTAAGCAACATAACCACGATGGGAGCAGGGCTTAAGGGAGGCTGAAATGGAAGAGCTGCTCCCTTCAGTTTAGAAGGTTGTTACTTCCTTCAAACAGCAAGCACTGGAAAGCGTTTTTGTTTGGGCAGGCATTTAGTGGGTGATGGGTGGGTTAGGGGTGCGCATATTTTAAAATTGTATTTCTTTTTTCCTTTTAATGTCTTGTGCATGCATGTGTTTTTATATTACTGTAACCCACCCTAAGCCTACTTTATGTGAGATGGACATGATATAAATTTAAATACAATGAACAAATAAACCAGGCTATCTGGGTGCACTGATTTGCAGTTATCCTGATTCTAGGAGGAACCCGAGCAAGGTATTTGGGGACACCAATCTGCAGTTGTGCACAGAGCCTTGCAATCACTCAGGACATGCCTGCCCCTTGCTACACTCCTATCAGCTTCTCCTTCCTGCAGAGCCCAAAAGAACTCTCCCCACACCTCTCAAGCATGTCTCTCTTAGTTTGACAAGTGGATGTGAGCACTATATGGACATGGCTCCCCCTTCCTGAACAAATCCTGCACAAGCTCCTAGTCTTAACCTATAAAGCTCTTCAACCTTGCTCCCTCCCTACCTCTCTGTACTAATTTCCCTCCGTACTCCAGTCCATGAACTCCTCTCCTCCTCTGTTCCCTCTCTTGCCCTCCCCTCCTCCCCAGCTCCCCTAACTGCCTTTGTCCCTTCTCCCTAGCTGCCCCCCATGCCTGGAACACCCTCCCTGCCCACATCCGCCTCACCCCCTCCCTTCGTACCTTCAAATCCCTCCTCAAGACCCACCTCTTCTGCTCTGCCCTCCCCGACTTCTTGCTCCCCTCACCTAACTCCTGCTGATACCTACCATCCAGTACAATCTGTTACCTGAGGTCTGTGTACTCATATCCTCACCGCACAGACCAACCAGCCCTCATTCTTGATGTAACCAAGACAAGCACGTGCACCTGGGACCTTGCATCTTCATGAATGTTACACTCCTTGTCTCTCCCTCTGTTTTCCATGCCCCCCTGTCTCTCAGATTGTAAGCCCTAGGGCAGGGACCGTGTCTATTCAATTACTTTGTAAAGCGCCAGGTACATTGCTTGTGCTATATTAATGCTTGCTAATAATAAAAATAATTACTCTTCTGCTCCAAGGAAAAGCTCCCCAAGGGCACCCCAGAGCTGTCATGCTGGGAGGAGCTAGCCACTCTACGGCCTCCAGCATCCATCTCCAAGGAGCTCAGGGCAAGATTTCAGGAGCAGCTGGCAAGTGATGCTGTTGAGCAGCCCAGACCAGAGCTGTTCACTCCTGGTGCTATGCTCTTCTATACACCATAGCTGAAGGCAGGCGATTCACGGTGAATCACAGCAACCTGCCTGTGCCCCATTTGTGTGGCCTAAAGCAGCTGCCTTCACTTGCCCCTGAAGGCCTGCTCCTCAGTATAACCTTCACAACTTAGCATTTCACAGTCCCCAAAGAGCAAGACAACACCGCAGCAGTCACTGAACCACGAGACCCCAGTGAGAGGTAGGGGGTGGAAATGGTCACATATGAGAGGCGTGAAACTGGGAGTTGGAGTGGGGGTGGGGTTGGGATTAGGTTTTATTGGTTTTACTTGTATTTGACTCAGAAGCTGTAAACTGTCCAGAGCTGCATGGATTGGGCAGGATTTAAATCTAAAGATGACAATGAGGATTTCTTCCAGATTTACAGAATGAGCTAGGGAGAGCAGAGTAGATGGCTAAGCTCATCTCCCAGCTCTGCTGCCTACTCCTTGTGGGATTCTGGGCAGGTTATTACAGCACAAACTGTGCCCCAGTTCTGCTACCTGTAAAACAAGAATCAAGACAAACCCCTCCCCGCTCCCTCTGAGGTGGGCATGTTTGTTCATGAAGGTGTGAAGGGGGCTTAGAAAAAAGAAGCCTTCCCAGCCTCCATCCTGCAGCCCCTTAGGCATGAAGGACTGGAGGGAGAGCCCAGAAAGCTACAGCCCCTGGAGCACTCGTCACCCTGTACTTCACCCCCACCTCCCAAAGTACTCCATCAACATGCAGGCCCAGACCCAGCACCTTGGTCTCCTCAAGCTGCATGATGGTGGCCTGGCAGTCAGAGATGCCGTCATTGATGTAGTCAATATTGGCTCTCAACACCTCGATCTCCTCATTCAGCTCCTGCAGTCCCTTCTGTTCCTCTGGGCTCTCAGCCTGCAGCTTTCCCCTCTTTCCAAGCAGTGCCTCCTGCAGCAGTGACAGCTCCTCACGTTTCTGAAAGGGGGAGAAGGAAAAGCTCAGCCAGTGCCATCCAGACTGTCCCCTTCACCCCTGCTCCCATTCAACCCAGCCCCCTCCCCACCTTGATGAGCCGCTCCATGTCAGACTCCAGGTTGATGATGGTCATCCTCTGCATGACGATGTCGAAGACACGTCGTTCCAGGGACTGCCACTTGAGCCGGGCTGCCTTGCTGAAGGTCTGGTTTGCACCCTTCTTCTGAAATTTCTTCCTGCAGAGGGACAGGGCATGGTCAGACCGAGCTGGGTGCTCTCACTGCCAGTCAGAGAGTCCCCTGGTAGCTGGGTCGTGCCACTTGACCCATGCCCACTGGTGCCATGACAGCCCATTGAATGGAGCCAAGCCCATTGGCCCTTTCTCTATGCAGAGGTTCCCAGGCCCAGAGGAGCCCTGCTTGCACTGCTCTTCCTTCATAGGATGAAAAGTGCAGATTACCCACTCCTGGCTCTGCTGTTACTGACATGGGCTTCCTAGCAGATTCCACCTCTCCCATCAGATTGAACTTCTTCATGTATAATTTATAGGCTGAAGTTGTCCTTTGCTTGAGATGTTTCAGTGAAGGGGACAGGGACAAAGCTGGTGGGAACTCCTAGACTGAGGGGGCGGGAGGCCCAGGAGGAGTCAGGCCAGGGCTCAGTATCAGGGTCTGTGCAACAGGACCCAGAGGCATTAGCGCGTTACAGTAGCCTGTAGTTTGGAGAGTCTTGCAATTCATTGAGCAGAAAATTCACCTGCAGATACTGAAGTGATAGTGTCCCCCTTGTAACATGGCAGAAAGCTCAGCAAGAGGGTGGAAGGAGGGTTTCTCAGTCAGAGGTTGAAGCTGTGCTGACTGGAGGATGTCCCTCACCTGCCGCTCCTCTCTCCCAGCTACTATAAGTGGGCCCTTGGCAAGCAGAGCCCCTGCAGGGAGAAGCCTGTTAACACCTCTCTGCCGAGCTTGGCAGAGGCCAGCCTGCCTCATGGCTGACCTGACAGGACGAGTCCCATTCACAGAGGGAGAAGGGTCTCCCAAAAAGTTGTTGATTTTCCGGTTCCACTGGCGCACAATGCTGGAGACAGAGCGAGACCCAGACTCTGCTTCGGATGAGGTGGTGTTGGAGGAGACCTCAGCACCAGAGTCCTGCAAGGAGGACAGCTTCTGGCTCATCCTCCCAGAGACCCGATCAGACATGGGTTTGGCCAGGCGCCGCAAAGCAGAGACCTAAGAGACAGCAACCCCTCAGAATTGTAGAGCGGGGAGCCCCAAAAGAGATGCCATCCAGAACCAAACCAAAACCACCCCCACCTGCCCACATCCAGCCAAGCCCCAAGCAACTTCCAACCATCCCAACACCACAGAGACTCCAGTCCTAATGCAAATCCTCACTTCAGCTGTGAAGAGGCTGGGAAGGCGGGTGCTACATACACAGTGCTGTGCTCAAGATAGATCAGAGCAAAACAACGTCTCAGGAGCTGTGAGGGCAGCAGCACAGACTGACCTGGATTCAGTGGTGAGTGCGGTGCCCAGAGAACAAGCTTGGCTGGAACAGAGCAAGCTGGGATCCTGCCCCAGAAAGTAGGGAATTCCTGCATCCTTCATAGCCCCAGGGGCCCTATGTGGGGAAGATTCCATTCCCTGGCCACATCTCTAGCCTCGCTACCCATGGCAGGAAAACTCGAGCCTTTAGGAACCTTTCACCTCAGGCTCTGCCTGAGGCACAGGGATGGGCTCCCCTGCCCCTGGAAATGGTACAACCAGAGGCACCATCCCATCAAGGTAGTTTCCTTCCCTACAGGCTAAACAGCCTCCACTCACCTCCTGGGTTTTCCTTCGCAGCACAATCTCCTGCTGCCGCTTCTGGGACTCCAGTGTCCGGATCTGAAACTGTTTGGAAGAGAAAAGGGGTGAGAAGAGCACTCCAGGAGGCTGGGGCAGAGCCTGAGGAAGGAACGGGGGGTGGGACTGGGAACCAAGGCAGGGCTGGGAGGGGGCAATACAGACCATGGGCACCAGTCACTGCAGTGGGAGCCTGCTGTCACCATAATGGGGCATAGAATTTGTCCAGAGGATCAGACATTCCAGGGGAAGGAAGGAGTCACTTTTGAGATGGAAACGGACCTGTGTTCACTGTGTTTTCTCTATTGCTGTCAATGGGGAAAACAGTGAACATGGGAGTTGGGGCTCCCACCTCCAGTTTTCATCCCAAGAGCTCCCCACAGCTTCCAAGTGGGGGCACGTTTGATGGCCTGGGGAGCTAACCAAGCCACCGCACTGCTCCCTTCAAAGATGCTGCAACGAAGCAGCTTCGAGTCCATGAAAGCATGTAGTAAGTAACACTGTGTACCACTAGAGGGTACTCCAAAACCAATTTCCCAAACTATACAGACTTCCTGAGTTCCGATTTGCTCCTTGGTGAGTACACACACACAAAAGATAATCTCTGAGGATGTTAAGTGGGGCACTAAGCATCCCAGAGCATGTTAGGAACTAAGGACAGGGAGCCCTGAACCACTGTGCTCATTCCAGGTCCGCATTCCCTGTTCCCCCAACCTACAGCATCTATGTTTCCTGCACCATTGTAGCCAGGGGTTCTGGGGCTAGGTCTTGCTGCACCAGAAGAGAGTCTCAGCGATGCTCATGGTGATGGCTTCCTGTCCCCCCTCCCCCACTGGCTTGGGACAGCTCCTCCCAGGACCAGACCTCCTCCCTCCCTCCCTGCGTCTCACAGGCCTAGAATGATGCTACCAATAGACCTGAAATAGGAGTATCACTACTACTATACTGCAGTATCTGCTGGTGTCGGTATCTGGCCGGTCCAGATAGCAGCTGGTGGATTTCCAGATAACTGGATTATACTTGATAAGCTCCCCTCAGACTTAACCTAGGAGTTTGGGCACAGAGCGGCTGGGGTTCTGCAGGCCTGGTGGAGGGAGTACAGCTGGGGAATGGGGCTGCAGTCAGTGATGTCACAACGGTTCCTCCCCCAAAACCCCAACTCCTGACCCCAAATGGTGTCAGCTCTGCCCACTCATCCAGCTTCTGGAAAATTCAAAGTTTGGTGGAGAGCAGAGCAGCGTATGGGGCACACACACCTTTAATGTTGCACACACATGCCTATCAACCCCCATCACAGAAGTGCATAGGCACTGGATCTGGGGCTGGAGACTTCCCCCTGCTTCCTGAAGGCTTATTTGCATCCCCAGCAACAGCCATGGTAACAGGGACTGGTCAGCAAGAGCCCTGTAAGGAGGCAACTCCCTGTGGTCCTGTCCATGGCATGTATAATATGATAGCCCACCTTGTCCTTGCTCAGAAAGTGGAGGGGAGAGAGCTGTGGGCAGAGTGGATGCTCCTGCCTTCCCTTCTGCCCCAAAGAGGTTGCCCTCTCTCAAGACATGTTCATGTGAAACGTTCACCCCACCCCAGGGAAACTAACCCTGGGTAAATTCATTTTATCTGGCTGCTTCTGCCCAAAGGTAAAATTAACCCCAGCTCCAGGTTATGCAATAGCAGCTGCCACATGAAACAACGTATTTACCCATGTGCAAATTACCCTACGCTACCATAGTGCCCCTCTTTCCCCTCTTTTCAGAGTCCAGGGTAGGAAGGTACGTGACCCATGGCCCTAAGAGAGAGGGAGGAGAAAAAAGCAGTAGCACACCTACTTCAGTTGAGCCTGGGCCCAGCACTGACAGGAGTGTGGTGGGGTACCTTTGCAAGTGGCCTGAGTGCCGCTAGAAAATGTTCAGAGTATGTGGGAGAGGGAGTGAGGTTAGAACTATGTCCCTGCCCAGGCTGCTTGCAAAGGGACTCACCAGGAAGAAAAATTTCAGAGTAGGTGGGGGTGGAGTGCTGGCCCCACTCACCCACTCTGAAACCATGGCATGTTGCTGCTGTTCTAGGTGGGCTGCTGGGAGCCAGAGCAGCACCATCGCCACTAAAGGGGGGTGGGGAGCTGAGGCTGGCTGAAAGCCCCCTTGTCAGGGCCACTACTGCTGCCACTTGAGGGTGTAGGCTGTCCATTCCAAAGGCTCATGGTGACAGTCTGCACTCTGCAGTAGGGCGCCAGGCTAGCTCCCGTAAGTGACAACTGTGGTGGCATCTCCCCACAGGCCCCTTGGGGCAACAGTCTACAGTAGGCTCTTGACAGCTACCCACCCTGTGGCTGCTTTCAGCAGGGCTCCCAGCAATGGCTCTTGTCCCACCAAGGTAAGCCTCACCCTCCACCCTGGAGACCCTGCCCCCTTAAGCCCTTACCGGGGGTGGGGGGGGAGAAGGAGACTAAAATTGAGACCCGAGTCGTGGCCTACCATTTGAAAGAGTGTCTAGCTGGTTGGTAGTGGGGATGGGACCATGCCGCGAGATCAACCTCCCCTCCATCACCCCTACCAACCAGCCTTAGGGGCAAGAGGTCTCATGACTCAGGGAGGCCCTACCCCAGCAAGACTCAGCTCCTCTGAAGAAGAGGAAGATTTGTCCTTCTCTTTGAGAGCTGATATTCCAACCTCATCTCAGAGGAGGGCCCTGGGGTTTTTTGCCTTGGCCCAGCCCAGCCCCACGCTAAGGTGCAGCTCTTACCTCCTGCCTGCGCTGCTCCTTCTTCAGCTGCGCAATCTCCCGGTTCCTCTTGGTCTCCAGCAGCCGCCTCCGCTGTTGCTCCTCCCGCATTTGCTTCATCAGTGCCACCTGCAGGAGAGGGAGCACACTGCATCAGTGCCTGCTTGCTCAGACGGGTATCACCAGAGCCAGAGGGGGCCACACTCAGACATGGGGTGGGGGTGTAAGCTTGATTTCTATGGAGGTGATTTAAATCAGCAAGAAAAATCCTTGATTTAAACAATCAACTTCAATTACATTGTCCATTTGTACTTTAGTTATTTTCCTAAAGAAAAGCATGCTCTCATTGGTTGGTCTAATTAACTCAATTTATTATAATGTTTAATTTATTAATGTAGTCTTTGCGTTCCCAGGTACCTTACTACTACTAATTTCTATAGTGCTACTTTACAGTCACAGATTTTTGGAGGCTGGTCCCTGCCCACTGGGCTTACAGTCTAAAATGGACATGGGTGAGAGGAACACAGGGAGAGATAGACACACACATATTCCCATTTTATAGATGGGAAACTGAGGTTGAGAGGTTATGACTTGCCCAAGGTTGCCCACTGAGTTAGCAATGGCTAAGGTAGGATTTGAACCCTGGCTTCCAAGATCCAAGTCCAACACCTTATCCACTACACCAGCTTATCTTAAAGGAGCACCCCTTATTTCAGAGCCCTACAGCTCTTCAGAACATAATGGATATTCCTTATTTCAGTATCCCTCAGCACTGGAGCGTTCTTTATATTTGAAGCTTTGATCTGAGAGCCCAAGCTTTTACACCACGTTCTAGTATTTCTTGTTTTGCTAACTGAGGCTGCTTTTAGACGAGCCTCACATCTAAAAGCAGCCTGAAAGGAGCGGCAAATCATGCATGTTTATGCAGACATATAGCTTGACAAACATTTATTCAGATTTTTAATTTCTTCTTTTATCATTATGTTAGAAAATGCATATGAATGTAGGAAGTGCATAAAGATCAGACCTGACCCGGTCTCCGATAGTGGCCACCTTTGGTCACTTCAGAGAATTGCACAACAGGTCATAATGGAATGATCCATTCCCTGCAGTTTACTCCCAGAGGTTAGGTTCCCCCGAACCACTTAGGGGGGATTCAGACGTTCTGATTTTTGCGAATTTTTTTAAAAAACGAATGTTTCATGCATGTCTGAACACATAAATTTGATTAAATGCGGTCAATATCGCACTAAAGAAATCCGACTTTCAAAGCTACTGAAACCTACCTTTTTGCTGTCCGTTTTCAATAAATCCGCACTTAACAGCAGTGTGAAAGCAACATCGTACTGGTTTTAACTAGTGTGAAATCTTTTCTGATGTGAATGCAACCGTGCTTCCAAGTGCGCTGTTTTACTCCTGCCCCTACCGGAAGCAGTGAGACCAGCTGG
>QEPC01009734.1:2468188-2505692 GCA_003113815.1 Sphenodon punctatus
GGAATTAATTTATTTCATTGGTTTCAATGGGGACACAGCGCCCCATTGAAACCAATGAAATAAATCCGGTACCGGTATACCGGATTTAATCCGGGAATCCGGTTTTCGCAGAACCGGTAACCGGTAAATCCGGTAGCCGGTAATGGGCCCGGGGTCCCACCACTACTTCCAACCCTTTCTAAACATACAAGAAAATAAAATCCATGTTGGCTGGAAGGTTGTGTGTTGTGAGAATGTTTAGAGCCAGCTCAAAGAATGTTGTTTACAAAGTAGCAACCTTCTGGCTCCCCACAGGCCACTTCCTGTAACTGAACCGCACTGAGCAGCCGGGTAAGCCCGCACTACAAGAAGGTCTGAATGCATTATTTCGCTGTACTTAAAAACGGTATGGCATGCATGTGAATGCAACAGGACTTGTTAACAGCGAACTACTGAGAACCAGTTTTTAAAAATCCAGATAATTGCTGCACGTGTGAATTCGCCCTTAGAATCTCGCAGTTGGAAGGGACCTCAAGGGTCATCTGGTTCAGCCTCCTACTTGGATGCAGGATGGCTACAGCTACAACATCCCTCACAGGCGACTGTGCAGCCAACTTGACTAACAGCCATTTAACAAAAAAAATAAAATAAGGTACAGCCCTTTCCCTATAAAACAGATCTGGAAGTAAAAATAATAAAGGGCTTTTTGCAAAAGAGAAGCCAAACCAAACGAAAATCCTGACGTTTGGGGAAATAGCAAACATCCAGCCCTTGCTCCTTTTTATTTATTATTTACTTTATTTATTTTCTCATATTTCTATGCCGTCCCCTCCTGCTCATGCATCTTGGGGCAGCTTACATAATCATAAAAACAATCCAAGACAATATCAAATATATTTATATATAATTTTGTGATTTTAAAATCATTCTCCTGATTTTAAGGGCTTGACTCTGATTTTTGAACCTTTGGGGTTAGCAAGCCAATTTGTGGCTTAATCCTACAAAGTCAGCAACCGACTTTCCTTTGATTTTAGTGGCACAGTCCCTGGGCTGTAGATACCTGCTTAGGGCCCAGTCCTGTCCAGACAATTGTTCTTTGTAGGAAGCCAAACTGACCTCAGTGTGACTGCTCTCTCACATGCGTTGCTCTGCACAGAATGAAATTTCCCACAGTGCACAAGCAAAAGCAGGTATTTAGTTAGCTCTTTGCAGGATTGTGGTATGAATGCAACATCTGACAACTGGTAACTTCAGAGAGGAGAAATGTTTTCCCATGACTCTGTTCCTAAGAAAGCAGCCTGTAGCTCAGGTTAAAGATTGATAAGGATTCGCTGAAGCAAGCCTATTATAAAATTTTACTTAAATGATTTTAATATATTATAGCAACAGAACATTGTTAGCATAGGCTTTAATTTTAGTGTAATTTTAGTTTAGTTTTTAAAACAGGCTTATTTTAAAAAATAAAGGTCTATGTTGCATATCAAGCTGAAAAAAAAAATGATTTGATTTAAAAATCTCATCCCCCCTGCTTATAAATACCCAGACAAACTCAGGCTGCTTTTAGACGTGCGGGGCGAACACGCTGTATAAAATCACGCTGCGTGTAAATATGCCACGTGTGAGGGATTTAGACGGGACATTTGTGCATTCTTTTAAAGCTGCAGATTAAATACCTTGATGTCAAGGTATTTAATTCACAGCTTTAAAAGAATACGCGACTGGCTTAAATGCGTGAAATGTCACGTCTAAATCTCACACACGGCATATTTACACACAGCGTGATTTTATGCAGCATGTTTGCTGTGCATGTTTAAAAGCAGCCAAAGAGACTGCCCGTCAGCCAGAATTCCTAGACCCCACACTTGCTTGGTTACAAGGGAATTGGAGAAAGTGCCGTATCCCTGGGCTCGTTGGCAGGTCTGGCCTCCCTCAAGCCACCCAACTGCAGTACCTTGGCCTTCTTCATCTCTGCCACCTCGGCATGCAGCTTCTTCAGCTCCCGCTCATAGCGCGACTGGTTCTTGAGGAGGCGGGCGTGCTCTTTCTGGGCTGCCTGCAGCTTCTGCAGGTCCCGGTTCATCTCCTTCAGCCGCTTCTCATAGTCAGCCTTGATCTTGTTGGCCTTCTCCTCCGTGTAGCACTCCATGGTACCTGGGGGAGGGGGAGGATACGGAGACACTCAGAGTGGCAGGGCCATGCCCAGGCCTAGCGAGGCCCCTCATTAGCCCTATGGCTTCAGGCTCAGAGGGCTGCTGGATCCACAGCACTGGATGAAACTGCTTACTGCAACAAATATTTTACAAGTTGTCTTTGCCTTCTAGATTTCCTACAGTTTTTCAAAATCCATTCTCAGTAAAATATACTAATACATTACAAAAAATAAAGTGGTGATTTGATAAAAATACATAACCCCAGGCTAGGTCACCAGCACTGAGCAGCCCACTGGGACCACTACAGGTCTGAGGTAATTACCCGCTGGAGCACACAGGCATGGGGGCTGCTCCTGCTCACGTCAATCATTGGCCAGTGCACTGCATGCTCCCCTGAGTCAGGTAGCAGCAGGGGCTGTTTGCAGAGAGGAGGCTCCTTACTGAGGTTCTGCAGCACTCGGTCCCTTTCCAGCTGCGTGTCCCGAATCTTGTTCTGCAGCAGGATCAGCTTCTCCTCGTACTGGTGCTTGAGGGTTTGCAGGCGCCGCTGGCTGTTCTCGAGCTCATCTATCAGCTTTTGCTTGATCTCAATCTCACAGGTCAGGTCAGCCAGGTCTGCCTGGAAATTCGCTACTAGGGATAGGGAGAGCCAGACTCAGACACTCAAAGACAAGGGAGAGGCCAAGTACAACCTAGGAAGGACCTCTATGGCAGCAGAGAAGAAAGGAGACTGTGACTGGAGGCAAGAGCTGTTTACTCCTGTAGAGTCAGGCCAGCCTGCCTGTGGACAGGGGGCTTGACTGGGCCAGACTGCCAGCTCTAGCTGAGTAGCCACTCTCAGACACCTTCAGTGGAATAACCAAAGGGCAGGTGGGAGGGGCCTTGGAGTGGCTGTACCCTCCTTTGCTCCTCTTATCCCTTCTCCTCCCTAATGGCAATGCCACCCACATCTGAGAGACCCTGGCTCTGTCCCACCCACATCTTCCTGCCACCCCAGCTCCCTGTTAGCACAAGAGCTACACACACTACCCAGCTCAGCCCGACATCTGCCTCATAAGAGCCAGTCTGTCCGCCCTCGGGGGCTCAAACAAACAGAGGAATGCGAACTCCCAGCCAGGCCCCTGTGTTACCCTTCTCCTCAGCATCCGAGTCAGAGTCCACGAGGCTCTCTTCACTTCCAGAGTCCTCGTCCTCCTCCTCATGGCCATCTTCTTCCTCACAGCCACTCTCATCCCGCTCCTCCTGGAGAGTGGGTTCAGAGTTAGGAGGAGGGGGGACCACACAGCACTGGGCACCCCACTCAACGATTTCAAAGTCGTATCGCTGCCATCTCAAGTCAAGCTCATTGTCTCCCCTCCTCCTTCCTGTCTCACTGATTTGGTGTTGCTATAGCAACTGCAGAGGCAGAAGAGGACCTGGACCCTACGTCTGGTGCATTCTGCCCCTCAGGCTCTGTCCCAGTGCGAGACACATTCATGACTTTCCAGAACTCTCAGGCCAAAGGACGCAGGAGGAGAAGGCTATGGGCTGCTGAGGTGCCCGGCCCAGCCCACATTGCCTCACGCACCCCACCCAGCCCACACTGCCTCATGCACCCCCATGTGCTATACTCTCCCAGCTGAAAGAGCAGAAAAATCTCAAGGGCCTAAGGACACCTAATGAGTGTGGCCAAGGTGTGGGGTGGAAGAAGTGATACAGCCCAGCTACTCCAAGTCCCAGGGCCTGCTCAGGAGCTAGGGGTAGAGGCTGGCTGGAGCTCCGTCACAACTCTCCTCATCCATGCTGCCACTCCTAGTAGTCTAGGCAGAGCCATGAGCCAGCTGAGGAGGTTTAGGTGCTGGAGCTTGGATTGACCAAAGCAATAGGGTGGGCAGATATGCATTGGTGACAATGCAGCCCTGTAACCTGTGTTTCTCATACGTGTCCTCTAAAATTTGCATATCTGGGCACCCTACAAAGCAATCTGCCAGCCACCAAGGCTGGCAGAGACTCTGCCAGAGAGTCTGCATTTCCTCCAACAGCAACTGGGGCCTTGGGCCCCTGCCTCCCCAGAGCACTTCATTGGGACTGGTCAATCTCTTGCAGGACAGCAACAAGCCCATTGGCTCATGGGCAATGACCACAACACCCAGAAGAGTCTCCTGTCCAGACATGGCAAACCCCTCATCTCGGGGAATTATTCTACCAGTTCGGCAGGACTGGTTGTTAAAAGCCTGCCAGATAAAGAGAGGTGGGGGTGGGGTGGAGAGCCTGGTGATCAGTTTACAGAACCAGCTGTTGATTCGTTAGACTATAACCCCTGCCTCACCTCCTCCACCTCGTTGTCATCCGTCTCCTCCCCGTTCTCCTGCTGCAGCTTCGGCCTCTTTTTATATCCCTCCTTCTCGGGGCTGCAGAAAATGAGAGGGATTGGCCTGTCTATAACTACTGCTTGTACAGTGTCAGGTGCACTGCTGCAGGACCGCCTCACTCTCCGGATTCTGGATCTGCCTCTGCGGTCAGCTGGGGGCGCCCTCCTGTTTCCTGGGTGTTGACCATGAGGAGGGTGTTCTCGGTGGCCACTCCACGGTTGTGGAACTCCCTCCTGTTGGAGGTCCGCTTGGTCATAGACCTCCCCTCTTTCTGTAGGCAGTGTAAGACCTGGCTGTTCCGCCGGGCCTTTGCCGAGGGAGATGGGATGGGTGGGTTGGGTTAGGGTGGGGGGTTTATTGTTGGGTTATTTTAATGTGGCATTCTGGTGAATTTTAAAATTGTATGCGTTTTAAAATGCTGTTAGCCGCCCCAAGATACTTGTGCAGGAGGGGGCGGCATATAAATGCAAAATAAAATAAATAAATAAATAAATAAATAAACAACAACAACAACAACAACAATAATAATTTAATGTCAGTCTGGTGATGGGGGAGTCCCGGAGACATTTGCCTCTGAAGAACAAGTTCTTTGCCTTCTCCTAGCAACTCTTGTAGACCACACACCCTGAAGTCTCAGAGGGGCTATGAGAGACTCAGCTGTCCTCTTTAGCTCAACCAAGCTTCATAGTTCTGGAAAGTCCTGGTTCAATCCCCAGGCTGGCGGAGGTGCCACCATCACATTTCCACCTGAAAGTATTACAGTCATTCATGATATTCGGCCTCCCGGTCCATTGGCGAGAGTGTTTTTACCCCCATTTTACAGGCAGGGACTGCTGTGCATCCAACACTGAGCTGGGGAAAGAGCCCACATGACTTGGCTCTCAGCTCTGTGATTTTGGAATAATGGATGAGAGGGGAGCAGGGTGCATGGCAGAGGCTTGGCCTGGAGTGGGAGGAAGTAGCACTGAGGGAAAACTCCCTGCCTGAGTCTGGGAACAGCTGCCACCCCAACAATCAGCAAGCATGGATGTCTCTCCCTGAACCCTGTTGGACAGACTCAACCTTTACCTTTTCCTTTGTTGCCTGGTCTCCTTCTTCTTCAGCACCTCAAGGTCCTGCTTGGCCTTTCGGAGGACTTCAGAGGCCTCTTCTTCCATAGAGATGACAGGACTGCTTGGAACCCCCAGGCCAGGCCCTGGAGACAAGCTGAGGGAGTACGATACCCTGGAGGAGACACGCGATAGGTTGCGGCGCAGTGACTCATTCATGGCTTCACTCTCCAGGAGCTTGGTCCTAGAGAGAAGGAAAATGTGGGGTCAACAATAACACCAGGTGCTGGGGCTGGGGCATTTAGACACTGACGTGTGAGTGGCAGTGCATCATCACATGGATTCACTGCCAGGGCAAGGGGATGGGTAACACCAGTGAAAGAGTGGGGAAGTGGGCATGCAGTGACCCTATCACCAGTAGCTACACCTTCCTCTTCTGACATGGGGACAGAAAGCCTCTGTGGCAGCACAAGCTCCTGCAGCAACAGGGAGCAGCACTTCCAGCTGGGGAAAAATTGGTATCTTGACTCTGGCCCAAGATGGACAAGAGGATTCTGCCTCTAAGGCTCTTTGTCCCCAGCTAGGCAGCTTAATAACACTTCCTATGGAATTGCATTTTAACGAAACCCTTTACGGCACTTAGTATTGGAGCAGCCAAAGCTCATCTAGAGAGCACCGCCTGGAAGGAGCAGCCTGTACAATCTGGGTGGGATGAAGACAATATCGTAGGAGAGCAGAGCATTTCTGGCCATGCACTGCACTATTGTGTGGCAATCGCACCCAGCAGACCCAGGTCAGGAAATTGGTTGTTGCAGAGACGCAGTCCCTGCAGACTCTAAACAGACACAGCAGGAAAAGGGCAGGAGGGGAAGCTGAGACGCTGGCAGCAGAAGGGAGTTGTCCCAGGTCACCCAGCAGATCAAAAGCACAGCTGGGCATAGAACCCAAGTCTCCTAGTTTTGTGCTGCTTCCCCTCCAGCTTATAGACACAAGGCAACTCAGGGAAACAGTAGGAGAAGCAGCAAAGTCCACAAAGCTGCCAGTGGACTCCATCCTCTCAAGAAACTTGTTTCTGGGCCCTTTTGCTGCCTCTGGGGCCAGACACCAACTAACACCAACCTCCTTGGGAATCTTTTCTAACCAGGTCCCCTAAGCGCCTGTGCAAAATGTCTGCAGCCACAGGATATATGTCAGTGTGGGGGAGGATGCATGGCTGCTGTTGGGAAATAGAGTCTGCTTCCAGAGCCTCCATGTCAGTGGTTAGGTTACCAAGAACCACAAATGAGGACATCTCACCTGCTCTATTCCCAACCCAGGTCCCCATCTGCTCCCCCCCCCCTTTTTTTTTTAAGAGCCCTGAACCTGGGAGCATGCCTGCCTGTGCAGTTTAAGGGAGATCTTATTTTTGTTTACGCCTCTGGAGGGGTTGTTTTTGCTTCCTATTTCACCAAACAAAAGGTGACCCTTTGAGCTCTGCACTTCCTATTTGCTAAGCCTGCTCTGACACCAAAATGTGCCTCAGACAGTCGCACCCACCTGAGCTCCTCGATTTCACGGATGTAGTTCTGGACCAGAGCACCAATAGCCTCATTGCCATCACCTGGAGAAGCAGAACAGTGGAGAAAAGCAAAAGCTGAGGGGTTAGTGGGGAAGGGAAATTGGGTCAGAATAACTGAATTCTGAACTCCTGGGAAATGGACCCCAGAGGGATAGAAGGTGCCCCGAGGTCTGGCTGGGGGTGGAACGGTCTGTGGCAGCAGCATTAGCGATTCTGGTCTGGAACCCTCTCTCGCAGTCTCACCTGCCTTGGCAAGGATCAGATTGGCCTCTTGGCTCATAAGGTGGGTCACTCTGCAGTTGATGGAATCAATAGCCTCTTGCATGGCCTTCACCCGCATGCGCAGTGTGTTGTTCTCTTTCTGGAGCATGGCATTCTCATGGAACAGGTCGCTGTAGCCCTCAGAGCCATCCTCTCCAACAACACGCTTGCCCTTTGGAGAGGGAAGAGAATGAATTCCCACTGGGAAAACAGGACCAAAACGGAGCCACCAAATGTGCTGAACAGGCAGCAGCAGCAGACTGATCCATGTGCCGGGGAAGTGTCTGCGCAAGGCACATAGGAAGGGTCTTCCCCCAGCAAATTGCACAAGTCAACACTGCTGACATTAAACTATTCACAGAAACAAATCTCTTGCTTCTACAGCACTTGTATCATGCATGTGTGGGGCTCTCTCCCTTGTGATAAGCCCTGTTGGCTATAACAGCCTACTTAGCTACTGAAACATACTTAACAGAGCTACTCCTTCAGATCAGCCTTAGCATTTGATAAGGTCCCTCATTTATTTATTTCAGTGCTTTTATACCGCCCTACTCACTGTACAGTGACTCAGGGTGGTTTACAACCAGCAATAATCAAATACCTAATACAAAATGCACAAATAAAAACACCAGCAACAGCACCAAAACTCAGAATAAAATCAACTTAATCCCCAGGTCTTACACTGTCTGAAAAACAGTGAGAGACTCTTGAGGAAATTAAAACCCCTGTCTGACTCCTCCCTCTTCCCTTTCTGCTCAGGATCTTGCTTCCTTCTTCACCTCCAAGATAGACAAGATCTGCCTCGACATCACTTCCCACTCCTCTCCTCTTCCTACTCCCTCCCCTCTCCCTCCTCCTCCTCTTTCTCTCCTGTCCTCCTTCCCTCCCACCTCCCTTGAGGAAATCTCCTCCCTGCTCTCCTCCTCCAACCCTTCCACGTGCCCCCTTGACCCCATCCCCTCCCACCTCCTGACCTCCATTGCTTCCACTGTCGCCCCTTCCCTCCTGCACATCATCAACCTCTCCCTCTCCACTGGCTCCTTCCCATTCACCTTCAAGCACGTCACTGTCTCTCCTATCCTCAAAAGTCCACTCTTGACCCCTCTGACCCTTCTAGCTACTGTCCTGTCTCACTCCTTCCTTTTGCTTCCAAGCTTCTTGAACGTGTTGTCTACTCCCACTGCCTCGACTTCCTCACCGCCAACTCCTCCCTTGACCTCCTCCAATCTGGCTTTTGCCCCCTTCACTCTACTGAAACTGCTCTCGCTAAGATCACCAATGATCTTCTTGTGGCTAAATCTAATCTCCTCTACTCCATTCTTGTCCTCCTTGACCTCTTACTGCCTTCGATACTCTTGACCACTCACTCTTGCTGGACTCACTTCACTCCCTTGGCTTCCATGGCTCCATCCTCGACTCGTTCTCCTCCTACCTCTCTGATCACTCCTTCAATGTGTCTCTTACCAACTCCACCTCCTCCGCCCTTCCCCTCTTGGTTGGTGTTCCCCAAGGCTCTGTCCTTGGCCATCTCTTCTTCTCTATCTATACCCTGTCCCTAGTCAAACTCATTGCCTCCCATGGCTTCCAATATCACCTCTACGCTGATGACACTCAACTCACTCTCTCTATTTATTATTATTATTATTATAAGCATTTATATTGCACCAGCAATGTACCTGGTGCTTTAAAGAGAATAAGATAGACACGGTCCCTTCCCAAGAGCTTACAATCTAAAAGACAGGGGGAGAGGAGACAGGGAAGGGGGAACAGAGGGAGAGACAAGGGACGCAACAATCATGAGGATGCGAGAACTCAGGTACACGTTCTTGGCTTGGTTACAGTACAATGGGAGTTTGCAGATAGCAGGTGGGGTATAATCCTGGGTGGGGATGATTAGCAGGAGTTAGGAAGGGCAGAGTGGAAGAGGTGGGTTTTGAGGAGGGACTTGAAGAAGGTACGAAGGGAGGGGGCAAGGCAGATGTGGGCAGGGAGGGAGTTCCAGGCGTGTGGGGCAGCGAGGGATAAGGGATGAAGGTGGTTGGTGGAGCAGGGGAGGCATGGGAGGGTGTACTTCCTCTCTCTCTCCATCTATTCAAGCTTGCTTCTCCAGCTGTCTCTCTGACACCTCTACCTGGATGTTTCAACGTCAGCTCAAACTCAACATGGCTAAAACTGAACTACTTATCTTCCCCCCTCATCCTTCCTCTCCCTGTTTCTTGTCGATCTTCATCGATGGGGTCATTATCCTTCCCGTCCCCCAGGCCCGTAGCTTAGGCTTCATCTTTGACTCACCCCTTTCTTTCAAACCCTACATCGACTCTGTTGCCAAATCCTGTTGCTTCTCCCTCCATAACATTGCTAAGATTTGCCCGTTTCTTTCTGTCTCCTCTGCCAAAACCCTTGTCCATGCCCTGGTCATCTTTCGCCTTGATTACTGTAACCTCCTTCTCACTGGCCTCCCCTGCTCTCCCCTTATCTCCGTCCAAAACTCTGCTGCCTGTGTCATCCACCTCGCCCGTCTCTTCTACCATGTGCAGCCCCTCCTCTCTTCACTGGCTCCCCCTTCCTGAACGAATCCTGCACAAGCTCCTAGTCTTCACCTATAAAGTTCTTCACAACCTTGCTCCGCCCTACCTCTCTGTACTAATTTCCCTCCGTACTCCAGATCGTGAACTCCACTCCTCCTCTGTCACCTCTCTCACCCTCCCACACCTCCCCTAACCTCCTTCATCCCTTCCCACTAGCTGCCCCACACACTTGGAACTCCCTCCCTGCCCACATCCGCCTCGCCCCCTCCCTTCATACCTTCAAATCCGTCCTCAAGACCCACCTCTTCTGCTGTGCCTTCCCGACTCCTCACTCCCCTCACCTAACTCCTGCTGATACCCTCCATCCAGTACAATCTGTTACCAGAGGTATCCTCACCACATGGACCAACCAGCCATCATTCTTGATGTAACCAAGCCAACCACGTGCACCTGAGACCTCGCATCTTCGTGAATGTTTGTAGTGAAAGATTGCGGAAGACCTATGTACACCGGTGGAGCCAGTTAGTCAACCTTTATATATCTTATTCGGCCTACATTTGCTTTAAGAATCCATTTTGTATGTCATGAGTTGTAAGCACGCCTTTTTGGCAGTTTATGCTGTATTGTATAAGTTGTTGTTCAGAATGTCAAGGTCAGCTATAGCTGTAATGTTATGAGAAGCGCTTATCAGTAATTGAACCTGATACCCAGAGAAAGGCTTGTTAATTAGGAGCTGAATGACTTAGGCCAGAGGGAGGCAATAGTTAATTGTTAGCAGTGTTTGCCTAGTGGGTTTGTGAAGGCAGAATACTATAAGACAGAGCAGCCGGGGACCCACATTGGAACTTCACTGCTGGCCACTCACAGATGTGCTGAGGGGGAGCAGCAGAACCTGGGGCCCACCTGGGGATCATCTTGCAGCTGTTGTTGGGGTTCTCCGGCTTGCAGAAAGGGATGTGAGATGCTTTGTATATATGTTTTATGCTGTGTACTTTTATCTTTTATGCTGTGTATATAATAAAATAGCTTTCTTGGCACTATTTCATCTGAGTCATCACTGTACTGATCCTAAAGAACAAATAATTTCAAAACAATGTTATACTTCTTGTCTCTCCCTCTGTTCCCCTTCCTTTGTCTCTCCCCCCCCCCACCGCCCCCCTCAGATTGTAAGCCCTAGGGCAGGGACTATTCAATTACTTTGTAAAGCGCCAGGTACATTGCTGGCACTATATAAATGCTTGATAATAATAATAAAAATAATAATAATTAATAATAATAAAACTCATGAGACTCTTGAAGAAATTAAAAGTCATGGAACAGGAGGCAGTGTCCTATTGTGGATGGGTAACTGGTTAAAGGATAGGAAACAAAGAGTTGGACTAAATGACCAGTTTTCACAATGGAGAGAAGTAACTAGTGGAGTGCCCCAGAGATCTGTACTAGGACCAGTGTTGTTTAATATATTCATTAATGATCTGGAAAGAGGAGTGAGGTGATCAAATCTGCAGATGACACCAAGTTATTCAAGGTAATTAAAACATGAGTGGACTGTAAAGAATTGCAAGGGGATCTTGGAAGACTGGGTGACTGGACATCTAAATGGCAGGTGAAAATGTGGACAAGTGCAAAGTGATGCACATAGGAAAAAACAATCCAAACTTTATGTACACAGTGCTGGGTTCTAAATTAGGAGTTACTACTCAGGAAAAGGACCTTGGAGTCATTGTGGACAATACTTTGAAATCCTCAGCTCAGTGAGGATCAAACAATGTTAGGAATTATTTGTAAAGGGATAGAGAATAAAACTGAAAATATCATAATGCTACTATATAAATCTATGGTGCGACCTCACCTTTAATATTGTGTGCAGTTCTGGTCACCCCATCTCAAAAAAGATATAGTAGAAATAGAAACGGTACAGAGAAGAATAAAAAAATGATAAAGGGTATGGAACAGCTCCCCTATGAAGAGAGGCTGGATAGGTTGGGGCTTTTCATCTTGGAGAAGAAACAACTGAGAGGGACTATGATAGGAACCTGATAAAATCATGAGTGGTGTGGAACAAGTTAATAGGGAACGGTTATTTACCGTCTCAAATAGTACTAGAACTAGGGGACACTCTATAAAACTAACAGGTATTTATTTATTTATTTATTTATTCAAATGTATTACCCCACCTTTCCCATGGTAGACGTAAAATCAATTTTTAAAAGTGTTTTTTCACTCAATGTACAAATAAGTTGTGGAAAGTGCTGCCAGAAGATGAAGTCAAGGCCAGTAGTATAGCTCGATTTAAGAAAGGGTTGGACAAGTTTCTGGAGGATAGGACCATTAGCAGCTATTAGTCAGGTAGGTTTGGGGAATGTAACCTCTTACTGTCAGGAGCTGGGAGTGAACAGCTGGGAATGGATCGCCCCACTGTGACCCGATGGGTACTTCTCTCAAGCGACCAAGATTGGCCACTGTCAGAGACAGATGCTGGGCTTGATGAACCATTGGTCTGACCCAGTATGGCACTAATGTTCTTATGTTCCTATGTTCTTAACCTGGGATGCAATTCCCAGTAATGGTAAGTGGTGTCCATGATGTACCAGAATATGACAAGCCCCTCTTACCGCCTTGTATTCCATGAGCTCCATCTGGAGGCGGGCGATCTCTGCCCGCAGGGCACTGATCTGCTGACTGGTCTTGTCTTGGTTGACAACCACCTTGTTTTTGATGTTGCGGGCCCGATTGGCATACTTGAGTGTGTTCAGGGTCTCCATGAAGTCTCGGTCTGAAGGGCTCACACAGGCAATCATGATGGTTTGGCTGGGAAGGATGGAAAGCCAACAGGGTCAAGCAAGGCATGACTATTATTTCTACATGCCACCAGTGCCAGACTTTGAAAGGGCCATCAATCAACAATGTGGAGGTCAAGCCATTTAAATACTGAGCTCCCACTAGGATCAAACTTGGCTGACCTGCCAACAAAACTGCTTTGGGTTCTACTCATTCTGTAATTAGGATCATGTGGGGTTGACAATGAGAGTTTGCCTGGCAGGAGCTCAGTGCAGGAGGCAGTACACCTTGCACTGGAGAATTAATGCTTTGGCCAGCACAGAGTGGCATACAAGGAAGGGCAGGAAGCCAAACACAGGGTTTTACAGGGGAGGAAGACTTTCTAAAAGAAGCAGCTCAGAGAAAGGAAGGGAAAGCAGGGATTACAGTGATCCCATGTTAGGAGGGTCAGTTGCCAAGTTCCGGATCAAAAATGGCTCTGGAGTATTTTGCAAGTGTTAATCATGCAAAAGCAGCTAATCATGTCGGCGACTCAGAAAATACGAACAGCCCAGATATTCACATTTCAAAGGTCACTCTGTGGAATTCCTGGTTCTCATTAATATATGCCCATTACCCCCTTACAGCCACCTCACTAGCACATCCATGGAAAAGCACACGTTCTTCATCCACAGTCTCTCCTCGATGGGTGCCCCGTCCCTCTCACAATCCCCCCACTGCAGCACCCAGGATAGCATGCAGTTCTTAGATCCTGGATCTCCCAGATGCACTAGATGGACATTCCCAAAAGTCCCCTATTACCTGTTGCCGCCAAGAGAGTCCTGGAGGAGCCGAGTCAGCTTGGAGTCTCGATAGGGTATGTGGATGACTTTCTTGCTCTGGTCCCCAAGGGCACTGATGACATTTCCCAGAGCAAGCTGCAAGGAAATGGAAAGGGCCATGAATGCTAAACCTGTGCTGGGCAGAATCCCTCCCTGCTTAGAACTATCCTCAGACTGGTAAGAGCCACCACCTTTCCAGCAGAGGGCTGGAGCAGATGCACTCTGCAAACAGACAGTGCAGCCCCAGCACCCACCAGAGAAGGAGCCGCTGAGCAATAGGAAGTCTTTTTCCATTTGTGCCTATACCTGCTGCAACCTATTCACAGCAGCACTGTAAGCCCCTAGCAGCACTGAGGGGGCTATGGCAGGCACTGGTTAATATATCTGTAGCCATTAGAGATACTTTTGTAAAGCCCCCCAAAGCACGGCACCCACGTTTTAGTTCCCAGCCTGGGCACTTCCCAAGAATTTAGTACCGAGTGACTTATCATTAACTCTGCCTTTAGGAGGAGTGGATACTTGACAGCCTCTGTGTAATTATGTCTACTCCAGGCCACCAAATTAGGAAAAGGAGGTGGATGAGGCAAGTAAGAGTGGAAACAGACAAGACTACCCACCCATGTTTTTTTTTTCATGAGCACACATGCAAACCTCCCTGTGGATGGGCAGTGTAATAGACATTACCCAGCTTGGTCGATAGGCTAATGGCTGGAAAATTTGCCAAGTGGCTTTGCACCACCCAGACGACGTCCCCTAAGAAACAACTCCCTTCTGACTGGGTGGCAGGCCATTTGTTAGCACCCTAGGTCACAAGATCGTCAAAGATGCATGAACTAATGCTAATGGAAGACTCCCTTCCCACATATCTGTTGAATATCTGTAGAACTTTCTGTGAGTTCCAAACACACGAGGAGGAGGATTTTCTGTTTCAGAAAGCTGAGCACTACATGGTCAGTAAGTTTAGATTTGATACTGAGTACCAACCAATAGGAAGGAATCGGTTGAGAGCATGAAAGAGGGAGGCAGTTTGGATGATAGCAATCATGAAATGATAGAAATCATGATTCTAAGAAAAGGAACGAGAACAGTATTATAACAATAAATAACTTTAAAAGAGCTGATTTCATTGAACTTAGAGAGTATTTAATGTATTATTAATTGTTTACATAGCATCAGCTATATGCCTGGCACTGAACAATCATTAATTAGAGACAGGTCCCTGCCTCCCCTGCGCCCCCTGGGACTTACAATCTAGGACGAACAAGAGAAGGGAGACAATGGAGAGGGAACATAGGGAGAGATGGAGACATTCATGTATTTGAGAAGTCACAAGTGCATTTGCTTAGCTTCGTTGTAATGGAGAAGGGAGCGCTGAATGATAGGACAGTCGAGGGAGAATCAGTGAGGAGCCAACTGTAAGGGTAGGCAGCTGGGGAAAGCCTGATAGAAGAGGTAGGTTTTAGGAATGGATCAGAAGGTCAGGAGGAAGGAGCAGATCAAGTGTGTTCAGGGAGGGTGTTCCAGACAGGAGGTAGCATGGGGAAAGGGGGGAAGATGGAGACTTTGGGGCAGGTGAGGGTGCTGGCAGAGGAGGAGCAAAGTTCCCAGGTGGGAGTACAGCAGGAAATACCTCACTACCTCGCTACCTCTCTGCACTTATCGCCCTCCATACTCCAGTCCGTGCACTTCGCTCCTCCTCTGTCCCTTCTCTCACCCTTCCACGCCTTCCCTGCTCCCCTAAGCGCCTTTGTCCCTTCTCACTTGCTGCCCCCCATGCCTGGAACTCCCTCCCTGTCCACATCCGCCTTGCCCCCTCCCTTCATACCTTCAAATCTCTCCTTAAACCTCACCTCTTTCGCTCTGCTCTGTCTGACTCTTTATCCTGCTGAGCCACTATTCCTATACCTATGATCTGTTTACCCTTTTCCTTGCAACATGGACCTTCCTGCTGTCATTCTCATCGTAACCAAGCCAAGTACGTGCACTTGAGACCTCGCATCTTCATGAATGTTAGACCCCTTGTCTCTCCCTCTGTTCCCCTTCCTAAGTCTCTCCCCCAGCTCCTGTCTCTCAGATTGTAAGCCCTAGGGGCAGGTACCTTGTCTATTTTATTACTTTGTAAAGTGCCAGGTACACTGCTTGCGCTATATAAATGTTTGTTAATAATAATAATAATAATAAATACAGGGCTCTGCTCTGCGTCCAGTGCTATTAATAGGGTTTTTTAATGAGCAAGGCTAGGTGGGACCATGGCGCCCAGCACCAGGGCTGTGGGGAACCCCGACCAGTTTAGCTAAGTGGACTTTCAAATGTGAAAGCCTGTTTACTCCCAGTCGAGCGGCCGAATCCCGGCCACGGTGGTGGTTAGCGCAGGCTGGGCTTGGGGGCGTACTCGAGTTACAGCTCAGGCTAGCCCCCACCACTGTCAGGATCAATCCCAGCAAACTTCTGGTGCCCGGGATGCAGTCACTTTCTAATGTGATGGTGGCCCCTGTGCTAAAGCAGGGGGAAATGTGGCAGTGTGAGCCACCATCATGTTTGAAAGCACCCATAGTGATGAAGCTGCAAAAAAGGCTAATGCAGTTTTAGGCTGCATTAACAGAAGCATCATCTCCAGATCAGAAGATGTAATAATTCTACTCTACTTGGCACGAGTCAGACCTCACTATTAGTGAGGCTGGACAGTGTCTCTGTAGAAGGCTGAACTAATACAGAAGGCCTCTGTATTAGTGAGGCTGAAGCAGTATTAGTTAAGGCTGGACTGTGTCTCTGTAGAAATTTGTTTTAGTGAAGAGGTTGCTAAATTAGAGAAGTTTACATTTAATTGGTTAGAAAACACCAAAAAAAACACAAAAAACCCGCCCACCTCATTCTTACTACTGAAAATTTGTCTTGGTCTAGCTGCCTGTGAATTTCATATAGGTGCTTGAAAATTTGCATATACCCATTTTAGGAACTGTACTTTCAGTATATAATTATTGTTTTGTAAGGCGAGAGAGAGTTCTTAAAAAGTTATAATCACTTCCTGTCATAACAACTTGTGAGCTGCTGAGAGTAAGGGTATGTCAGAAAGCTTGGGTAGTGCTATCAGAAAGTCAAAGGACTTTGGTACAGACACTGCTAAGGAAGCTGGTTTGAGTCCCCAGGAGCAGCGTGAGCCTGGAACAGCATGAGCCTGGGAATCTTATTGGGGGCTTTATATTAAGGTTTTTTTATTAATAAACACTTCAGTCTCACAAGTTGCGTAGTTTTTTCATTTAAAGTTACAAGTAACTTTAAATTTCCCAGCAAAGTCCCAGTGCCCCTCCCTCCTCCCTCTCCTTTTGCCCGTCTGTCTCCTTCAGTAGCAGGGTCTAGAAGCTGCCAGACATAAAAGTCCTCCGGTCCCTCTTCTGGGACCATGTCTCTCAACTGTCCTGCTCCAGCCCACTAGTTCTTTCCCCTCCCAGAGACCCCAGACTCAATGACCGTGGATTTCTCTTTCAGTCTAGAATTTTATTGACTCTATCCTATTCTAGAATATCCATGTAGTGCAGCTGGCAGCAATTTCCATCACTGCTTAATCCAGACCATGGTGTCAGAGCACTGGGCAGCACCATCTGGGAGCTACTGTGCCAGGGACAACCCTAGGGTCTCCGAGTCTGCCACCTTTACATCCATTACAGCCCAACCCTGGTGAGCATCCACTCTCCATAATAGAAGCCAATAAAGTCATACCAGGCCGCAGTTGATGGAGATCCCCTCCTTGGCTCTCTCTCCTGTAGCACCTGTCCGTTTCAGCCTCTCTGAGCCAGCCAGGTCAACGAAGTGGAACTTGGCAGTGCGGGTCTCATACTCACTGGTGGGCTGGGATCCCTCCAGGAGGCCATTCACTTCCTTGTTCACCTGGAATCCAGACACATCCACATGAGCTTCCCATGAGCCACAGATTTTGCCAGCCCTGGACAGCACTGCCACAACTAAACTCCCCCATGGCCATGCCTAGGCTTGGACAGAGATGGCTAAACACCTAGCTCAGGGACACCTGTATCGCGCATCGTACAGACAGGAGAGCATGGCAAAGTTTTCACTCAGAACTGCACTCCATCTCAGGAAAGCATATGCTGGAGCACGGCCTCCTACTGCAACACTATGGGGAGAGAGTGGGCTGGAGCAACCTCTGGTCCTGCTGTAGCTACTCCTCACTGTCTAGATCTCAGAGGCTTCAACAGCTTCCAACCAAGGTCCTGGCCCCTACTGTGAAGCAATGACAGGATTGGGGGAGCTTTGGCCAAGCCATCCCTCTCTCTCCTATTCTAGCTAAAAATCCTGCTTCTCCGAAGGACCCAGCACACTGTCATTCCCTGGATAAACCATCCAGAAAATTGCCTTCCCCAAGTGTGGCCCCTCAGGCCTCTACCCACTTGCTTGGGCTCACCAGGTCTATGGGGGAGCAGATTCTCATCTGGCAAAGATGGATGGTGAAGATCGCATGGGAACGGGAACTCTGGACATTCATCTGGGTGCTGGCTGTGGTGCGGGACAGAGCTCCCTGCTTCAGGCACTGGATCAGCTGCAATGACAGGAAAAGGTTAAAATGTCTCCCCAACATCCTCAGCAATTAATTCTTTGCTTTGGTCTTCACGGCTGAGGATGTTGGGGAGATGCCCATGCTGGACCAAGTCTTTGTAGGTGAAGAATCGGAAGAACTGTCCCAAATAAGTGAGACTCGAGGAGGTTCTAGAGCAAATTGACAAACCAAATAGTAACAAATCACCAGGACCAGATGGTATTCACCCCAGAGTTCTGAAAGAACTCAAATATGAAGTGCAGACCTACTATTGGTAATTTGTAACCTATCGCTCAAATCTGCCACCGTACCAGAGGATTGGAGGGTAGCGAATGTAACACCAATATTTTAAAAGGGCTCCAGAGGCGATCCTGGAAACTACAGACCAGTAAGCCTGATGTTGGTGCTGGGCAAATTGGTGGAAATGGTTGTTAAGAACAGAATTACTGAGAATATTGATAAACATGGCTTAATGGGGGATGAGTCAACATAGATTTAGGAAAGGGAAGTCATGCCTCACTAACCTTTTGGAGTTCTTTAAGTGTAAATAAGCATGTGGATACGGGTGAGTCAATTGATATAGTGTATCTGGACTTTCAAAAGGCGTTTGAAAAGGTGCCTCATGAGACACGCTTGAGGAAATTAAAGAGTCATGGGATAAGGGGCAGTGTCCTATCATCCTATCATGGATTGGTAACTGGTTAAAAGATAGCAAGCAAAGAGTAGGCCTAAATGGTCAGTTTTCGCAGTGGAGAGAAGCAACTAGTGGAGTGTCCCAGGGATCTGTACTGGGACCGGTGTTGTTTAATATAATTAATGATCTGGAGAAGGGAGTAAAGGGTGAGGTGATCAAATCTGCAGACGATACAAAGTTATTCAAGGTAGTTAAAACCTGAGTGGACTGTGGAGAATTGCAGGAGGATCTTGCGAGACTGGGTGACTGGGCATCCAATGGCAGATTAAATTTAATGTGGACAAGTGCAAAGTGATGCACATAGGGGAAAATAACCCAAACTATATGTATACAATGCTGGGTTCTAAATTAGGAATTACTGCTCAGAAAAAGGATCTTGAGTAATTGTGGCCAATACATTGAAATCCTCAGTTCAGTGTGCAGTACCCATCAAAAAAGCAAACAGAATGTTAGGAATCATTCAGAAAGGGATAGAGACTAAACCTGAAAATATCATAATGCCTCTGTATAGATCTATGGAACAACTGCACCTGGAGTATTGTGTGCAGTTCTGGTCACCTCATCTCAAAAAAGACGTAGTAGAAATAGAAAAGGTTCAGAGAAGGGCAACAAAAGTGATCAACAGAAGTGATATACTTTAACCGCCATGTTGTTCTTATGGTCAGGGTGGCTAATTAGGGTTTTAATAAGTGGTTCATTCAGATTGTAAAAGCACTCACTATGCTGCATTACCATTGAGAAGTTACTAACAAAACCAATGTGTAAGTGAGCTGGTGTGTGCGTGCGCGCGTGTGCATCATAGACGTTATTATAGTGGGGGATACGTCCTGCACGTTTCCTCTTTCTGCAGTTGTAGGATCATGGGAGAGGCTTATGTGGGTCAAGCATCCCCTACAAATTTGAACCCAAGTTACACCCCTGTGTGTGCCCTGTGGGAAGTAGGGTAGAGATTCCTTACAGATGCAGCTATGCTGCCACACCAGTAATTTAGCATTAGGCATAGTATAGCAGGACTCAGTACTTAGAAGCCATGGCCCCATCATGCCAGATACTGCACAGACAGTCCCTTTACCACGAGCTGTTTCCACCTAACTAGAAAAGACAGAGCCAAGTCTGGCTCCCTCTGGATCACCCACCTCTTCCCGCGAGCTGATGAGGCGTGATGCGACACCTGTGGTGTAGATACCACCGCTGGCATCTTCATGAATTTTGATGTTGGATTTCCGGTGGCGCGAGTCAGGGTCCCGGGCACTATCAAAGAGGTCCAGGATCTCCTCATTGTAGAGCTGGGCAGGGAGACGACACTGGTTACTTGACAAGAGAGCCTTGCTTATGGATCAGGACTAAAGGCTCATTCACACAACACCTTTCTCCCTTACAAACTCACCACTTGTTTGTTAATCTGTGATTTTCTTGTCCTGTAGCAACACATTTACATAGCTGCTAATTCCCCTCTATTTCACTGCCCTTACTACTTCCCTGGGGTATTTCCTACAATTAGAGCTGAAATGAAGAGTTCATTTTGCAACAGTTGGCTAATCCACAGTATGCAATTAACCACAGGGCTATTCACTTGCCAGCGGATTAGCTGGGAGCTACCAAATTGGCTAGGGGATTCTATGGAGGAGCAAGCTGTGGGGAGGGCTCCACGGGCAGGGAAAGGCTTACTTGATGCCTATGCGGCAGCAGGTGACAATGGCCTATGGTCTCTTGAGGGTCGACCCATGCCTGTTACAACCCAAGTCACCCCCTCTGACGCATGCACTGTGTATGCGTACAGGGCCCCAGAAGCTAACTCGAAGCCACCGGCTGTTCCATCACTATCAGGTAAACCCATACACTGCAGCACCCTCTGACCATTCCTCGCCTGCCCCCTGCCCACCAACCCCTGGATATCTGCCCTCGAGGTAACTCAGATGGGTCTCAGCAAGGTATCCAAGCCACAGCTGGGCAGATCCTCCAAACAGTCATATCAGCTCTGCCCACAGTGCCACAATCTTGCATGCATGTCTTGGAAGTAGCATGGAGTGGAGGAGTGGGACCCTGCCCTTAGAGTTTCTTGCTACCTCTATGGTCAACCAGAGGTATGAAGCTGATGGATATTTTCAGACGTTACGAGATCACGCTAAATTCCCATATGGGGAGCGTGATCTCGGCACATCTGGTCAGTGTTACGCCAGATGTTCACCCGTGTGAATCACGGGGTGGAATCAGATTTACCACGCTTACGGCCCTCCTCGCTGGTCACGTCTGGCCGCTGACCACGGCCCGGAATCTGCGGCCGTGCTCGCTGCCAATTCCAGGCCGTGGTCAATTTCCCAGGGTGGGCGGAGCGTCCGGATTGGCCACAGCGCCTGCCCGTCTCCGGGAGGGCGGGCTGCTGGGGGAGCGTTGGGGGGTGGAGCTGTGCGGCCGCGCGTTGCGCCGCACGGCCCCACCCCCTCCCCAGATTCCCCGCCGGGATCGGCCACTGTGTCTGTTAGCCTGTGACGCGGTGGCCCTGGCGGGGAATCACAGGGGTGTTTCCGTGTCGGGGCCAATTGGCCCCATCACATCTGAAAATACCCGATGTCTCAAAGACAGACAGTTGCTCCAGGTTAATCACCTCACACAAACAGATGACACCATTTCAACTTGATAGAATTAGATCCTTGCAAGCAAACCCTTTGCACTGGATGGCAGAGAACAAGGGGTCATCAAGGAGCGCATACACCGAGGCCCCTGGAGGACAGTACCACCAAAGTGGTAAGGATTTCATACAATACTCAGAATGCAGGCTTGCGTTTCTACCTGTTCTAAATAGTGTTGTAAGAATTAACAGAGGTTTTCCCCTCCTTGTATCCCACACCATAAGAATCCTATTCTGCGGGGCAAGAAGGAGGGAGTTTACAGGACAGTGTGTATATAGGAGCGTGTCTGAGAGAGACAGACAATGTGTACATGTGGGCATGTGTCAGAGAAAGACTGCCACAGGCTCTAGGGCTCCTGCCGGCCCTGCTCTCCCCCTCCCCAGGCACCCGAGGTTTCTACTTGTCTAGTAGAGAGGTGGGCCTGTCACAGTGAGGCCCCACCAGAGGCATCCTGGGCAGAGAAGCCAGGGTCGCAGGCTGTAGAGATCATGTGTGCTGGCTGCATGGGATGGAGACAGGGCCTATTGGAGAAGGGGACATGGGGTGCCAGCATGAAGGGTCCCAGGGTGCTACTCCAGTAGGTCCTGCCCCTTGCCCCAGCAACCGCCATGTACCCACAGACCCCCATTCCCCCACAACCCCAGCCTCTCACTTGCCTTCCGCCTTGGCAATCCCCTGCCATGGTGACTCCAGCCTTCACCTCCCTTCTCCCCAGTGATCCTGGCCTCACCACCCTAATAACCTCTCAGCCTCCCTGCTCCCCTTGCAGCAGTGACCCCAGCCTCCCCATATCCCCTGCTCCGATGATCCCATCCCCCTACCAATGAACCTGGCCTCACTGCCCCCATCCCAGGCTGGGGGAGGGTATTCCCCCAGGGTGGCTGTGGAGGTCCCCCTGCAGGGTGGCAGTGCTGCCCTTTCCCCCTCTAATGGCTACTACCCCCACCTTGGATGGATGAAGATCTGCTGTGTGTATACACACGCATACATACATGACAAAGCACTCCCAGATCTGGCCCCTACCTCATATATGCGAGCCCAGCAGCTGCTCCAAACTACTGCCAGTGCCAGCCCATTCTGCAGAGGCAAACCACAGCAGCTTTGTGGTGAACCTCAGCTTCTGCTGCTAACAATCCTTCTACCTAAAGTTTTCCTCAAATGATGCCCTGGTTGGCAGGGCAGGTGAGGCAGGATAAAGCAAGGCTCTTTGGGTATCTCTTGGGACAAGGAGGAGGGGAAGAGGGGCGTCACACATGCTGTGTTTGGAACAGATTCCCTGTACCCATCAGTAATAGTGTCAGTGCAGAGACTTGTCACATTTTCCTGGCGGGAAATGGAAGTTACCCATGTCCAGCCCCAAGATCCCACCCCTTTCTCTACCTCCAAGAACTGGGCGCTGACTTTGAACTCTGGTGCTGGCATGCCACGTTCCTGTGCTTCCCGCTTGCGCTCCTCAATGCCGCTGAACAGGTGGGTGATGGCCCGTGGGATTATGCCTCGTTCATCCTCAGAGAAGCTCAGGTCAAAGCCAGTGCCCATGGTGTACGTCTTCCCTGCACCAGTCTGAAAAGGCACAAGACAGGCTTGTAATGGGCTGTATGGAGAGCAACATACACAGTGAAGCCTTGGGATGCCTGTCACATGGCTCTGTACTCCCTCAAGCTGCATCACCCTTGCTATTCCATTCCTGTGCTCTCTCCATACACAGCTCAGCAAAGCCTCTCCATTCCAGCCTACAGACCCTTCCAGTAGTCCATCCCAGTGCCATCCATCAGGCTTTGCTGAGCTGCACAGTCCACGTGCATCTACTTCACACCAGAGAGAAACCAAAGATTTCAGTGGAAACAATACAGAGATTTTTTAAATTTAAATTACTGTAAAGTTTCTTCCTAAAAACAATCCTCTTTAATAGTCAGTGTAAGTTTCTGACAACCTACATTAAGGCCTAAACACACTACAATCTCTTCAAGTCATTTAAACACGCATTGGGGGTGGGGGGGTGGAATGGACTCAGTCACCTCTCCTGAAAAGCTTTAACTAAATGACCTAAAGGCTGCCTTTTCTTCCATTTTTTAACATCTATTTTTACTAGCTCCTTTACAAACATGGCATTTTATGCCCCATACTGCATTTAGTAAGCATCTGTGTTGCTTTCACCCTTTGCAATGGAGCGAGTGCTGCCTCGTGTGTGTTAGTACTTTCAGACTCTCTTCCACAGGGAAGACTTGACCTTCATACCTTTGGGTTCAGTTTGGCAAAATAACTTTTTTGTCTTACGCATCTGGCACGTTAAAGTTAAATTTAAATAATCATCTATGGGTGCTTTCTGACATGACAACTCCCACCGCCACCACGGACTTCTCCTCAGAAGGAAGCCGTGGTGGGAGTCATCACTTCAGCCGGGAGATGGCCCAGCCGCCAAATAAACATTATGGCAGCTGGGCCAGGCAGGGTGCTCCTGCCCCTATGCTGCGTGGAGCAGCCCCACCCCCCACAGCTGATGATGGCCACCATGCTGCCCGGCCCCCACTGCCACCCCAGAAAGGTAAAGCGGATGTTCTAATGTGATGGCATACTTTACATCCCTCACATCCTTCCCCCCTGCCTCTCTCGAGGAAATCTCCGTTCTGCTCTCTTCATCCAACCCCTCCACCTGCCCCCTTGATCCAATCCCCTCCCGCCTCCTGACCTCTATTGCCCCCCATGCCTGGAACTCCCTCCCTACCCACATCCACCTTGCCCCCTCCCTCCGCTCCTTCAAATCCCTCCTCAAGACCTACTTTTTCCTTGCCGCCTTTCCCAATGCCTGCTAGTCGTTCCCCTATACTTACTGTCTGTCCTCCTCTGCAGACTGCTGCAACCATCCTGATTGTAACCAAACCAAGCACACGCACCTGAGACTTCGCATCCACTTGAATGTTGTTTGTCTTCTCCCCTGTCTCTTCCACTGTCCCCCCCTCCCTATCTCTTCCTCCTTGTCTTTTAGATTGTAAGCCACAGGCAGGGACCGTGTCTATTTCTATGTTCTGTACAGCGCCAGGCACATGACCGGCGCTATATAAATGTTTATTATAATAATAATAATAATTAATAATCGGGCAGCCATTCCCTAGGCGGTGTTGGAACTTAGCCCGGGCTGTGATTTGGGGATTTCCCCAACTTACAGCCTAGGCTAAGTAACAACACTGCCCGAGGAATGACCTGCACTAACATCTGGCAGTGGTTTCTGACATGACAGGAGCCCGCATTTCCATGAGGGTCTAAGTGTGGAAATGCAGGTGATCATCAGGTCTCAAAACACCCTATTTTAAAAATGCTGCTCATTCTTAAAATTCTAATTTCCACTCAAAGGCAGTATGACACAAATGATTGTATTATTAATCATAGAAAATTCAAAAAGAAAAAAATTAAGCTCCATTAATAAAGGTGCCTAGTAATAATCAGTTTATAAATACCAGATCTAATGGAAAAGCGGTAACTAATCCATTCAGAATGGTTTATTAATTATTAATTATTATTATTATTATAATAAATATTTGTATAGCACCAGCCATGTACCTGGTCCCTGCCTACAGCTTACAATCTAAAAAGACAAGGAGGGGGCGACAAGGAGAGGGGACAAAGGAAAGACAAGGGAGAAGCAAACAAACATGCAAGCGGCTGCGAAGTCTCAGGTGCGTGTGCTTGGCTTGGTTACAGTTAGGCAGGAGTCTGCAGAGGAGAGAAGACCATAAGTATTTGGCGGAAAACAACTAGCAGGCACTGGGAAAGGCAGCACGGAAGACGTGGGTGTTGAGGAGGGATTTGAAGGTGCGGAGGGAGGAGGCGAGGTGGATGTGGGTAGGGAGGGAGTTCCAGGCATGGGGGGCAGTGAGGGAGAAGGGACGAAGGCGGTTAGGGGAGCAGGGGAGATGAGGGAGAGTGAGGGAGGGGACAGAGGAGAATGGAGGGAATGTGCAGGAGTGCGTAAGGAGATTAGGGCTGAAAGGTAGGAGGGAGCTTGGCTGTGAAGTGTTTTATAAGTGAATATCAGGAGTTTAAACTGGATGTGTTCAGGAAGGGGGAGCCAGTGGAGAGAGGAGAGGCTGCACGTGGTCAAAGCGACGTGCTGAGTGGATGACCGTGGCAGCGGAGTTTTGGATGGAGATAAGGGGGGACAGGTGACAGTGAGGGAGGCCAGTGAGGAGAAGGTTGCAGTAGTTGAGGCGAGAAATGACCATGGCATGAACAAGAGTTTTGGCAGAGGAGATAGAGAGAAAGGTTCGGATCCGAGCAATGTTATGGAGGGTGAAGCAGCAGGACTTGGCAACAGAGTCAATGTAAGGCTTAAAGGAAAGATGAGTGTCAAAGATGAAGCCGAAGCTACGGGCTTGGGGAACAAGATGGATGGTGACTCCATCGATGCGGATGGACAGGGAAGCGGGAGAGGAAAAGGAGCGAGGAAAAATAAGGAGTTCAGTCTTGGCCATGTTGAGCTTGAGCTGGCATTGGGACATCCAGGCGGAGATGTCAGCGAGACAGTTGACGAGGCGCGAGTGGACAGAAGGGGAGGGAGAGAGAGGGGGTAGAGAGATAGAGCTGTGTGTCGTCAGCGTAGAGATGATATTGGAAGCCGCGGGAGGCAATGAGTTTGCCAAGGGAAAGGGTGTAGATAGAGAAGAGGAGAGGGTCAAGGACAGAGCCTTGGGGAACCCCAACTGAAAGGAGGAGGAAGGAAGAGCTGGAATTGGGAAGAGACACATTAAAGGAGCGGTCAGAGANCCAACTGAAAGGGAGAGGAAGGAGGAGCTGAAATTGGGACAAGACACATTAAAGGAGCGGTCAGAGAGGTAGGAGGAGAACCAGTCAAGGACAGAGCCGCAGAAGTCCAAGGAGCAAAGCGAGTCGAGTAGGAGTGAGTGGTCGACAGTGTCGAAGGCAGCAGAGAGGTCAAGGAGGACAATAATGGAGTAGAGGCGCTTAGATTTAGCGACAAGTAGATCATTGGTGATCTTGGCAAGGGCAGTTTCCATTGAGTGAAGGAGACGGAAGCCAGATTGGAGAGGGTCCAGGGAGGAGTTGGCAGAGAGGAGTTCTAGACAGCGGCAGTAGACAACACGTTCCAGAAGCTTAGAGGCAAAGGGGAGGAGGGAGACCAGCTGGTAACTAGAGGGGTCGGATGGGTCCAGGGTGGGCTTTTTGAGGATGGGAGAAACAGTGGCATGTTTGAAGGCAGAGGGGAAGGAGCCAGTGGAGAGGGAGAGATTAATGACATGTAAAAGGGGCGGGAGGGGGACAGTGAGAGCAACAGAGGTCAGGAGGCGGGAGGGGATTGGGTCAAGAGGGCAGGTGGAGGGGTTTGAGGAAGAGAGCAGATGGGAGACTTCCTCAAGGGTGGCCGGGGGGAAGGAGGCGAGGAGAGACAGGTGGTAAGGGAGTGGGAAGAGGAGATGGGTGGGAGGCAATGTCCTGGCAATCTTGTTGATCTTCAAGGTGAAGAATGATGCGAGATCCTGAGCAGACAGGGTAGAGGGTGGAGGGGCGCAAGAGGGCTTGAGTAGGGAGTCGAAGGTAGAGAAAAGGCGGTGAGGGTCATGAGAGTAGGATTAGATCCTGGAGGCATAGTAGTGTTGCCTAGCCAAGAGAGGGAGGAGAGATAGCAGAAGAGAGGGAGGAGAGGAAGAATTTATAGTGGAGGAAGTCAGGGTGGGAGCGGGATTTGCGCCAGAGGCGTTCGGCAGCCTGGAGCGGAGGTAGCAGAGCAGAGGTAGCGAAGAGCAGAGGTAGCAAATGTTAGGGGTGAGCCAAGAATGGGGGTTTTGGGGTTGGCCAGGGTGGGAGGAGAGGGGGGCAAGAGAGCCAAGGGTTGAAGCGAGAGAGGTATTAAGAGAAGAGATGGCAGAGTCTGGGGAAGAGGAGCAGAAGACTGAAGGAAGGAGGGGGGAGAGGGAGGAGGCAAAGTCAAGGGGGGTAACGGCCTGCAAGTTGCGGAAAGGGCGCAGAGCGGGGGAAGACGAGGGGGGTTGGTGGGAGAGGTTGAAGGAGGCGAGGAGGTGGTCAGATTTATGACAAGGATCGAAGGAGAGATCAGCAACAGAGCAGTTTCTGGAGAAGATGAGGTCGAGGGAGTGGCCATCAGTGTGGGTGGGGGAATCAGTCCAGAGTGGGAGATCAAAGGAGGAGGTTAGGGAGAGAAAGTGGGAGATGGGGGACTTGGAAGGTGTGCCAATGTGGATGTTAAAGTCACCAAGAATAAGAGTGGGGTTATCATCAGAGAGGAGGAAGGTTAGTCAGGATTCAAAGTCTGAGAGAACAACCAGTAAGTATAGACCTGTTGGGGAATAACTGGAAAGTACAAACAGAAATGTATTCAAACTGATGGGCTGAATGACTGGTTTATGGTCAGTCTGCTCCAATCTGCTTGTGGCTGAGACAGGGCACATTCACAGGGCAGCCCAAGAGGACTGACAGCACGTGGGGCAAAAAAAGCCAGTACCTGCCCGTATGCCAGCACAGTGGCATTGTAGCCCTCAAAGCAGCCCTCAATGAGCTTGCTCACGCAGGTGGTGTAGATCTGCTCCTGCCAAGTGTCCAGGTCAAAGACAAAGTCATAGGTGAAGGCCTTGTCCTTTCCCAGCAACACCTGGGGCTCGCCAGGTGTCACCGACGTGCAGATGTGACATCCTTCTATCTTCTCTTTTGACTGCTGTGGTCGGATTCTTCCAACAGAAAAGAAACATAGATGGAGCAGTGATCTTCCTCCCATTCACAGGCAGCCTCCATTCCCAAAGCCTTGGGTTCCTTGGGATTACTACACACACACACACCCATTGGAGGTGCCTTTGGTCTGGGATATGGTAGTAGCTGCCCAAGAGCGATGCACTGAAGAGCGATGCACTGGATGCTGCAGGCTTGACTTGTCATAGCAAGGGAAACAGCAGCTCGATGTGCAACAGCATCAGACCAACAAACAGAACATTAGGAACCATTTGGGAAGGGACAGAAAATATCCTAATGCCACTACATGAACACGTGAAATACTGCGTGCGTACGGTGTCGTCCATGGGCTGCCTGACCTAAGATCACTTCATATAGGCCTATTTTTGTACGCTCCCTCTGAAACTTCCAGTGTTGGCGGCAGCCACAGTCAGAAACTGTGAGCTCAAGAGGGGAACCAAGTACTCTCAACTCAGTGAGTTTTCCCTACATCACGTCCCGTGGCACAGTGCTGGACCAGATCCTTCTTTCAGATGCAGGGCACAGACACCTCTGACTCAGGCCTGCTTTAGCATCTCCTGGCACCATGGACCAGGCCAACAGAAATGCAGGTATCAGGAGCACACACTGATACCTGCACACACTGATACCTGCAGACAGGAAGGAACCCTGATGGACTGAACTGAAAGAGGATTGGGCTGGTCCCCTTTCTCGGTACTGCAGAGTCTAGAGACTGCTAAGTAATAATCCCATTGGAAGCATCAGCTGTCCAATAAGGTATCAATCCCCTCCTTGCTGGGTCCCTTTGGCATGAAGGGAGCAGAAAGGCTTCCTCTCTGTAGGCCCACCCCATCCCATCTCCATAGTTAGCTCGGTTAAGGAAGGCAGCAGCAGCCAAAGGAAGGCACCAGAGGATTGTTCTCAATGCCCGAGTTTAGGGCATTGTTCTTAATGCCAAGGCCCCGATTCTTCCCAGTCTGGTGCCTTGTGGAATCACTCACAGTCAGACACAATCTCACTCATTGTGGCAGAGTCTGGTCCAGCTGAGAGGAGAGTCTGAGGAAGAAAGCTCTAGTCCCATCGCTCCCACTGATCTGCTGAGGGACCTTGAGTGAGTCCCTCCCCATCTGTGTCTGTGCTTCCCCTCCAACCCTCCATTGGCCTTGCCTATAGGCTATTTAAACAGTTAGCTTTTCATGCCAGGGACTCCCTTTCACTAGTCACATGTGCAGCACAGAACATAGCAGAGCCTTGATCTCAGCAAGAGCCTCTGGCTGAGATGCCAGTTGAGATGCCAGTCTAGCTTTGGATGGTATTGCACGTCACAAGACAAAGCTACATTTAAAATGCTGTGGATTATGGGATTCTCAGAACACCAACACCGTCTTCTTTTTCAAGGAAGGCATATTGGCTGAGCAAAACAAGACCCAACATCCATCTCCATGGCACCCGTTATTTTGCCTGCCTGCATCTGGAATGTAGTAACTCTCAGCAACCGCATCTGATCCATTCCAACATTCCAGGGAACACTCTTTGCCTCAATGGGCAGCACCCTCTACTGACATAGATGAAAGTGAAAACCAAACAGCTCTTTACCAACTCACCCAATCCCACTTCATAGCACTGACTTGTTGTGACCAATGGAATTGTGGGATGCAAATTAGCCACAAAGGAACGGGTGGCGATTGGCTCACTTACTCCTGATGCGATCTAGGTCATCGGATAGGGAGGGGAGACAAGAGGAGGCACAAGGTTTTGTGGCATTGCTTCTGTCAGGAGACCTAGACACAGTTCTTCTTCGAGTGGCTCCTCACATTCTCACAAACGGGGTTTGCGCTTGCGCGCCCTTCTCTCAAACGCCTATACCAAGCTCATATTTAAAATTTCACGTGACGTTCACGTGCCCCCACCCTATATAAGGCACCTTCCCGCCTAAACCCAACAGTTCCTTCCAACCGCTTTCGCAGCTCATCGACTTTTACCAGGCTCTATCTTCTTTAGACTTTATTATGGCTACGATTAAACATAGTTTTAAGAGATGTTTCTCTTGTAACCGCAAGATGACAACCAAGGACCCTCACGGGCAATGTTTGTTATGCTTAGGCACTAGGCATGATCCCCAAGAGTGTCAGGATTGCCTCATCATGAAGCCTAAAACGTTGAGAGAAAGTTCCCTCAGGCTTCCGACTCTCCTCAAAAAACTTGAAGAAAAGAAAAAAACTAAGTCCTGTGATAAAGTCCCTAGCCCTCCAGAGGCGCCTGAACCCCTTGAAATTCAGAACTCAGAGAACCTTTCACTTCCCCCGCCTGATGACATACAGGGAGCAACAGCATCTGGATCATCACAGGAGCATAGAGATTTCCAGTTATTATTAAAGAGATTTACTGAAGTACTCAAAATTGACACAGTTCCAATGGTTGAACAGCAGGTGGATCCAGCTTACGCTACAGTTGAACGACCACAACTCTCTAAACTTACCTTACCTTTACTTAAGAAACACTCCTTAGAGGCAGAAAAATTGTGGACTAACCCTGCTTCTATTCACCCTGTCTCTACTACAGCGAGCTCCTTTTACTTGTTCCCTCCTATTCAGGGATCTATATTTTATAAAAACCCACTACCTAACTCCCTAGTGGTTGCAGCTGCATCAGAGCGCTTTCAGAAAAATGCTCAGGACACATCACCTGCAGACAAGGAGAGTAGGCGAACTGATGTTTTTTGCTGCCAGGCATTCGCGTCCAGTACTACTATGCTCATGCGAACCTCGAACTACTCTGCAGGAACGGCATCTTTCCAGCACCATCTGTGGAAAGGTGTCCAGAAAATCATTCCCTCTCTACCCAAGAATAAGCAGCAACAATTACAAACTTTTTCTGCCGAGGGTCTATTAACTGCTCGTTTCCAACTACAGGCTGCTCGCCATTCTTCAGATACTGCTGTGAGAGGAGTCGCCAACGCGATCGTTACCAGGCGATTTGCCTGGCTATAGGGCACAAAGTTAAAAACACACCATAAGACCCATATAGAGAATTTGCCCTTTGATCAGGTTGGGCTTTTTTCCAAGGAAACAGATGACATTCTTGACAAGATTCAAAAATCTAAAGCCACCGCTATAAAGATGAAAATTACTCAGTGGGACCAGACCTCTTCCTACTTCCACCCCCGTCCATATTACCAGCAGTCGTCCTATTCCAGACAGCAAAGACAGTCTTATGGAAATGTCCAACCTTACAACAGGAGGTATTACCCCTACACTAACCTGTATCAGGGAAAGTCTAGAGCCACATATGCTCCCTATAGGGTAAGGGGTAACAACCGGCAATCTTATAGCGCCTCATCCCATAGAGGTCGAAAATGACAACTACAGCGCCCTTGTTCACCTTGCCCCATTACTTCACAGGGGCAAGGTGAATTTCCAATTTGCTCTTGTTAACTCCTTCCATTGTTGGCAGTCCATCACTGATGATAGATGAGTGTTAAAAGTTATACTGTTTGGTTACCGGGTTTCTTTTTCTCCTTTACCCTTTTACTACTGTAAGCAATATTCAACTCTCTAAGTTGCAAATTAATGCCCTAAATAAAGAGGTTGTTCAACTTTATCACAAGGGTGTCGTAGAGTTGGTTGATATGTGCACATTTTCAACAGGTTTCTACTCCATTTACTTTCTAGTCGAAAATAAAGATTGGGGCTACAGACCTATATTGGATCTAAGAGCTCTTAATTGCTTTGTTTCTTACCATAAATTTAAAATGTTAACTTCGGACCGTTTATCTAGTTTTTTATATGTAGGTCAGTGGTACGCTGTTATAGATTTAAAAGACGCTTATTTCCATATTAGACTTCACCCAGCTAGTAGGAGATTCTTCCATTTCATTCACAATAACACCCACTACCAGTTTTCTTCACTACCCTTCGGCTTATCCTCAACTCCTAGGGTCTTCATGAAGGTTATGGCCCGTTATTGTCTACCTACGCAAACAGGGAATTGTTATCTTTCCATATCTCAATGATTGGCTATTGGTGGCAGATTCTCCGCGACGCCTTATCTGGAACGTGGACTTCACCTTGCATTTATGTGACAAACTAGGTCTGTCTATAAACATACAAAAGTCCACCCTTCTCCCTACCCAATGCATTAATTATATTGGTGTGATTTTGGACTCTACTATTGCTAAAGTTTTTGCCCCAGAGGAAAGGTTCCTTGATATTTCAGGCATTATTAGAACCCTCTCTATCCATAGATTGCAGAGTGTAAAGGTATTTCAAAGGTTACTGGGACTTATGGCCTCAACCACTGCTACTACACTCTTCGCTAGGCTATGCATGCGACCCCTGAAACTATGGGTCTTGAACCTTTTTAACCCATTGATTGACCCCCCCAGACAAGAAACTGAGAATCCCTAGACACATTTTAGATTCTCTGAAGTGCTGGTCTCATAGAGATTTCGTCCTAGCTGGTAAACTGTTTAGCAAGCCTTTCCCAACTAACCTGCTAACTACTGATGCCTCTTTAACAGGATGGGGAGCCCACCTCCATGACCTCAATGTCTCGGGGTTGTGGACACCTCAACAACGACACCTACACATAAACTGCTTGGAGACCATAACTATTATAAGTGCTCTGAAAGCATTCTGTCCCTTACTTCAAGGAACTGTTGTCGAAATTGCCTCCGACAACATGACAGCTGTATAGTATGTAAACAAACAGGGGGGCACGAAATCCCCGGAGCTCTGTCAGTGGGCTATGAGAATTTGGAGTTTTGCAAGACGACACAACATCTATCTCATCTCCAATCAGGTGTACCTACATCTGGTATCTTTATGGGGTACTCCCTTCATAGATTTGTTTGCCACTGCTTCAAATGCCAAGTGCCCCTATTTTGCTTGAGAGCAGCTCATGACCCAGCCTCCATAGGGAATGCATTCTCAATTCCCTGGGGACCCCACCTTCTCTATGCATTCCCTCCCATACCCCTGATCTCCAGGGTTCTGAACAGGGTAAAGATGGAGTGGGTCAACTTGATCCTTGTATGCCCGAACTGGCCTCAGCAAATTTGGTATTGCGAGCTGTTACGCCTAACCAGAGTATCATTCCCCCTGCTTCAAACCTCAGTGTTGTTGTCCATGAATCAAGGCCGCATCCTCCATCCCAATGCGAAGCGCTTCAACCTCCACGCATACCGGATTCAGATTCCCTGATCCCCAACCATGTAAGACACAAGTTGGACCTGGTCCTCCAGAGTGATATAAAACCTTCCACCAGGAGGTCCTACGACTCAAAGTGGAAGAGATTCTCCTCTTGGCTAACTGACAAAGTCCTTAGTGTAGACCAGATATCAATTGATTTGATTTTGCAGTATTTATTACAATTAGCTGAGACCAGCTTGGCCCATTCCTCCCTGAGAGTTCATCTCTCTGCCATCTTGAAGCATTTCCCAGGGCAGGGTGATCACTCTCTGTTCGCTCACCCTAGGGTAAAACGGTTCCTAAAGGGTTTAAAGTAATCTTTTTCCCCCTCATAAGGTTCCCTTGTCTCAATGGGATCTTAACTTAGTTCTCCAATTTCTCACTGGGCATCCTTTCAAGCCACCAGATCAATCAGATCTCTTCCATTGGACTTTGAAGCCTTCCTAATAGCTATTACATCCCTAGACGTGTTAGTGAGATAGCTGCTATTTCAATCAAGGAACCATATTTGCAAGTGTTTCCAGATAGAGTGGAGATTTCAGCCCATTCCTCCTTCATCCCTAAGGTAGTTTCCAACTTTCATTTGTCTTAAACAATTATTCTCCCAGTTTTTTCTCCACCTCCTCATGATTCTGAGAATATGCGGATAGCCCATACCCTAGATGTTAAGAGGGCTCTCCTTTTGTATTTACAAAAGACCAAAGACTGTAGAAGTACTGACACTATTCATCTCCCCATCCTTAAACCGCTTGGGTCATAGGGTATCATCCCAGACTATTTCTAAGTGGCTGGTCCAGGTAATTTCCATGGCTTATCATGAAAAAGGTCTCCTCCCACCACCTAACCTTAGAGCCCATTCCCTTAGGGCTTTAGGAGCATCCACGGCAGCTTTTGCCAATATTTCCCCGCAGGAGATCTGCAGAGCAGCAACTTGGACTTCTCAACACATAAAGCATTATGCTCTCCATTTAGAATCTCAACCTCGCACCGTTTTGGGTGTTTCTATACTTGCTTCTGTATGTAAATTATTTGTAATCACATATAAACATGCTTCCACTTTGTACATAACTGTTCCAGTTCTACGCTTTTATGTTTACTCTCCATATGCTTCCTTGTTAGGTGTACACAATAAATTTGTTATTTTCTTTGAATCCTTTGGTTTTAATACTTACCTGATTGAAAATTCCCCCACCGACTTTTTCTAGGCTTGGTACTCTCCCATTTGTGAGAATGTGAGGAGCCACTCGAAGAAGAACAGAAGGTTGCTACCTTGTAAACAAGGTTCTTCGAGATGGCTCCGAATATTCTCACAAATACCCACCCTTCTGACCCCGTATGGAATTTTCTTCTATTGCTTTAGGGTTGGAAGGAACTGCTGGGTTTAGGCGGGAAGGTGCCTTATATAGGGTGGGGTGTGTGAACGTCATGTGAAATTTTAAATATGAGCTTGGTATAGGCTGTTGAGAGAAGGGCGTGCAAGCGCAAACTCCATTTGTGAGAATGTTTGGAGCCATCTCGAAGAACCTTGTTTACAAGGTAGCAACGTTCTGTTCCTTAATAGTCTGGATCATGAACTGATGGACAATTCCTGCCCAGTATACATGCACCTGCATGCACGCACACGCACACGGAATGGTACACGCTTGGAGACGGCAATTTGGGAAGGTGCTAACGGGTAATCCTAGTATGCCATCGCCCTAAGAAAACAATGGAGAAGAGACAGCTGAGTGGGGATATGATAGAAGTTTATAAAATCATGAGAGGTGTGGATGAGTAAATAGGCAGTTATTTACCCTCCCAGATAGTACTAGAACTAGGGGACACTCCCATGAAACTAGCTGGCAGCAGATTTAATACAAATAAAAGGAAGTATTTTTCTCAATCAACACACAATAACCTGTGGAATTTGTTTCCAGAAGATGTGGCCAAGGCCAGTAGTATAGCTGGGTTTAAAAAGGTTTGGATTGGATAAATTCTTAGAGGGTAGCCAAGTAGTTATAACCTCTGTCTGTAGGGAGCTGGGAGTGAACAACAGGGAATGAATCGCTCCACTGTGACCTGTTGAGTATTTCTCCCAAGTGACCAAGATTGACCACTGTCAGAGACAGGATGCTAGGCTCAATGAACCGCTGACGAAACCCGTGTCTGATGCACCTCCCAGAGCTTTTCCTGGAGGCAAATTAGGCACGTTTTGTCACGTGGGAAGGCAATTGCAAAGCATAAGGCTGTAGGCAGAGGTTGTTTGTCTGGCTTGGAAGTGAGAATGGGTTTGCTCCAGGGCTGTGATTGGGACTCGGGCAGGAGTTGAGGGACTTGCCCAGTGGGTTGGTCAGTGTTAAGGATGTGGCTGGGAGAACAAGGTTTTGCACAGGAAGGAGATCAAGGCTGTTTGGGAGCAAGGAGGCAGAAGGTATGGAGCTCAGGGCTGACAATGTAGGTAGGCATCAAGGCTGGCAAGGGCCGGGGGAGACTGCTGGGGTCAAGTGGAAGACTGAAAATGTACCTTGTCTGCTAAGTCAATCCACAGTCCACCCAGCAATCCAGAGTCATAGGAATGTAGAAAAGGTGACTGCTCATCAAAGAGTGAAAACTCCAGCATGGAGCTCAGCAGATTATTTTCTGGGCTCTACAGGGAACAGGGGTTTTATTGATATGAAAAAAGGATATGCCATGGAGAGCTACAGACGAACATTCCTAGGAATAGGCTTCTGTGCTCTCCAGCCCCTATCCCCAGATAGAGGTCAAATAAATATTTGAATATAATGTTATATGTGTCCAATTTTGCTGCTCTGCTCTGTATCCCATGGGATGGATATGAAGCCTGCTCCAATATCAGATATGTTCAGTCTGGTACAGCTCAGTCCAGCTCAGTATGGATCGGTCTGATACAGTTTGCAGAGAAAGAATCAGTCTGGTTTGTTATGAATCAGTCTTGTTTTGTGGTGAGGAGAATCGGTCTAGTTCATTACAGATCATCTGAGGGAGTTGGTCTGGTACGGTTTGGGGAGAATAGGTATGGTCTGGTACGGTTTGAGAGTGCCAATATAGGAGAATAGGTACGGTCTGGTATGGTTTGAGAGTGCCAATATAGGAGAATAGGTACGGTCTGGTACGGTTTGAGAGTGCCAAGATAGCCCATAAGGCCGCTTTTAGACGAGACACATTTGCGCATGATTGTTAAAAAATGCACTTGTTTTAATGCTCGTTTAAACACCTAAACCGTTTTAAATGTGTATTTGCCGTGAACGTGTAAAAGCCCGAATAGTTTTGAATGTGGTTTTTAAATAATGCTCATTTTTTAAAACCGGTTTTGGCATCCCCCGATCATCAAAGTTGCTCAAAACTGGTTTTTAAAAATGTGCATTATTTTAAAACCACATTCAAAACGGTTTGGGCTTTTACACGTTCATGGCAAATACGCATTTTAAAACGGTTCAGGTGTTTAAACGAGCATTAAAACAAGCGCATTTTTTAACAATCATGTGCAAATGTGTCTCGTCTAAAAGTTAGTGGGCAGTAAACTAATAAAATGGCAGATGCATATCTAAAACAAAGTTTGGAATGACAGGTAGCAGGACACTAGGAGCAGCTGAAACGATGAGGAGCTGGGTGGAATGATGGGTGCGAGGCCAAAATAGCAGGGAGCTGGGTGATATTTAATTTATTTTATTTTTAGAATTTTTCTACCCCGCCCCTTCTGCCACAGGCAGGTCCGAGCGACTTACAATTTGCAAAACGTTAAAACATTGCAAAACATTAAAACTAGGGGCAGGCGTGCCGGTAAATCCGGTATCCGATAATGCCGGTACTGGGCGTACCGGCATTATCGGATTCTACCTGGTAAATCCTGTCCGGTTACCGGATACCGGATTTTTTTACATTGCAGCCATTTAAATGAATGGCTGCAATGTAAAAAACCCACCAAAAAAGTAAAAAAAACCTTCCCGAGTCCAGGCTGCATGGGTGGAAGGGGGGACACCCCACACACACCCTGCCCAGCCTGGATTTTTAAAAAGCAAAGAGCTCCCCCCCAGCGCCAGCGGCCGCGGCGTCCCCGCAGCAGCCGGTAAGTATAGACCTGATCCCTGGGGGGGGGTGTTTAACACCCCCCCCACCCCCCCAGGGATCACCCCTACTACAAGTTCCCTGACTGTACCTTTGACTTTCAGCTCCGGGTGCGGCGGCGGCGGTGGCGGGTGGTCTGGTGGCCTCAGCGCCGGCTGTGACTGCCGGCGTCAGAGATGCTCTAGGCCTTCCGGGGAACCGGG
>QEPC01009734.1:2505811-2521361 GCA_003113815.1 Sphenodon punctatus
ACCCCCCCCCCCAGGGATCAGGTCTATACTTACCGACTGCTGCGGGGATGCCGCGGCCGCTGGCGCTGGGGGGGGGCCTCTTTTCTTTTTAAAAATCCAGGCTGGACAGGGTGGGTGGGGGGTGTCCCCCCTTCCACCCGTGCAGCCTGGGAGGGGGAGGGGGGAGGAATTTTTTTATTCCATTGATTTCAATGGGGCCACAGTGCCCCATTGAAATCAATGGAATAAAACCGGTACCGGTATACCGGATTTAATCAGAGAATCCGGTTCTTTGAGAACTGGAAACCGGTAAATCCGGTATCCGGTAATGGCCCGGGGGTCCCAAGTCTAATTAAAACAAAACAACTAAAAAGGAGGACAAAAAGAAAAATAACCCCTACCCAACAACCCACCCTCACCCATCTCCCCCGCCAAATGTATGGCGGAACAGCCAGGTCTTACAACTTCTCCGAAAAGAGGGGAGATCTGGGGCCAACCAGGTCTCCACCAGAAGGGAGTTCCACAGCCGTGGTGCAGTCCCCGAGAACACCCTCGCCTGCGTGGCCCCAGGAAGATTTGGGAGATGACTGCAGGGGTTGAAGCACCCGGGGAGTGAGGCAGTCCCGCAGATAGGCAGGGCCTAGGCTGTTTAGGGCTTTATAAGCCAAAACCAACACCTTGAATCGGGCCCAGAAAACCACCGGCAGCCAGTGCAGAGAACGGAGCACTGGTGTAATATGCTCCCGGCTGCCCAGCCCCACTAGAAGACGGGCTGCCGCATTCTGCACCAGCTGCAGTTTCTGAGCCGTCACCATGGGTAGCCCCACATACAGCGCGTTACAGTAGTCCAATCTGGAGGTGATGAAAGCATGGATGATGGTGGCCAGGTCAGAGCCTGAGACAAATGACCAAAGCCATCGCAAACAGCTGGAATGACAGGGAGCTGTGTGCAATGATGGGTGCAAAAACACTGGGAACAGATGGAATAATGGGGGAGAGGGTGGAATGATGGGTAAGAGGACACTGGGAGTAGATGGAATGTCAGGGATTAGGTGGAATGATGGGTACTAGGCTCCCAGTAGTGGCTGAAATGACAGGGACAGGGCAGAACAACAGGTATGAGGACATTGGGAGCAGATTAAATGGCCTCATTCCAGTCATTTGGTTCGGTAATTCCAGCCACCTGTAATGCCAGCCACTCGCGGTGGCTTCATACCCGTCATTCCACTCAGCTACCTGTCATTTCAGCCATTCCCAGTGGCCTCACTATTCTACCCAACCCATCATTCTAGATGGTCCTGGTGTCCTCGCACCTCTCATTCCACCCAGCTCCCCATCATTCCAGCTGCTCCCAGTGGGCATTTACATGTCATTCTACCCAGTCACTCACAGTGGCTCATCATTCCAGCAACACATGGTGTCCTTGCATCTGTCATTCCGCCCAGCTCCCCATCATTTCAGCTGCTCCTGATGCCCTCTTACATGTCATACCACACAAATGCCATAATTTCAGCAGCTCCTGGTGTCTTCGCACCTATCATTCCAACAGGTCCCTGTCATTTCAGCTGCTCCTGGTGACACTCACCCATCATTCCAACTTTTGTTTCAGATAACCATCTGTAACCATTAAGGGCTATTGTCATTCCCAAATCCCCATTACTTCTTGGCATTCCTGTTGTCTCTATTATTTACAATCGGCATTCGTTTTATTACAGCCTGTATCCTCCTGACAGACCAGTCAGACCAATCTGAACTGGAGACACCACAGACCTGACCGAACCCTGACCAAACCAGCAAACAGACAAAATCCAGAACTGAACTCCCAACCAGACACACCACACATCAGGCCGAACATGGACCAATCCAACCAAACTGACTAAAGCCCTATCGAACCAAACCTCCATACATGCACTACAGGCCAAACTGAATTTATGGACAATTTATGGACAAAGACCAAACCAATCTGCATCCCAAACTGAACCAGATCGATAGTGAACTGAACAACATTGGAGGTCTACTCCAATGAAGACTTTCTCCTTCCAATCCGATAATGACCTCAAGTAACATTTTCACTATCCATTTCATCTCTATCCACAGCTACTCTCTGCAGTCCAATAGCTGATCCTGCCAACACATGCGCTGTGTCTAGAAAGACTAATAGATGGAGACAAAGTAGTTCAGACAGTATCTTTAATTATTATTTTAGTTTATTATTAAAAGTACTTTGTCTCCATCTATTACTTTTGGGACCAACATGGCAACCAAATCCTCCACATCCTCTCTCTAGAAACACTAAGGCAGCTTTCTGACATTACCTGGGAGGGGTGGGAACTTTTTCAGTCTCCACCATGGCTCTCTAATTGCAAGGATTAGTGCCCATCAAAATCCACTAATCCCCTTTTAGCACACGAAGACACTCGCGCATGACCAGGTCCGCAAATGTAACCTTTACAAGGATGGGTGTTCTCTCATGCTAAAAGGCGATTAGTGCACTCTGATGGGCACTAAGCCTCACAATTGGAGAGCTGCGGTGACGAGTTCCCACCGCTCCCAGGTAACGTCGACTCAGAAAGTAGCCTAAAACTCACATTTCCATTGGGAAACTTCTCTGGAGACTGCTTGGACTGAATTCCTAACCATTCCAGGAGTCCTGACCCTCCTGACTTCAGCTAGCTTTCTGCAGGATCCATGAGGGGGTGAAGGGCCTGGAGAGAGGAGATAAATCCTTGGGGCAGGGAGCCAACAAGGTCCCCGCCTGCCATGCCTTTCTCAATTAGGGGAGTGGGGCTGGGAAAAACTTAGCGTTTTATCTACACTGAGCCCCAATTCCCTCCCCACCCCACCCCAAAAAAAGAGAAATGTCTCCCAAACTTACTGTTTGGGAGTGCCTGGCTTTCTAGGCACTTACTTGACCCCAGATGAATCAAACTGGGCATCCAAAAACCAGAGGCCTCTATTGACAACATGGCTGTGCATGCAGAATACAGACCAGGTTCCATGCTTACTTTACAGGAAGAGCTGGGGCTTCCCAACTGGATGTGGCAGGGGCAATTTGGCATGTTGGGGGCAGCTTATATCTTCTTTTGGCCTCCCTCCCCTCTCACCCCAAGGCTGTTGCTGCTGCTGCTGCTGCTGCTTCTTGGTCCCCCCCCATCAAGTGCATTCACTTGCAAAACAACTTTGTTTTAATGTAGCAATAAGGTTCCCAGTTCTCATTTGTGCCCTTCCAGAATGCAAAGCACAGCCCAACTCAAACCTGACAAAGCCAGGAAAAGATAAATTTAATTGTGACCCACCCTGCCCATATCTCCTTAACTCTGCCTCTGTTTGTGTAAGTGGCAACACTTTCAGTGCCTGCTTCTACTTCTCTGTGTGTGTGTGTGTGTGTGTATGCTCCTGTGTGCCCTTCAACTGTGTCTTTGATGTGTGTGTATATGTGTGTGTGTGTGCATGTGTGTAGGTTTACTGACCCAGAATTTCAAAATCCAGGGCTGCTGCAGAGCTGGGGTGTTCTGAAACCAGGAATGTTCCCTGAAGACAGATCTCCAGCAACCCATATGTGCGTGCATGCACATCTGCACACATACCCATCCCTATCGCCGTGTGGGTTTGTTCATGCCAATACTTGCCTGCCCCTGGCACGCCATGTGTGTTTTCATGTGTGCCTGCCCCATCTGTGTGTGTGTTTGTGGGCACATCCCCATCTCTCACTGTGTGTGTGTGTGCATGCATGTGTAGGCACCATCCAAACTATGTCGTTATGTGTCTGCACACTTTTGCTGTGTTTACATACTGGGTTGAGGAGGTTCCTTTGGCTGTGATTGTGTGTGCACTCATGTGTGTCCCTGCCATCTCCCTGCACTCATACCCATATTTCTGTTGCAAAGCTCTTAGCCTTCCCACAACCCCACTGGATAAGTCTGGGATCATCCTCCCACCAACATTCCCCAGCCCCTTCTCTACCACCAAGCAACCATCCTTCACTTCTAAAAGCAAGCTCAAACCAGCCAATCAGAACTATGGCATACATTAGAGCATTACAGAAGGACTGCCTTATATGTTCTCACCTCCACTTCCCAAGCCATGGTTTCCCTTAAAAAAATCCTTTACTTTTGCTAGAATCAACCAAGATAATTGTGCAGCCATCAAAACAATCCAATGTGTTGCTGGATCAGACAGCAGCTTGTGCCAAGATTTTTAAATTCTCCATTTCAGGGGATATGACTTATTGGCACTGAAGCCAGCTCACTCTCTTTAGAGATTTAATGGCCTAACAGCTACCTTCAATGGCTGCTTTAGAAATACTTATATTAATTCCTTTAAACTGTGTAAATTGGTGGAATGTGCCACTGGCCTCAGAAACAACAATTCCCCACCAGCTAGGGTGTCCATGCGTCCCCAGAATACAGGACACGGAGGGAGAGTATACAGGACGTGGGGGGAGAAAGAGCGCAGCTGGCACAGGGATCCTCCCTGGCCCCAACCAGGGCTAAGCAACAAGCACTGGGCAAGGGTTGGGAAAAGGGATGCAATGGCACTGGCAAAATCCCAGCCATGGGTGCATATTTTAAAAATCCATGGGCAGATCAAAAAAGTGGTCATGTCCTAGAAAATCCAAACACTATAGTAACCCTAGCTCTTCCCCCGCTCCCCCCAGTGCTGGGACCGCTGGTTCACCTTCAAGTCCACATGCTGCTGAGGTCGCTGTTCCTGCCCAGAAGTCATGAGATCATGACTTCCGAGGCGATGAAAGTGACAATGCTAGCAGCATGTAGAAAATACAGGTCAAAAAATGTGTAAATAAAGGACAACTAACAAACCCTTCAAAAAAACAGGACTGTCCTGTATAAAACAAGACCAATGGCCACCCTACCGCCAGTCTGGATATTAGTCCAAGATGCCTGCTGAAAGCTCTGGGGAAGAGATCCACCCATATGATTTTCATCTGGACAGTCCAGAAACTGCAGGTCTCCATCTACTGGAATTGGGAGGCCAAATGTCTGCAAACAGAAGCCCTGAACTGACATTGCCATCTGCTGTCTCAGTACCTCCATGCCCCTTCACCCACCCTGCCCCTCTCCTGACCTGCATAGCAACCCTGCCCTTCTCCTACCCTAGATTTACACCCAACTCCTTTCCTCCATCTACCCTGCACCCTCACTGCCTTCACATGCAGCCCACTGTACCCCAATATCTCCATGCCTGCACATCCATGGGAGTATCGTGGGGCTAAAATGTATGGGGGATGCTGATTGCTGACCCACATAAGCCCCAATCCTATACTTCTAGAATTGCAGGGGGAGGAAATCTGTAGGTGATGCATCTGCCACTATAATTCCTCCCATGTGTTGCACTAATCCCTTGCCTCCATCTGTAAAAAAAAAAAAAAAAGTATTAGCCCAGCCTCAATAAATTAGTCAATGGGCTACTCTGAAGCTGCGTAATCTTTCCAGAGCCTACACAAACAATTTGATGCAGATTAGCAATATCCAGTTTTCTTCCCTGACAGAGAGTTGTCAATGCCAAGTCTGTTCCTGCTGACTAGTCCAGGCCAGGGAATTCTCTCCAGCACTGACTTTAGGAAGCCCACTAATTTATGTCTCATGAAAGCTTCCTGTAGAAGGACGTCTAGCTTAACTTGGAGAGAGACCAAACATGCTGGGGGACTCACCCCCCCCCCCCCCCTCCTGGCAGCCTGCCCCCACTCTCTGTGTCACCTGCACTTCCCAAAGTTGACAGAGACTGAAATAGCCACAAGATTACCCTATATAACTAAGAGGCTTAACAAGTCACGTGGCAAATGACTAACAAGACCTGGCAGGTGTCACCCTTCTAAGCAGTTACTGTCACATCTTCAGGGAGTGTGAGGACACATGATTCTGCCAAAGGCACAGGGGGCTTGAATCCAATCTTGCATTATGGGTCAAATTCCACCAAGAACTCCATTCTCAGCCCTTGCTCTCTCCCTGTGCCCTCTGCAACATGGGGATCCTGATTCTGACCCACTTTCCTGAGGGGCTCAGGAGACTTGCCCTCCAAGTCTACAAGGGTTGTAGGCGAGACCAGGCAGATACAAGCAAAGGCAGCAGTGTGCCCAAACTGGTGATGAATTTGGCCTGCTCAAATCCCAAAAGCCCTTGGCTGAAAAGCAGAGAGAGATGACAGGAGCTCATGAGGCCTGTTCTCTTTTTACAGGGCATTTTTAAATATCTAAAATGGTGGAGGCAATCCCCACTAGCCTCTAGCAATTCCACAGCAGTAATTTTGAACAGTGAATAACCCTTTCCTGATCGCACTTAACAGTAAGGGTATGGGAGTTTGGCTCCCATCCTCTTTTCTCTTCTCAGCCCCTCCCAGCCAGGCTCCAAAGGCATTATGCCAGGGGTGGGGAACCTCAGACTCAGGGGGCCTAATGTGGTTCCTGAATCTGGCCCTTGGATCTAGTTCCTGTTCCCAAGCACTGAGAAACTGAGCTCACGGTAAGGGAACAAACATGAAGGTGTGCACACAAGATAGAGGCCAGCTCCATGGCACAAATCCATGAACTGGGCCTTTCTTATCCCAAATATACCGCTTAAGTACCTCTGTCCTCAACTTGTATGCAGCCCTTGGAGCTTGTACTCATTTTCAAAAGTGGGCTCCAGAACTGAAAAGTTTTCCCATCACTGCACTATGCCCATGGGCATGAGACTAATTATAATTAGAGCAGAAATGGACAGTCGATGGATTTGTCCTGTTCATATTTATCTGGGCAACGCAGATATGGGGGCCGGATTCAAATCCAATTGTGAAATTCATTCTTCAGCCATTTATCACTTTGATAATTTGGGCACTCAGTTCATTTAGTTTGTTTCACTATTCGGTATATTGTGATTTGGTGCTTTGTGTTTCCAGTGGCACTATAGGTTTTGAATTTTTGAACATGAATGGTGATGTAACACAAGTGAAAAATCACAAGAAGTCCCCAATAGCAAAATATCAACTAATGAAGTGAATGAAACAAAGCTCCAAGTTGTTCTTAAATTTGCCAAGGTAACTGGCAAATTTAAAAACAGCAATGGATACAGGCACTCTTCTCTGGAGATGGCTATCCAAATTGCATTTACAAATCAAAGGATGCACTTTTGTTTCAACTCTTATATTCCACAGCAGGGCATCATTTAACATAAAAAGAATTTCCAAAGTTCCTAGAAATTCCCCAACAGTAACGGTTCTTCCAAACAATCACACACTGGTTAAAACAAGCCTATTGATGATGTCCTTGACTTTTGGGCTGCTTGTAGCCCTTAGTTAAATTTTGGTCTATTTCTAAGGTTTGAAATTAATACATTAATCATTGATTAAACTGTAAAATCTGGTCTTAATGTTTCTGGATGTGGGATAAAACCGCCATTTGAGTTCCATTTAAAAAAATACTTTGATCCATAGCCTTATTGTCATCTGCTTTATTTTAGTCAGAGGCAGGAGACATCAGCCTGATACAGAAATTTCTTCTCACCGGGATTTTGTGAAGAAATTATTTCAGAAGACAGGGCAGTTAGTTATGTCTTTAATTACTACATTTTATTTAAGCCAAGCATGTACAGCACTAAAAAGAAACATGAAACATTGCATCACCTGTAGAGTTTGGTTTTAGTATGTCTGGACAGAGGTGGGTTAAAAGTGTCCAGTTCACGACCCACCCATAAAAAGTCCTTTAAAAATGCCTGATAAATAAAAGCCATGCAGCAATGGGGATGTTGGGATGTCATGTGGGACCTGATCTGAACTACAAAACAAAAGGGTTGGTGGGGGGTGGGAAAGGGGTTGAAAAGTCTCCCATTGACTTGGGGGAGGGGGTATGGTAGGAGTTAGGATCAGGCACTGCAAGCTGGACTTGTTATGCACTTGCTGACCGCAGAGTCTCCCACTGTCCAGATGGACACTGAGCACCAGGGCTATGACTCATTGGGTGTTTTCAGATAGACGGGCTACCTGGTTCTGCTCGCTTCAACCTTGGGTGGCCCGTCTGTCTAAAGGCACAACACCCCACCAGATGTGCAGGCAGGGCAGGCCCCGGAACATCCCAGAGCACCAGCGGCAGAGTGGGCTGGTCAAACCCAGGGAACCGGCCTGAAGCAGAGCAGCTGTCTGTCTGATGCACAGACCCACGCTGTTTGGCCATTGCCCCAGGCACCACCATAGAGTTGCAGATACCAGCTTAGAGTGTCCGATGATCGCCCGCAACTCTATGGTGTGGGGGGCATTGCGTGGGCATACCGCGAGCTGGGGAACCCGCCAGGTACACCTGAACCTGGCCCAGGCAGGGCTGAACACAGGCGGATGTGGGGATGCACCCCTGAAGTAGCTCCAGAGCATGTTGCCTCCATGTCCATCTGAAAACACCCATTGTGCCAAGTAAGACCTCTTCCTCCAGACAGCTCCTGGAAAGGGATAGAGATTGCAAGGTTGTTGGAAAGGACTGGCCTCAAGGCCTCTCTCCACTGACAGCAGCTTTTGTTGGAGTAGCCTTGAGCCAGGTAGCACTGAAAGGGTTAGCTGCTCTAAGTCACATATTCTGCAGCAAGGTCAGATCAGCACTTTGCCCCGTCCACACGAGGAGTTAAAACCACTTTTAAGTCGCTTTTAGACGAGCGGCGCGCAATTGCGCATCGTGATTGCGCATAATTAGAAACGGCCGCATGTATTAATTACATGAGACGGAAGTGGGGTATTATGTGCATATTATGGCGGTTGCGCATTTTTAAAGTCCGCAAATTAAATACCTCACGATCGAGGTATTTAATTTGCGGACTTTAAAACTGCGCAACCGCCATAATATGTGCATAATACCCCGCTTCCGTCTCGTGTAATGAATACATGCGGCCATTTCTAATTATGCGCAATCACGATGCGCAATCGCACTCCACTCGTTTAAAAGTGGCCTCAGTCTCCATTTCAGGATGGCAGGCAGGCACCATCCTTCAGTTCCCACCGTTAAGAATGTTGCATCCAGAAAGTCGACTGCAGGGCTCTACATCAGGGTTATTGGCCTTACAAAACTGAGGTTACCAGATTGCCAGAAAATCTGTCTCCATTCAATTCCAGGTTCAGGCCCCAGCTCCTGACAATGTAGAATATGGCCCAGCAGCTGGAGGCTTGTGCTGCAGGCTCTTCTGCTTGCCACTAAACAGCTGGCTGAAAATTAGGCAAACTAGGATGCAAATCATGTGGACTGGATTATACAAAGTCCAGGCATTATATACGGCACATATCTGAACACCACCTACTGATACTTCTTCTTCTGTGAACAAGCATCTCATTGATAGAGCACTCTTGTAACACCCACAAGCCCAGATGGGAACAGCAGCAGCTCCCTCCTTCTGATGACCCAGCAGCAGGGAAGAGTAATATGTGGTCTTCCCTCTAACTGCATCCAAGTAGCTTCCTCTAGGTTGGAACTAGAGAATTAACAGAGTCTCAGTGTAGAGTCAGATCTCCGGACAATACCTGCTACAGACCCACTCACCCGGGGCCAGCTTTTGGTAGTCACCCCAGGCCCTGCAGTTTGCAGGCCCTAGCAGAAGAGGCAGCAGGTGTGGAACACAGAATCCCTAACTGGCAGGAAGTGGGAATGTATGGAGGTGGCTGAGATTTGGAGCCATACCACTAGTGGAAGAGTCCGGCTATTAGGATGGCTTGGCTGTTTGACATGGCTTGGACAGAGGCAGAGGTGCCTACTGCAGATTAACTGCAAATCCAGGGCCAGCCAGCTCTGCAAGCCCCAAGCCCACAGAGCCACATTAGGAAAGAGAGGGATGCTCTGCACCCAGAGCTCTACCTCGGGTTGCCACCTCTCACAGAAATGAGTCTGACCCTGACACTCTCATAGGTCAAAGTGGGAGTTTCAAGGTCATTTCTGTGAGAGATGTCAACCCTAGCTCTAGCTGAGCTGGTAACTTGTGCCAGGGATCCTCAGAAGGAGCCAGACAACTGGGAAAGAAAGAGACACAGAGTAGTTTATAAAGCCATAGAAGTGGTGGAAGGGCTGCTCAGTTGGGGGCCCCTCTGTCTGTCTTTCTTTTCTGGCAGGATGTGAAAGCAGCAGGCACCACGACAAGATCACCATAGCAACCAAGCATCTGCAGGCATGGGAGGACACAACCCAAATGGAGGAAACCCTTTGACACACAGAGAAAATTTCTCCAGTGGCCCCAAAATACACAATGGCCTGGTTGTTCAGCCTCGTCACTGCCGGCCAACATTTACAGAAAGGAAAACCAACTGGGCTGACATCCAAAACACAGATGGGCTCTCGCCCGATAGCCAGCCAGAGCATAGCATTGATGTCAGTAAATAGCCTCATCCTGCCTCACTCCTCAGCAACCCAGTATCCAGAAACATCTCTTCGAGGAACAGTCCCGCAGAGAGGGCTCTGTCCCATCATCCCTCAATTTGCCAGACAATGCTGGCTCTCCCTAGGCCCAATGACATGGTCAGAATGGGCCTCAATGCCATCAGTCAAACAGGAGATTGGGGATTTCTTCCACCCCATGTACTAGCCAGTTCTGTACATTGTCCAGCTCTTCAGTCAGGCAACAGCCAGTCACACCAGGGGATGGCTGAGGAGGACATTTTTCACAAAGATGCCCTAGAGGCCAATCCCCCTGTAGTTCACAAGGAGCCACTAAGAAACATTTTATCTAATCAAAGCATCTTCAAGCAATGACCTGACAGGGAGAGCTGTGCAGAGTTCTTGCCACAGGAAACCCACCCTAGGAGTGGCTCTGTGTTCCATACTATTGACCTTGGATTACTGAAAGTGTTGTGGTTACCCACCTGCATACCAGACAGGGAATTCTTGAAGGCACAGTGCCTCAGCATAGGTCTGAAAAACAGTGGGCTCTGGGTCACTAAAATGTGGGGAAACTAAAAAAAACACAAAAAAACGACATCACTACTCTGTGCCTTAGTTTCCCTCTCTTGCTCCACTGCCAAATGTCCTTATACAAATAATTTACAGTACAGCACACTCCCAATTAAAGGTTCTTCATTTCCTATACAGATGTTTAAGGTAGGCCCACCCTTTTCAAGCAAGCAATCTCAGCCACCCAAAAGCCCCTATTGAAGTTACACATACCTGGAGTAGGAACTGTACAAGTACCACAGTTCCAAACTAGCCTGATACCTTCAGCCACTGCTTTCCTTTCTATGGCAGATCTGTCTTAATGTTGGGTGACACAAGCTGCAGGATTGCTTCTAGGTGTCCCCTCTATCTGGTTGTTTCCCCAAGTGTTCCCAGACCAGCCATGACACAGTTTATTCATTGGTAGACTCCAGTGGCTGTCACTCAGCCATGGTGCGCCAGCCTGCATGGGTAAACTCATTGTCACCTGCATCTTGGAGGTAGTTTAGTCACATAAATTTATAACACGGGTCAGGTCTGTCTCAGTATGACGACTGAGAATCCCCCAGCGCTGACTTTACTCAGCTCCAGTGACACACAGACACCAGCTTATAGTTTATAAAAAAGTTTAAGATTGTCAATAAATATCAGAGCTTATACAAAAGTTGCATAAATTAAATACAAGAGAAATAATACATAATGCTAGCTTGACTTACTAATTCATTATCTAAATGCTCACCAAATCACAAGTCCTCATGATCTATTATTGACCAATTCAGGTCTGGCTTGAATCTTTAAAGAGCAAAGACCTTGGGTGTTAACAGAAGTGATGCCAGCTTGGGGGTGGCCTGACCCAGCATGGGGAGGAAAAGCACTGCGGACATGGTCCAGACCAAGTCAGGCTGCCAAACAAACATATTGGCAGCCGAGCCACCGGGGAGGGCAGGGACACACACGAACTTGCCTCCAGCCGTCTCAGCCCCCATGCTGCACCCAGCACTCCACCCCCCACCATGACGGAGAGCCATGGCGGATAATGGTGGCCAGCCATAGCTGCTGGCCATGGTGCCCAATCTGGGCTGGGTCATGGTGGGTCGCAACAGACGTGATAGCCTGCTGTGGCCCACTTTGCCCCAAACGGGCGACCTTAGCCCAGGCTGTGACTTGGAGACTTTCTGGGGTCACAGCCTGGGACAATCCTGGGCCAACATCTGGCAGTGCCTGCACACAGGTGAGGTCTGGGCCAGACTGGATCAAAGTGGGCCACAACGTGATTTTGTCACATCTGTTAACACCCCTTGTCTGTCATGCTGGCAAGACAAGCTGTCTGATGATCTTCGCATGCTGGTAGAGGCAAGCTGTAGAATGACTCCAGCTGCTGCCCAAGTGCCCTTTCTGTAATCAGGTCCACTCTTTGTTCTCGGACCCGGTAAATTTCCATTGAAACTTAATCAGAATGACACCTGCCCCCTGGAGATGCCTCATGTCTCACACAGCCCTGCCCATATGTAGATTTGCCCATCAATGCATATTTGGCCTGACAGCTTCATCTGTCACTTGGGCATCTGAATTGCCTTCTAATACGATTTTATAAGCTTATACCCTAACTTTTACTTTAGTTCCCATAAATAATATCTAACCATTCCAGTGTGTAACATGATATAGACCATATAGATACCAAATATCTTAGGGTTCATAAAATGGCTTCAGAATTACATTGTGACAGGGTTTATGAAAACAACATGTATGTAACATGCATGTATTGTGGTTTTCATGTGAATGAACAATATATTTGTACTTCTGAAACCATTATGTAAAACAAGTTTGGTGGTGTTGGAGTTGTCTAGAAATGCTGAGTCCACTGCGGGGGGAAATTGTATATAGGAACAATAAAGAAAAGTTAAGTTTTAAAAGAAGAAGTGAGCCGAAAATAAGTTAAGCAGAAGTCAGGACAGAAAGGGAAGACAATTATAATGTAGAATTGTAGATGAAGTGTTAATGGAGGGTACCTGAGTTATCAGTAGTTTCCAGAAACTGAGTGAATCACCCAGAAACAGAAAAAGGGAGAAGGCATCAAGAAAGTGTTTAAGGGGGCAAAGAGAAACCAAGAGAGGAGCATTTTGAAGAAATCTAGCTGAAACACTGACTGAGAAGCACAGAAGGAGATGAAGAAGGAAATGGCCCAGCTAAAAACATCTAGCTGTGGAACATGAACTTGTCAGTAGGGCGAGATGTTAGAGGATTTCTAGCGAATCTAGCATTGTGTTGCTTTTGAATTCTTTTGTTAGACTTGTACTCTTGAATTTATCTTGTCTTGTAATTAATCTGAATGTATTAAATACAAATTCTTTTAACCAAGCTTCGGTGTCATGTGATAACGTGACTTATACAGACTATTTTGCTAAGTTACAGGACTTTTGCTGTAAACAGTTTAAAGGAGAGCAAGATACTACTGCTGAGAGCATAACAGATCTAGTGGTAATGGAACAGTTCCTGATTGTGTGCAGCCGAGTGTTAAAGGTGCACATTTTAGATAACAAGGCCACCAAAACTTTGAATGCTACTTGCAGGGCAGATGAATATGTGGCCGACAGGCACCTTGTTTATAGTAACCAAGACAAAAGGGGGGATAAGCCTAAAACTTATTCTCATAAGAAATAAAACAAACACAAACACTACCATGGGGAGCAGTGCAAGGTAGTACCCCCATCACAAACGTCAATGTTGAGATTACATACATTCATGTCATATTGTAATTCATGATCCATGACATATGGCCTCTGTAATGAAACATGGTACGTTCCTGCAGGACTAGGCCCAAAGGTGGGCTGATTGGCTAGCCTTGGAGGACTGAGCAGGAATGGCCTTTCCTCATGGGTACTGGGGCACAAACCCACCAAATGCCCTGGTGCATCTGCTGCCTCCAGCGATTTCAGCGCTGCAGTGCAGCTGCTCCAAGCCTGGCCAGCCCAGCCCAGCCCCCCTTTCTCTCCCTCACCTGATGCCCTGCAGCTTAGGTACTTATTGGCTCCCATTATCAGGGGGCGGGAGAGTGAGGGGAGCTGTGCTGAACAGCCGTGCTGCAATCGCAGTCCTGAGGTTGATGATGGAGCCTTGCACATGTGTGGAAGCACACAGGGCTGAAAGTCTCTGTGTGTTCCTGTGCATGCACCTCAGTGCACAGAGACTTTATGCCCTGTACGCTTTTGCGCATGTGTAAGCCAGTCACAGTGCACCATGAGGGGAAGGGAGAGGGAGACGGGGGCATGTGGAAGGGGGTGGGTTGGGACAGGGCTGGCCACAGGGCAAGTTCAGCCAGCTCTTTTTCAGTTGAGGGAAGGGGGATGGGGGGAGCATCTCAGAAATGCCCACTTTTCCTCTCAGCCAGCTCATCATCACAGTCTGTTTCTCATTTGCCAGCTTTTCCCATAGCCCAACCATTTGGATTCATACACTGTTTAATAGATTCTTGTCTTCACTCTTACTGAAATAGGATATCCTTAGCCTTTCATATTCTACATATGAATATGAAATTGCTTCCAAAGCAATAGTAACCTCTTTTGACTACATTTGAGTCACCCTTTGTGTAGTCATCCTGCATTGAAGCAGGGGGTTTGGACTAGATGACCTTCAAGGTGACTTCCAACTCTAATTCTATGAGGCTGGGCTGAAAATGAAGGGTTTTAATAAAGCAAACTTTTTTTAAAAAAAAAGAGATCAGTCACACTCTTTTCACATGTCAGAGTTGAACTGCTGACCTTTTGGTTTCTTTTGTAAAGCTCTGCTACTTAAGCTACCAAAGGAAGCAACTGCAACTTATTGCTTTTAATTCAGTCTCTAGAGCAATGGTTTCCCAACCTTTTTACCTGAGACACCCTATTTTGAGTTTTCAAAATATTTCCATGACTCCAGACAGCAACAAAGTCATGCAAAGTATACCAAATATCAATCAGAATCTTGACTCCATCTACATATGGCATGACCCCATACGCTGCCCACTAGTTAAATAGCTGTTTATCTGAGTGCTCTAGCAGAGCTAACAGTATGTCTCAGAATCCAAACAGCTCCCCATTCTCCCACCTCAGCTAGGAGAACACCAAGAGAAGTGCCTCTCCTTTGGGGAGCAGTAGGCATGGGCGAACAGATCGCGGTTCGTGTTTGGCCGTTCGGTTCGGCCGCGTTCGGTTCGTGTGTTCGTGTTCGGCCGTTCGGTTCGGCCGCGTTCGGTTGTTGTGTTCGTGTTCGGTCGTTCGGTCTTTTCGCGCGTTCGTGTTCGCCCGTTCGTTTCGGTGGCATTCGTGTTCGGTTGTTCGGGCAGGTCGTGCGTTCGTGGTCGGGCGTTCGGTTCGTTCGCGATCGGGTTGTGCGTTCGTGTTCGGACGTTCGGTTCGTTCGCCATCAGGTTGTGCGTTCGTGTTCGGTCGTTCGGTGTTCGGGTGGTTCGCGCGTTCGCGTTCGGCCTTCGGCCAGAAATATCGCGAGATCGCGGGAAGCCATAAAATCGGCGTCGCGCCGGAAATTTGTGTGCGTGTGCGCGAGTGAGGCGAGAGGGTGTGTGTTTGTTTCGGTGGCTGCTTGTGTAGTGTGTTTTGGCGATTGTTGTGTTGGTTTTGGCTGTGCTGTGTGTTTGGGTGGGTTGGTGTGTGTTGTTGCGGTGACTGTGGTGTGGGCTTTGAAATTTTTTTT
>QEPC01009734.1:2547654-2573635 GCA_003113815.1 Sphenodon punctatus
GGGGTGGGGAACAGCCTATGGTGTGGGTGGGGGGAACAGCCTAGGGGTGAGTGTGGGGGGGAACAGTGTTTCCCCCTTGCACCCACCCCTAGGTTTTCCCCCCCCACCCGCACCCTAGGCTGTTCCCCACCCCCAACAGGCTCAGCCTAGAGGGGTGGATGTGGGGGGGGGGAAGGAATCAGTCTGTGCTTACCTGCTGCAGGCTTCTGCTCTTCTGACTGCACCTTCGGGAGGCAGCAGGAACGTGAACTAGGAAGCACGCAGACTGGGACTGAGGCAGGGAGGAAGTGCACAAGCGGCTTCCTCCCTTCCTCAGTCTCCCTAGTCAAGCTATCTTGCCAGGGCTGTCAGCACGACCGCCCTGGCGAGATCTTCCATTGCGCCCATTGAGCGCAATGGAAAGGCTAGCCCCTCCCTCCACAGCATGTCCCATGCGTGCTGTGGATGGAGGAGTTCAGCCGCCCAAATCGCAAAAACGCTTTGGGCGGCTGATTTTTGAGCCTTCTGGGGCCCACTCCTCTGGAGTGGATCCCAGAAGTCAACAAACAGCACTGCAGCAGCCTCTGCCTTGTCTTTGCTTTAGAGCAGAGGCTGCTGCAGCGCTGTGGTCAGTTTCATGTCAGTTTCACTGAAACTGACCACAGCGCTGCTGCAGCCTCCACTCTGAAGCAGAGGCAAGGCAGAGGGGGGAGTCACGAAATATCTGGATGATTTTTTGTTCATCGGGCAGGCCGGCACGGAAGACTGCTCAAACATGATGCAGACATTTCAAATGGTGGTGGGGGAATTGGGTATTCCCCTTGCCCCCGAGAAGACGGAAGGGCCGACCACCCAGTAGACCTACCTTGGCATCGAGCTTGATACGGAGGCGGCAGTTTCCCGCCTCCTGCAAGAGAAATTGCTCACCCTCCGTGCCAAGGTGGTTGAATGCCTCGGAATGACAAAGATCACAGTGCGACAGCTGCAGTCGGTCCTGGGGAGCCTGAATTTTGCACGTCGGGTTGTAGCACCCGGTCGGGCTTTCCTTTACCGGTTCTATGCCAAACTGGCTGGCAATCCGCCTCCTCACCACCACGTGCGACTCACCAAGGAGATCAAGGAGGACCTCCAGATATGGGCCACTTTTCTGGACAAATTTAATGGCACTAGTTTCTGGTGAGAACAGCTCTTGCTGGAGGCTGAGCTCCAGGTTCACTCCGACGCAGCTGGTGGTGCAGGATTTGGTTTAATATTCAGAGACTGTTGGGCGGTAGCCCCCTGAATGGCACGAGGGGGGAATAACTAGAGATCTTACTTTCCTTGAACTTTTCGCGATAGTGCTAGCCATCTATCTGTGGCCAAACGAGCTGGAGAATCAGTCAGTGCTTTTTTGGTGCGACAACCAGACCATTGTTCACATCATTAACACCCAGTCGTCCAGGTCTCCAAGGGTCATGGGGCTGGTCAGGGCGTTCGTGCTCGTCTGTTTGGAATTTAACATCTTGTTCCAGGCCACCATGTACCTGGCCTGGACAACGACGTAGCCGACGCCCTCTCTCACTTCCAGATGGACCGCTTTCGGTCTCTGGCACCTCAGGCCCAGGCAGAACTGGAGCTTCTGCTGCCGTCAGTTTGGAGCCTTGGTTGCTAGAGATGCGCGCTGTCGTTCTGGGATCCCTGGCGCCTCGCACCAGGACAGCCTACAACAGGGCATACCAGAAATTCCAGCAGTACTGGTTGGCACACGGTTGGTCCCTGAGTTTCCCGATCCCTGAGCCTCATATGCTTCAGTTTGCCATGCACCTGAGGCGCAACGGGGCAGCCCCAGGCACTATAGTGGGTAAGCTGTCTGCCCTGGTCTTTACGAGTAATCTCGCTGGTCACCCCCCACCCCCCAGTCTTTGCAAGATGTCTGTTGGAAGGCTGGGAAAGGGAGGCAAACAGGCTACCCGACCAGAGGGCTCCCATCACCCCTCAATTGTTTTTGGACATATGTGTTACCCTCCCACGAGTTTGTTTCAACCGTTATGAAGTTTTGTTGTTTGATTCAATATTCAAGTTAGCTTTCTTCGGGGCTTTCCAAGTGAGCAAGCTGGTGGCCGAAGGAGCCAGGGACACCTCAGGTAGGGCGCTCCAGCTCAACGACGTCCTGACCCGGATGGGGGGAACAGCCTAGGGGTGAGTGTGGGGGGGAACAGTGTTTCCCCCTTGCACCCACCCAGTGTTTCCCCCTTGCACCCGCCCAGCGGCACTCGTACTCAACATTCGTCGATCTAAGACAGATCAGAGAGGGAGGGGGCAGGTCATGAGACTGAACAGGGCGGCCTCCCCAGATTTGTGCCCGGTCATGGCGCTGGAGACAAACATCAGTGCCCACCAACTTGCCCCGGGCCCCCTTTTAAGACAAATGACAGGTTTAACAGTGACTAGGTACCAGTTCATGGCTGTGCTTAGAGCAGCCTTGTCCTGCCTCGGGATTTCCCCCGTCAGCATACGGCACCCACTCTTTTAGAATTGGAGCTTCAATGTTCACAGCCCAAAGTGTCATGTCTGAACGGGGTATTCAGGAGGTGGGCCGCTGGAGGTCAAGGGCTTTCTGGACCTATGTCCGGGGTGCCCTTCCCCCCTACTAGTCTAATATTTTGCTCCTTCTCCCCAGGTCGTTACCTGCAATCTCCAAGGCTGATCTGGATCGTTGGCCACAGCCTCGTAAGTTGGGCAGGCGATGCGGCCGGCCAGACCAGATGGGGAACCCAGCTGGGCCTGTCAGCCAAGGCACAGATATGGTGGATGGGTCGCAGAGGCATGAAATGGCACCAACTCCTGCCAACCTTGCGGGCTACGGTGCCGGGCCTGGTGCCGACCACCTGATGTATTAGTGATCCACTTGGGTGAGAACGACATCCCACAAACCAAGGGTGTACAGCTGATAAAGACCATAAAAGTTGACATATGGGGAATTAAGAAATTGTTCCCAGCCGCCAAAATCATATGGACCAACCTGGTCGAGCGGATATCTTGGGGCAGGGGGGTACACTCTCGCAAGATTGACAGAACCCAGAAGTCAGTCAACCGGGACGTGGGCAGATGGCTCACAGGTTTGGGAGGGGACCGCATAGATACCCGTGCATTGACGCACAGGTCCCCTGCCCTGTAGGCACCTGCCCTGTAGGTAGAAGGGATGGTGTCCACTTGTCACCAGCAGGGAACGAGCTTTACTTGGAAGCCCTAACGGGGATGTTAAATAGGATTTTGTACTAGGTCTAGAGTAGGGTGGGGGTCGGGTTCGTCCAGGTAGCCCCCGAGACCCCTTAGTGGCAGGGGTCCAGTACAGAAGTTAGAGTAGGTTAGAGTTATCATAAGTAAGTCATCTCCTTAAGAGATGGGGAGGCCCACCCGCTGGAAAGCAGGGTATGGCAAGCGGTGGGGCAGCCTCCCTGGAAGGGGTGTCAAGCGAGGGCGGTAGGGACAAGTACGGTCCCCCGTCTGTAGGCACCTTTATCCTTACTCGCATGAAAGAACTGGGTCCTCCTCGCCTGTGGCTGGGGCCACTGAGAGGGGGAACGTGATGTTCACGTGTTGCGGTGGTAATCGAGGGTACATCGAAACCACCCCTGTTTCTGTTGTTGCATTACTGTTATCAAGTTCAGGTACTGGACTCGCATCGCACTAGATAATTTGCCCCCACCCATTTGTTGCAGTGTAATTTAATTTGAATAAAGAGTGTGGCCATTAAAACCCACCATCGAGTCATGTCTCCTTCGGTGCATCGGCAAAGTGACTGACACAAAGCAAAAAACAAAATTGATTTTGTGAATGAATCATTCCAGTCTCAATATTCACTATGGGTGAAAACCAACACTAACTTCACTTTAACACCGCTTTAACATTTCTTATGCAGGTTGCAGGATTGTATTGGTGCCCTATACAGCCCTTCAACCTGCATAAGCAATGTTAAAGCAGTAGTGGGGTTAGCATTATGTCTGTTTTCACCCAAAGTGCAAAGAATTCACCAAATTATTCACTTCTTTGAAATATTGGTTTTATCTCTCATGCACATCCACTATTTTGTACTCCAAAGTAACAGCCAAACTTCTCAGAAGTCAGAAACAGCAGTCTTCATATTATTGATTTTAACTGTGCATATCCTACAACTAATCCTCATGCTAAAACCAGACATTTTTACTGCTTAAACTTTTTTGTATGTTGATGTAGCAACAACTAATTACTTGGTGACCCTTCTACTACTTTTTTGTTTTCTCACATCTCGGCTGTGAAAGTCACCAAAACTTTCCAAGCAAAATCACAGTCCAATCTATCTTACTTTCCACCACTCCGGACAAAGCTAAGGGGTGGCAGGGAATTGACCCTGCCTTCAGGTTTTTCAGAAACCCCAACATCATCAGGCATGTCTCAGCATGTTGGTATGAAATAGAGCAAAGCCACATAACTGGCTTCTTCGGGGTGTTTCTACAATCTTAGAGATGGGTGAAATCCAGATCTGGAGCCAGCCGTCTCACATTTAGAAGACGCTTAAATATGATGGGAAATTATCTCAGCTTGCACAAGGAAGAACATGTGGAGTTTGGGAGGAGAGGATTACTCACAATTTACAACTAGCTTCCACATTATTTTAGCCCATAAGAAACTTTCTAAACCTCTCCTCCATTTTACTTCCTAAAAGGCACCCCTCACCCAGAGGCCTTGCCCCACACCCTACATTTCGAGATGCTCTGTGGCACATGTAGTGTGAGCAGAGCTACAATTTATTGGACTGTAGCCTTTTTTCCATGAAGTTTATTCTTGCTTATAAACCAATAAAGTGATTGAGAGAAGAGATGACATCAGCCACAGCCGTGAACAGAAGAGGCATGAAAGGAGCCCTAAAACCATAATGCCCTGCCTTTAGTGAATACAGTGCAATTGCCTGTCTGAAAACATCTGGAGAAGCACAACGTCCATTGAAATCTGTGCAACTTGACTATGGGAGTGGCTAAACTAGCAGCATTGGTACAAATTCAGATGCATTGGGAAGAGTACCCCCTACTGAATTCCAATACCACTTTCTACAGCACCTAGGGTTTTCTCCTGAGGTCTGCCATCTAAATAATGGGTGTTTTCACACAAGACAATAGCTTGTTGGAGTCCATGTACCATCCCAACTCACATTTTTTACCATGCAGAGCTACTAAGCAGGCAAGACCCATGTCCACATTTCATGTACTGGCAGTAACCACCACTGGTGGTGCCACTCAGTACTTTCCCTCTCCCCAGCCCTGGCTCTGATGGAAGAGGGGGGGGCGGGTGTCACAGCCAGAGAAGGTTTCTTCCCTGGCTCTGACCCCCCCTTTCCATCAGAAGCAGAGTTCACGTGTCAGTTGTGAAGTGGCTGCAAGAGGCCTGCCCGCTCTCTCATCTTGCAGCTACTTATTATTATTTTATTTATTATTAACAAACATTTATATAGCACCAGCAGTGTACCTGGCACTTTACAAAGTAATAAAATAGACAGGGTCCCTGCCCCTAGGGCTTACAATCTGAGAGACAGGAGCTGGGGGAGAGACTTAGGAAGGGGAACAGAGGGAGAGACAAGGGGTCTAACATTCATGAAGATGCGAGGTCTCAAGTGCATGTACTTGGCTTGGTTACGATGAGAATGACAGCAGGCAGGTCCATGTGGCAAGGATAAGCGTAAGCTACTTCACAACTGGTCACTCTCTCCTCTTGAAGCTGCCTGAACACAAGTTCTGCTTCTGGTGGAAAGGGGGTCATGACCAGGAAAGAAGCCTTCTCTGGCTGTGACACCCCCCCACCCCCCTTTCCATCAGAAGCAGCATTCGCCTGCTCAGGCGGCTGCATGAGAAGGTCCTTCCTGCACCTCCCGCTCTCTCCTCTTGCAGCCACTTCACAACTGGTCACTCTCTCCTCTTGCAGCTGCCCGAGCACATGAACACTGCTTCCGATGGGAAGAGGGTAGGGATGGGCGAACAGAACTGAGTTCAGAAATTCGGTTCGGTCAACCGAACTATTCGAGTTCAGTCCGAACTTCCGAGCAAAGTTCGGAAATTCAAACCCCATTGAACTAAATGGAATATTATCTTTTAGGGATGGGTGAACAGAGCCGAGTTCGGAAATTCGTTTCGGTTCAAAAATTGAGTTTGGTTCGGTCGACCAAACTGGTCGAGTTCGGTTCGAACTCATGTTCGCCCATCCCTAGGAGGGGGGTCACAGTCAGAGAAGGCTTCTTCCATTACTCTAATCCCCCTTTCCATCAAAGCTCTCTCACTCTCTCCTCTCGCAGCCACCAGTCAGCTGAAAAATTCTCTCTCCTCTAGCAGCCACAATAGGCATGACTCTATGGTGCTGGTGGACCTGGATGCAGGCAGGGGTGTGAGCGCACCTAATTAACAAGACACAGCAATATGTAGGGTTACCATACCTCCCCTTTAAAAGTGGACACTTATGAAAAATGTGTGGTGTAGGGCTGCATTGGTTCCAGTGCAGCCATGCAACATGTATTTTTCACAAGCGTCCTCTTTTAAAGGGGAGGTACAGTAAACCTGGCAACATGGGAATGCTTAGCACTCACTGGCCCTCATGGTGGGTCTGCGATGTCCTTAGATAATATCATGAGTGGGGAGCAAGTGGGAGCTGCATAGGGGGTGCAGGCAAACATCCGGCAAACACCTAATAGACGGGTAAGTGAACACCCACCTGGTGGGTGCTAATGTGGGTGTAACAGGGCAGAGTCCTTGGGTGGCTCTGGCCCTTTAAGAAAAGTTAGCACCTGCAAAGTAACCAGTGCTAGTGGGGATACAGGCAATGGGTAGGGTGGCCAGATATGCACCATTTTTTTGAAGGACACATGAAAAATCCAGGTTTCAGGGCTCCATTGGTGTCAATCCTGCAACCTGTATTTTTCATAAGTGTCCTCTAAAATTTGCATATCTGGCCACCCTAGCACTGGGTGACCTAGAGGACCTTGCCTAATTGGCCAGCAGCTGGGTTAGAGCATGGCAGACCCAGCAGAGGTAGGAATAAAGGCTGAGCAAAGGCTCAGTACAGGGAAGCTGCAAAGGAGGCAAGACGTGACAGGGAGCTCTGCATCAAGGGCTTAAGGCTCAGAGGGCTGTGCCTGAGTCAAGGATAGTTGGGGTGCCAGAGGGCTTATTCCTAGCTCTATGGATACTGGGTTCCCAGAGGGCTTATTCCTAGCTCTATGGATATTGGGTTCCCAGAGGGCTTATTCCTAGCTCTATAAATATTGGGTTCCCAGAGGGCTTATTCCTAGTTCTATGGATATTGGGTTCTCAGAGGGCTTATTCCTAGTTCTATGGATATTGGGTTCTCAGAGGGCTTATTTCTAGCTCTATGGATATTGGGTTCCCAGAGGGCTTATTCCTAGCTCTATGGTATTGGGTTCCCAGAGGGCTTATTCCTGGTGATAAGGTTATTGAGTTGACAGAGGTCTGATTCCTGGCTGTAGAGAATTACTGAGAGTACCAAAGACTGAGAAGCCAGAGGCTGGTGCCTGGCAGAAGAATCTATATATGTACTGGAGACTATGCAGGATTAAAGTGACTGTATGCTGATTCCCCTAAGAGTGTGATTGTTGGGAGTCTTGATCCTGCAAGGACTCACACCAGGCGAGCCTGTCCCTGCCACAGTGGGTTATCTTGTTTATTTTCACGCAGTGAAGCAGGCTCAATCCACTTAGGACACTTTCAGACCTTCCCCCGTGCATATTTTGGCTGTGGGAGGGAATGCGCAAGCCAGATTATGCACAGGGTTCGGCCGGTCTGAACCCAACCCCCACCCCCCCCGGACTTTGCAAGCAAACACTTGCAGAGATACAAGTGTTCCTGTTCTGTATCTCCATGTGTTTGCACTGGCAAACCTGCGGGGGAGGGGGGGGGCTTTCAGATCAGACGAACCCCATGCATACCCTGGCTTGCGCATTCCCTCCCACAGCTAAAATATGCGTGGGAGGGAAGGTCTGAAAGCAGCCATAGTTCAAACCTCAAGAGTAGTACGGTGCAGGGTGTTATGGTCTAAGGGCTCCTTCTGCGCTCAGAAACCACCCTGTTTGAGGATCCCACCAATGCATCCTAAGATGGTAGGCAATTGGGCCGTTGCTCTGGCAGGCCCCTCAGCGGAACTCACTCGACCTGGATATCTATCTTAATTCCCCCTCCTTACCTTTAAAAAGCACCTAAACATATATATTCTCCAGGTGCTTTTAGGATTAACTGCTGGTTCCCCTTAATGTGTGCTTTTCTCCCTGTTTCCTTCCCCTTTTTAATTGTTTTTACATAGATTTATATATTTTAAATGGATTTGATATATTGTATTTTTATCTTGTAAAGCGCTCCAAGCACCTTTTGGTGGTGGGGTGCTCTAAAAATAACATGGATTATTTATTATTGTTTCTAGTGGGTATTCTATGTCATTCAATTTAATATATGTCCCAGGATTCTGGCCTCTAATACCAAAATGTCAACTTGAATTGTATCTTGACTAAGACATTCCCCACCCCAGTTTGGAATTCTGTTGGCTTTGGTGACTGACCCACACTGCTGCAGCCAGAGCCTTGGATCCAGCTTGCTGCAGAGTTGCCAATCAGCCCCTAGTTTAAACTTTTAGGTGTCATTGTGGAAAAGGGTATGTAAAAGGAGGAAGTGATCTGTGTTCAGAGGGGAAACAGGTATAAGGGAAGGATAGCAGGGATGAGAGGGGCTGGTCTGGGGTGACAGATTAGAAATATAGCACCATCAGTGTGGCTCAGTAGCTAAGCTTTAAGACTCCTATACTGTTTCCCAATGTATTCTGACCCATGCCTCCTCCCCAAGTGAATTCTACCATTCATGTCCTCCTCTCTCCCAGCTGCAACTGAGATGGGGGTAGAGGTGGGGCTGTGGGAACTGTCTGGGTTCTTTCCTGCAGACCAAGACCAAGGTTCACACTGAAGTTTTCCCTAACAGTTAGGCATTTATAAGGCCTTTCTCCTGCATGGAGGATTCTCTGGTGGCAGAGCTCACCCTGTAGCATTTAAGGGTTCTTTCCTGTGTGGATTCTCTGACGTATATCATGTCCCACCACCTCTCCTTAAGCTGTCCCTTACACTCCTGGCATGTACATGCTTTCTCTCTTGTGTGGATTCTTATTTTTCAAATAGCAAATTTTAAAAGTGAAAAATCACACACACATATGACGTACCCCTACCTAAAACAGACTTGAACCCTTAACCCGTCATTTTTCTTTTCTAGCACCTGACCTACAGGAACAACTGCTGGCTCCCCCTTTTTGATATGCTCACTGAGCTTTGTATTTTGCTCACTATTGCATGCCACCAACATTGTTTAGTTTTTAGATCTGTATTCACTGTGGTGTTTTATTCATTATTTACCCAATGAATAAAACAAATTTAATGGTGGCCCACCCTACCAACCAAAAAGTCTGCAACCTGCCACTGGCCCAGATTTTTAAACAGATGCTATAGCTTGTCTGGACATAATTCAGTGGAGCAAATGCAGGAAGGAGTAAAGTAAAGGCTATTTAATTTCTAACACCCACTATCAGGGGAAGATTATCATGAAATATAAATGAGCTAAGGCTCAGGCAATGAGACTCCTGGGGCCCATTTGTCATAATAATACATCCAGGTTTCCTCACAAATACAGACATGTGCATGTGACTAAAGAAGCCAGGGCAATCCATCCTGGCTAGATAGGAGACATGGATTTCCCTTGTTTCCCAGTGCCGACTGTCCCTCCTCCCCTGCAGACTGTAGTACCCCAACTCCTAGGAAAGACATTCATGAACTCAACTACATTGCCACTGCATGAAAAATGGACACAGAGACCCGACTCGTCCCAGAACTGCACCTCGCACATTTATTTATACCTGAGTACTAAGCATTACTGCTAGGATTCAGAACTATTGCATCTACCTTGCAGACATAAATAACACAAGCTACATTTCACAGGAAATGCTTCAGAAGGTGTTCAATCACAGTGCCTTAAGTTCTCCATGCAAACACAGCAGGCAGTTACAGGGGGGGAGGGGGGGTCAGGGAGAGTTAAACTATATCAAAGTGGAAGATAAATATTTATTTCCTTTGATTTTTTGGCCTCCTGCCACAGCAGCTTGGGACAGCTCACAACATATTAAAAATATATACAAATATAACAAACACACACATTAATAAACAATTACAAATATCAATATTTATTTATTTATTTATAAAAACTTGATACCCCGCCCCATCTGACACAGCAGCTCAGGGCTAAGCTATATAAAACATCAATACATCAAACAACATTATAAAACATACCCCACGGTGGAGATAAAAACCCTCCCCTCCCAACCCCCCACCCATCACCCGCCTCTCTCACCAAAAGCCTGGTGGAATAGCCAGGTCTTACATTGTCTTTGGAAAGAGGGGAGGTCTGGGGCCAGGTGGGCCTCTGTCGGGAGGGAGTTCCACAGGCGCAGTGCGACCCAGGCTATTTAGGGATTTATTGGTCAAAAACAACACTTGAATCGGGCCAGGAAGACTACAGACAGACAGTCCAAATACCAGAGCACTGGTGTAATGTGCTCATGGTGACCTGCCCCCATAAGGAGACAGGCCACCGCGTTCTGCACCAGCTGCAGTCTCTAAACCGTCACCAAGGGTAGCCCCACATAGAGCGCGTCGCAATAGTCCAGACTTGAGGTGATGAAAGCATGGATGAAGGTGGCTAGATCCGAGTCCGAGACATACGTCCGAAGCCATTGCATCAGATGTAATTGGCAAAATGCTCCCTTCATCATGGCTGCCACCTGGACATCCAGGCAGAGCCATGAGTCAAGGAGCACACCCAGACTACGAACCTGAGGGACCGATGGAGGGCAGACCCCGTCAATGATGGGTGCCACCACTCCCTCAGCCCCTCCCACCGGCATCACCTTCGTCTTGTTGGGATTCAGCTTGTCAGATATCCTAAAGGGGTTTGAATGGTATCTTTTATCAGACCAAGTGCTGTTGGTGAAAATGAGCACGCTTTCAAGCCACACGGGGCCCTTCCTCAAGCATGTAGAAATATATAAACTGAGCGAATGTAGAGCAGGTATATACGTATGAGGAGGCATGAAACAGGTGGGAGTGGCTAAGACAAGGTAACTGGTGGGAGGGGGGTTAGAGAGAAGAGCTAGAGAGATGCCAGAGAGATGCTGTAAAATATATATACTGGTGTAGGAGACAAAGAAACAATAGGTCATGGTAAACACACAGAAAGGATGAGGCTAAAGCAAACCTGGGTAGGTGCTAGAGTAGGAAATAGTTTATCAGGTGAAGGGAATACACATATGAAAAGAACTGGGTTCACAGCAGAAACACAATGGGTGTCTTTACATGGACCACCCCTGGACCTGCTCTGGGGGTTGCCAGCCCCACATCCCCCCCACGCACAGCCCCGACAACACTAGGTTTAAATGGACATGGTGTTGCTGTGGCCCACAATTGGCCCGCACGGTGCCCTCTCCCCTGCACCAGAGGCTCTAGGCTGCCACCCGCCCAAAGCTCTATGACATTACTGGAGCAACCCCTGGCCTGAAGCAGAGCTGCAGCAGCCCATCTGCTGAGTCGATGGACCGCTGCTCCACCCCTGGCCAGTGCTCTGGTTCTGGGCAGTCCACTCCACTCCACTCATGGTGCTCCTGAATGTTCCAAAGCACTGCAAGTGGAGCTGGCCCAGAGCAGGCAGTGCCTGCTCCGCCTCTACTCTGCCTCACACCTGGGCGACCGGCTTTTAAACCGACGGGTCACCCAGGGGCGAGGCGGAGCAGAGGCATGGGTGCTATCAGTCTAAAAGCACCCAAAGGGTGAGTATACATCTGACAGAGCTTGTCAGTTACAGTGAGCCCGTTTTTAAACATTGCACCATGCTCGCAGATTTAAACAATCCACCATTAGAAAAGACATGCAGGTGGCATGTAGACGGCTCGCTCATTCTTTTGAATCCACATTGGTAAAACCTCAATATCGCCGGGATGTGTAGACTTATCACCAACCAAACACTACTGCAAGACTGGGTTACTCAGGACTCTTGCAGTTAGAGAGAACTCATTGTCCCCACTGCTTTTATCATGGGCCCTCAGCTCTGCCAGGGTTTGTTGCTGTTTGCAGTCTTATTGTCAGCACCCAGACCCATCACCTTAGGGTGCCTGGGCAGTGGGGAGCTCACTAACACCACTCCTTGGTTTGGGCTCTGGGTAGACTACGTAGGTCCTACTTGCGCTGGCTTGGCTACACCCCCTAGCCTCTTGATAGGCCTCTAGTTTCCAGTCTTGCTCCATGCCCCCTGCTTCCTGATTGGCTGCCTGTCATACAGAAGGCTGGTATAAAGCCACAGAAAATTCATTCCACGCTTCCTACCTTGGGTTTGCCTGGACCCCTGTTTTGTGTTTGGACCGGCTCTACCCAGTTTGCACTCTATTTGGGACCTATTCTTGCCCTGGATTATGTTTTGCTTGAACCTGCCCTGTAACCATCCTTCTGCCTATCTTTCTACTTGCCTGTTCTGTTGTGTCCATCCTGCCCCCTGGTCTGTGTGCTGGGTCACAGCACTGATGCTCAAACCTGATCCTGCACTGGTTTCTGGCCCTGATCCCCAGCAGCCCTGCCACTTATTGAGCAACCCCCATAACCAGCTTGCCTCATCCGAGCCACTAACAACGATGGGATGAGATGGAAAATGCAAGTGGCCTTCATCCCACCTCTTTCAGCCCCCCTCTCTGACTGAAGAGGAGAATGAAAAATGTCCATCCGAAAAACTAATCAGAAGCAGCAGGAGAGAAAAAGGGCCCCTAGGAGACAGAGCAGAGCTCACTGCCCATCTGATTCTGCTTTTGAGGAAAAGACTTAAAAAGAGAAGCAAACTATGGGCGCAGTCAGACGTGCGTTTAAATTGCACAGCCGCCACCGCGGCAGCGTGCGATTTAAAGCACCGCGCACTTCCAGGTTGGTCTGAATGCAACATTTTCGCCTAACCCGACCTGTTGGAGTGCGGTTTGAAAAGCTGCTCCGAGCAGTTTTTCAAACTGCACTCCAACAGTTTGGGTTAGGCTGAAATGTGCCCACCCACCGCATTCAGACCAACCCGGAGACACTTCTCTTAGGCAGATGTTACAGGGCAGACCCATCAACTGGCGTTGCAGTGGTAACTCATCTGGAGAAGGCTGACTGGGCTGCTTACTTGTGTTGCTCCCTCTTCTTCAGTGGGAAGATTCCAAGGGAGCACTTTTCTGTGTTGGTTTCCTTTTGAGGAGAGAGAGACTGGAGGCTTATATTGAAGTCCATTTATTCACAGCTGAGAGTGGATGAGAAGCAGTTGACAACATCTGGAGTGCTCCCCCAAACAGACACCACTGCAACTCCAAAGTCCAGCAATGCAGTTCCCCAAAAGCTGTTCCTCTCTCTGCAGCATTCTTTCCAGGAGTCCAGTACTACAGAGATTCCCCAAAGGTGCTCTAGTCTTTCCCCCAAGTCTTCTCAGCCTGCAGTCTCTCTTGCTGTCAAACCTCCCAAACGGCTCACTTTTGCCCCAAATTCTGCACTGCTTCTCCAAAAGAACCACACCCTCCCTTTATCTCTATCCATCTGCTTAACACAAGGCCTAATGCCCCTGCTTGAACCACCCAACACGTAACCCTGGGTTACATTCCAAGGGTGGTACAAGAGTTCACCATCCCAAAGGACAGAACAATTGCTTAATGGGATGCCCCAGCCAGGCTCTGTAAGACTGAAGCTCAAGAAAAGGAGCATGAGAACCAGGAAACTATGGGAGCTTCCAGTCTAGAAAAGAAGCTTCCTTCCATGCTGAGGAAAGGGCCTGTGAGTGCAGGGGAGTAGGAATCATTCAAGGCTCACTCTGTGAAGAGAGGTTGTTTGGATTCCTGTGGCCTGGGGCAGGAGGGCCAGGCTTGGGAACTGGGCTCCATTTTTAAAATATGTTTGCATGTATTAGTTTATTAAATTTAACATACTACAATAACCCATTGACCACAACTGAAACTGTACTAAAACAAATGTCTCTGATTTCCAAACCACACAGCTCCTTAACACTCCTTAACACTCCAAAGAACAGACTCCCCAGAGAACTTCATGGAAAAAATACTTAATAGGACTTAGTTTGGTGTCTGGGCCTAATGTCGGCCTAGACACTGGACAAACACTCCAATTCTTGGATTCTCCAGGTGAAAATTGGTTGAGCAGCCCCACTCTTAGGATTCAGACTGGCTCTGGTGCCTGATGCTGCAACACAAAAAAACAAACCAGGAAAAGCCACTGGAAGGAGCAAAGCAGACATCGGTGCTGGTCTGAATAAGGCTCATTGTGCAGCTCAATGAACAGAGCAGGCTGTGGGGTGTGTGCCCACAGGCCTAATGCTATATCTCTTATGTGGCCAAGATGCTCCTGCATAGACCATAAGATCAGACCCTAAATGGGAGCTTTAAAAATCATCATTCCAAAGAGATAGTGGAAAAATGTCTTTGCTCATCAACTTTCTCTTAACAGTGATAAAGAGGTAGATGGAAATTGCTGCATGACAAATTCCAGGGGAACATGACTGAAAAATCGAAAGACTGCGGATTCCCTGTCTTGCCATTGCACCAGCAACCAGACCCTTCCATCCAACTGAGCTTTATGATGAGAGTCTCCATGAGAGCAGGATGTTTGATGCTTATACATAACAGCAGGTGGGGAGACAGCAGCTACCCACTAGCGGTTGTGTGTGCGCGTGGAGGGGGGTGGGAGTTCTTGTTCTGGGGAGCACTGGGCAGCAAAGCCAAGAGAAGTGTCAGGAAACACTGCTGCTTCTATATCCACCGCCCAATGCCCCCCACCCCACCCCACCAGGGACAATAACACAGGCAACGGAAGGGGGGTGGAGCTGAGCAGAAGGGATTTCTCTACTCTGCTCACAACCGCTGCTGGTGGAAACAGTAGCAAAGAAGGAGGTGGAGCAAAGCAGGGGAAGTCTCCATTCCATTCCCCTGGCTGCTGACGTTCCCAGTAGCAACACCACAAGCAGGGGGGCTGAGGGTTCACATGCCCACTTCCCAGCCACCCCACTTTGCTGCTGCCTGGGAACACCAGCTGTGGGAGTAGGGTTGCCACCTTAGGCCCTGCAACATGTATTTTCCATAAGTGGCCTGGAAAAATATACCTAAGGTGGCAACTCTATGTGGGAGGACCTACCCTGCTCTGCTCTGCTCTCCCTGAAGCCGGTGCCCCTAGAGGCAGCAACCTTGCAAGGTGGCCAGGAAGCAGGTGGGATTCTTGATCGTGGTCACCCTGCTTCAGTTACTGCTGCCAGAAACACCAGCAGTCAGTGTGAGGGAGAATGGAGCAAGGTCCTGGGAGCACCGGACAGCAGCGGCAGACTTGTCCTGCATGCAGATGTTGCGAGTTCTAGTTTAAACTTCACTACATGATGCTACCCCTAATGTGCTAGACAGGCCTGAAATGGTCCTGGGCCCAGTTTTGCATGGGCAAAAGTTAGCAGCAAGGGAACTAAAGACACCCAGAGTCTCTGCAAATTTAAAGATGCAATGTTGAGAAAATCAAAACACAATAGCTGCATAGCTAAATGAAAGTCATACAGATCAGAGGCTCAGTTTATGCAAAGCTCAAGAGCTTCCTGGGAGTGGTGGTAGCATTGGCTCTGGCTCTGTGCAAGAAGATGTTCTCGACCCATGTATATTGAATATATTTAAGGGCAGAAAAAGATGGCACTGGCATACACTGTATGGCAGAGCACAAGCATGAGTGGCACAAGTATAGCATGAATGTCTGCAGCAGCCACTCTGGTAAGTAAGTGGCAAAAAAATGTTTTTAAAAATCAAGATTTTAAGTCAGAAGGTGCCATCTGATCTCCTGCATAAGCCAGGCCAACAGAATCCTTCCCAGCCATTTCTGCAGCAAGACTAGACCTAGCAGAGCCAGAGCAGCTCTCTTAAGAACAGACATGAGTCTTCAGCAACAGAGAAGGCGCCACACCGCTTGTTCCAATGGATAATTATAGTTCTCTCTTGTACAAATTAGGCTGCTTGTAGGCAAGATGGGAACTGCTGTGAGCCAAAAATCACGGTACGGGATCACGTGAAGTCCTGCTTGTGTGCATGATTTTTTTGATGGGATTAGCCCGTATCTGCCGTGATTTCTAGTGTATCCAGACACCGCATCTTATTCTGCCTTTATTGGATAGAATAAAGGGCTGTCCGTGTTCAGAGATTTCTCCTAAGGTAATAATCAAATGAAAATCACTTCCTAACTTTCCCTTGACAATTTCATATACCAAGTCAATGAGTCTTCCAAATCTCATGCCTTTGTAAAGCTCTCCTTGGGAGCAAGATGAGCCTGGCACATGTTAGCACAGCAGGGAGTTCGTGGCTGCAGGAGCATTTAATGTTGATAGAAATAACCCGCCCACACACAATCCCACCTTACACCTCCCAGCCTCCCTTTGGACAGAGCACAGCATGTCCCCAGGCATCGTCTGTTTAACAACAGAAAGTATTTTGACAGCTTCTGGTAGGGAATATTCCCTCTGGGATGGGACCAACATATCTGATTAGCAAGGGGGGTTGGGGGTGGAGGGCTGATGTGAGTCAGTAGACAAAGCCAGGGACTTGTCAGCTTGGCCCTGCATGGCTAGGAAGCCTCCCCTCTTTTGCAATGAAGGTGTCAGAGATTCTTCCCAACACCCAGCCTTCTGGGGCTTCAGTCTCACCCCCTCTGCCTCATTTCTTTACTCCAAATTATTACTACTAAATCACCATAAACACTGTGGCAGAACCAGTTCAGATCAAGCACAGCCCTTAGCCTTAAATGCCATCGATCAACCCCTTGCAGAGTGAACACCATTGGGTTCCCTAGTGAAGCTCTAAGATGCAAAACAAGATAGACCTTTCCCTCCTTCTGTCTGACCCTAATAGCATGGGGCTAGCAGCTTGCATCTTCAGGCTTGCGTTCTGTGTGAACAGACATCTGCAGGCAGTGGGAGAAGCAGAGTTCAGAGAGGCATGCATTCTCCCAAACGCATGGGAGGCATGGGAGAGGCAGAGTTCAGAAACACACACACTGCTCCCACACAAGCACAACTCTCTTGTCCATGGTAACATGACAAACCTTCCCCCTCTGACCAGGCTTGCGCTAGCACGCAGGTGCCAATGGACACGTAGAGGTGGGGAGTCTTGTGCATCCGATTCCTTAAGGGGCACACTGGCCCTCCTTCTGCCTGACTCAATAGCAACCTGGCGTATGAGACACACACAGAGAAGGATCCAACATTCACCATTTGTCCAAGCTAAGCTCTTTTTTGGAAACACGTCTGGGTACAAGCCAACAGAGTAGAACACAAGCGACCATACACAGTCTAAAAATAATCCCCACCTCCAGAGGTGTCCCCTGCCCTGAGTCCACCCCTACCTCGGAGTCCATGGCCCAGCATCAAGAGCACAGTGACAGAAAAGTTACTCTCTCTCCTGCCTCTAGTTTGGTGCGGCGTGCGTACGTTCTGGTGTACCACGTGTGCCTCTGGGCCACTGCTCACAGTTCTAAGTCTCTTCTCAACACACAGACAGTCACATAGGGGTCTCGGCCCCAGCCCTAGAGCAGTATCAGCACCGTCTCCCCACCATGGATGCACAAAGCATCCAGAGCTACATGTATCACCACATTCCAAACTGCCGTAGGCGGGAGATGTTGGGCTTGCTCTCCCAGGGTGACACTTGGCAAAGGAGGTGCAGAGAGAGTTCAAATGCAGGCAAAGACCGGAATCGGCCTAGGAAGCAAAGAATTCTCCCCTTTCCCTTCTTCCCCACTCCCTTCTGTGACTCACGTGATCAGAGCCCTGATCATTAACTTCATGTGCATCTTTGGGATCTACATTTGTTCTGCCCAGTTTTCATGTGGGCTGAGTAACAAGTCTGGGGTGCACCATCAATTCTTGGCCTCCAGATATTTAATTTACTGCCTCATAATATTGTTGCCTCTCTCAAGGGAGCTGGGTTTGGTGTACAGACTGGTTTGGGTTGTAGGTAGGAGCAACATTTGGTGCTCATGAAAGTGCAAAGAAAAGCACAGATGACTGGAGCGGAGTCCAGCATGAGCAGGGATAGAGCTAATATTCTGTCCCCACGCGCAGCCCTTCTGCTACCTAGGGTTGCCATTTATGCAAAATTTTAAGGAACACTTATGAAAGATGCATGTTGCAGGGCCTGCATTGGCACCTTAGGCATTTTTCATAAGTTTTCTTTAAAAATGTATATAAGTGGCAACCCTACTGCTACCCCAGAGCAGCTCCTGAGTCTCCAGGACCAGAGTCCCTTTCAGCGGGACTGCCCCACTAGTCCCACCCTAGAGGTGAGCCAGTATTCAGCTTGTTGCTAGTTTAATTTGTCCCTTTGGGAGTCTGGTGACATAGCTGAAAGGTCTATGGGGAATCCAGCAAGGAGACACGTAATGGAAAGGAATAAGGTGGCCATACCTCCCCTTTAAAGTAGGACACATAAAAAATACATGCTGCAGGACTGCATTGATTCCAGTGCAGCCCTGCACCATGTATTTTTCATATGCGTCCTTGTGGAGAACCCTCCTGGCTAGATCACCTCTTAGGTTCCTCCCTGACCCAAGGCACGGGACTCTGCCAGACCATATATGGATATGTGCTCACCTTAGCCCATCTGACTGACCACACCTTACCAAAGAAGAAACCCTAGGTCAGCTAGCCTGATTGGTCACCTTGAACAGGGTCACCTGGGGCTATGAGTCAATAGCTAGCTGAGATGCTAGTGTTGCCCTTTAAAAAGGGTAGTCAATTTCCAGGAATAGAGATCTCATAGCCAGCCAGTAGCTGTGCTGGACTAACCTGCAACACCCAGCTTTCTCCATCCAGCTGGGAAAGAACCAAACCCTGCAGAGCTAAGACATCCACACTTACCCTGCAAAGAAAGACAGTGAGTAATTCCTTCTATCCAGAGAAGCAGGGTTAGGGACCATTTAGGCTAAGACACGCTCTAAACAGGCTACCATTCCTGTTCGTAGTTGCCTGTATTTGCTCACAAATTCAATGCCTTTTCTCTACCTTTTTGTATCCTTGTAATTTGGTTGACTTAGCTAGTAAAAACTAGAAATCTTGTTTTCGCTAATCAAGAGTGCCTGGTGCGTGTGCTGTGACCCAAAATGCTTCCCAAGTTCGGCTTACTCTGGAAAAACAATCTCTAATAAGGAGCACGGTTTGGGCTTCCAGAGCAGCCCTTAACCCCAAACTTGAGTGTTATGGTGATGGGCACGCAGTGAGGGAGGGGGCTAGGAGTAGAGTACCTGCCCCCCACTGGACCCATTACGCCACAGTCCTCTTTTAAAGGGGAGGTATGGCCACCCTAGAGAGGAAGGAGAAGAAATGATGGTTGGCACTCTGTATGAGGCCTAGAAATAGAGTCCTGATAGTGCTGCCTCCTGCCTCCAGTGTTTTGGACACAGGGCATGTTACAAAAGGAAGAAGCAAGCCAGAATATGGGGCGTGGGGGGCGGTGAGCAGGAAAGGAAAGCACACAGCAGGGAGAGCTCCAGGCAGAAAACTGGAGCAGAGAAGGGCTGCTATGAGGAGGCTTATCGAAGGAACCCCTGCCCTGACAGAAGCTCTGAGACATGTAATGCCAGGGGCTAAGGAGATGCCCAGAACCAGGAGATGCTGCATAGTGAGCTATTCTGGATGTATACAAAAGGCTTGCTACTGATGGTTACATATATGAGTCAGTCACTGTGGCAGCTTTTGGAGTGAAGAGACAAGCAACAGTGAATAGCTTGGGCTTGAGAAACAAGGTAATACAGTGCTCCTGGAGGGGGGATTGATGGGAGCAATCCTGCAACAACTCATCATCGGGAGGCACTCCATGCCCCCTCCTCTGCCCACACTTCCCTTTGAGATCAAAGTGGCTCCCCCCAGGTTCATTCCCTCTAGCAATGGGCCTGTGCACCCCATTGTCACCAGTGCTTAGGCCTCACTCTGGCCCTCAGGCAGCCTTGCAATGTGCACATCCTACTCCCCAACCTCCAGAAGTCCAGTGGGTAGTGAGCAGGGAACCTACTCATAACACACCTGCCAGCTCAGAATTTGAGGTATGGATATAAGGAGCTGCCTAACTGAGTCAAACCAATGGTCTATCTTAGCCCAGGTATTGTCACAACCTGACAAGGTAGCAAGGTTTCAGATCAGGCTCTCCCAGCAGAGGTCTCACCCAGGTACATTACCAGAGTTCCTGAATTGGAGATGCCAGGAATTGAACTTGGAACCTTATACATGCAAAGCATGTGCTGTACCACCTGAGCCACGGACTACCCCAGGACCATGGTGTCTGTCTACCCACAGCTATGGCCACCGTATCTGCCCACTGTGTCTATTGCCCCACCCCAGGGCCAACAGGTGTCTAACTAACATCAAGCCTTTTATTCAGAGGCAGGGTGGAGGGAGGGAGGGCTGAGCTGTAGTATCCATTCTGTATGTATAATCGGCAAGATCTTGCACTCATCAGAAGATTCCTACTTTGCAGCAGAGCTAGAGAACATTTGATTCCGCTTATGCCAGAGGGAACAGATGGGAAGGGGCACATTTTAGCTGGGGGCTCTGCTCATCAGCCATCCTGATGGATGTCGTCACAGGCTAATCCAATCACCTGGATTGCTGACTATGGTAAGGATTTTTAGACCAAGGCACCTTCATTTACCCTTTTTGGCTCTTGTCCTGCGTTGCCCCAGAATTAACCTCACCTCCTTGTGTCTTTTCATTCTCTCCTGGCCCATCTCCTCTTCAGGGGACTGGTCACATGCCTCAACCCCTCCATAGTTTGGAAGGCTGCTCACTGGCATCTCTCCCCACACAAGCACTGTCTGCTTTTCTTGGATCCATCTGCATTTGCAGCCCCCTTTGCCTCTCTGCTGGAAAAGCTGGGTAGCACCGATTTCCATGCCCAGGGGGACCCCAAGGGTTTGAAATACGCAGTGACAACTAATGAGGGAAGAGGATACTTTGGCTGCTTCAACAACTAAGCAAGCAGATAGCTGGGAGTATTAAAAGCAGGGCTGCTGACCCCAGCTATTTCCCCCCTGCATGCCTCTCCTGCCCCCCACCCCAGGAACTGCCAAGCAACTCCATCCATGAAGCCCTATCTGGCTCCTGTTCTGTGGCCAGGGATGCTGCTGAACAGCAATGCTGGGGGCTACTGTTGCCTAGAGACAACCTCCTCTTCAGGGGTCAGTTAGTGCCATGGTTGTGGCTCAGATATGCTTGTATGCCAGCATTAACCCAAGGCCCCAAACCCCAACCTCTCTTAGCCGGCCTGTATTAGCCTGGGCATGGCACTCAGCACCTGCAGCATGCCACCCGCTACAGAACCTCCCAGTGGGCAGGGGACATGCCACCCCTAAAGGGCCACAACTCAGGACAAGCACTACACTTGTCTAAGGGTTGAGCTGGCCCTGTTAGAGGCAGCCTCCCAGCGTCAGGCATAGCTGACATGTTTAGTTTAGTTTATTGACGGCACTGGCTCTTGCCATGGCCCAAAACGAACAAAACACACAAAAATAAATAATAAAACATATACAAAGTATAAACAGTCATCGTATACATAAAATTACTTTAGATACGCAAGCCGAACAGCAAATGGCAAGTCCAGATGTCATAATTTGATATCAGTCCAAAATAAAGGTCCATTGCCTGCTGTTAGCCAATGTTCACCAACATATCTGATCGTTATGCATTTGGCATCTATTGTGCCTATAACGGCCAATACTAGTTTGTTTATTTATTTGTTTATCCGGCCGGCTTTCACCGCAGCCGCAAAATCTCAAAACTACATAATAGAACAACATACTAATAATATAACAACAATATAGAATATAGAAAAAGATTGGTAGAATCTCTTCCCCTATGCCCTAATATAGGGCAAATACCTAAACTAAAAGTGCCTTGCTCTTCCATGGGGGTTACTGTGGCAGAGCTTGGCCCCTGACGACAAGCAAAAATATAACAATATGGCTGGGAAATTGCTAACTGCAGAGCATTCTGTCTTGCGTTATCCTTAGCAAGATGCCTTATTGATGAGAATTACACCCATGGTAACTCGCATCTCCTAAACAAAGCTTCTCATGCAAGTTGTCCCATCACATTGCCATTGGACTCCTTCCTCTTCCTATCGATCAAATATACATACATTGAAATTGCCAGCAATTCCTCTCTTCCATGCAGGGCAAGCAAGCGAACATAAGTCTTCCGAATTTATCCCCATATAATTTCTTAACAAAGGGGCCAGCCAAACCATTCTTAAAGTGGTGTAATAGGGGCATCGCAACAAAAGATGCTCAGTGGTTTCTATTTCCTGCATTGAACATGTGCAATACCTTAGACGATAGGGTGCTTGATTGCACCTTCCCTCCGTCACTGCAGTTGCATAGCTGACATGTCTACACACTCTCTGGAAAGAGGGAATAAACTACCCAAATGTGGGTTCTCCAAGACAAATGTCCCTGCTTGTTCCCAGGCCCCCTGATAAGCACAAAGCCCTCCCGGGGCCAGATTAATCTCCAAAGCAGCTGCTTTGGTGGCTTCCTGAACAGCTAATACCACTTTCATTTGAATAAAGTCTGTTAATTTTTGCACGAAAGCCCCAGTCCAGACAGAGCAAACAACACACAGGCACTGGTCCTGCGCCAGCTCCCACTGCCCCTTGCCTGCAGTGGCTGATTCACTGAGGACAACTGGAATATCTCATTAACCCTCCCAAGATCCTCTGGAAGAGGGGCACAGGCTGTGCCAACAGTGAGCCCTTCTCACGTTAGAGAATGACTCTCCTCTCCTAGCACTCCTCACCGAGTGCTATGCTGCACTCGGTGGGCTCGCAGAGCGGATAGGGGATGCCCATATCCAGAACTAGGTTACTGTGCTACCAATGGACACACAAGTACATGGAGACTCACCCCCACCACACACGGAGTCTGTGGCACTGGCAGGGCTGAGATTTGCGCCTGTTCCCATGAAGTCCAATCTCAGTGCTTACACCACAAACCTCCCCTCCACTAGTCACTTGAAGATTTTGGCTGAGGTAGAAGCTCCGAGGCAAGCAGGGAACACATCTGCTTAAAAACTACTTCAAAATGTAAATAAATAAATAATAATCAAATACCACCCTGACTGCCCAGCCTACAGCACCAAGGGAAACCTGCAGCAGTATGCGACATTAATTTATGCACCTTTAAAATCTACTGGCCTTTTGCTGGAAGATGTTGTAATGTAAGGTATGTCCTGAGGACAAGAGAGTAACAAGTCATTCCAGAGGCCTGGATCCCTAGGCTGCCACTGCAAGACACACACACCCGTCCCTTCAACCCAGCACGCAGAGGTACACACGTGCCCCCACAAACTGCAACTTTCTCCAAGCTTAGGACAATGAAGTATGCCTCTTCTACTTGCAGAGGAGAACAGCTGAACCTTGCTCAAAAACAAGAGGGCAAGATCAATGGAAACAGAAGCCCCAGTAAGTGGAATGCATGACCTCTTCACTCAGCTCAGGGAACATTTCCAAAGGCAACTGGGTGAAAACAAAGACGATGACTGCCCACTGGAGTCCATGTTCTGTCTGTACAGCCCCCACTCATATCATGTTTGGCATGTGCAGCCTAACGAACAGGCAGCCCCCTGCCTGTATTCCATGTTCTTGTAGCAGCTTCCACAGTGGTGCTAGCAATCTCCTCCTCTTCAGCCACCTCTCACCTGAGAGGCAGAGAGGAAGACTGCATGGGAGGGAGATCTCTAGCACGCCTCTCAGTTGGGAGGCGGCTGCATGGGAGGGAGATCTCTAGCATGCCTCTGAACTGAGAGGTGGCCACAGGGGAGGGAGATCACTACTGCTCCTGCCTCTCAGCTGGCTGGGCACGCTAGGCAGGATTCTATGGTGGTGGTGGACCTGGATGCCAGCAAGGCTTCAGGAGAACCTAATCAATGAGACGTGGACATGTGGGTGCCCATTAGCCTTGATTGGCTTGCACGGTGGGCCTGCAACATCCTTGGACTCTGCCGTGAGTGGTGGCTCCATGGTGACCATGTGGCAGACACCTAATAGACAGGCATATGGGAACGCATGTGGTGAAGGCTAATGTGGGCTATCGTCTCCTTTGTTTTCACCCAGTAAGTAACTACATTCACTTTTCTCTGATAATCATTGTGTTGCCTCATGGGGCCAGTCAGCTCACCAGATTAAGCTCCTTGCAGAGGCCTCTAGCAACTAGGACTCATCAAGTTTCTTCCTGTCAGGATTCTGAATGCTCCCAGGTCTTGAATCTGGGACTACAGGCTTCAGAGGCAGCAGCCTTAGCCACTACACTGTCTAGCTGTGCTGATAAGACATGGGGGAGGGTAGCCCTGAGCTCCCTGATTGGCCAGTCCAGCTCAGAGTATCTGAAAGACCAAGAAATCTCTTATAAGGTCAGCAGTGGAACCAGAAAGTGTTCCAAGCAACAAAAAGGCTACCCGGCTTGCTACTGATAACTCGGGCACTTTTAAACGAGCGGGTCGCCGTCGCACGATATTTCAAAATCCCGCAAGGCAGAATTAGACAAGACAGAAGTCCGGGATCATGCGCATAGAAGGCGGCCGTGCATTATTTGCATACCGTGAATTAAATACCTCACAATCGAGATATTTAATTTTATTTGTTTATTTAAAATTTGTATCCCGCCCCTCCTGCCTACAGGGCAGCCCGGTCTGCAAACAATGCACAGCTGCCTTCCATGCGCATGATCCCGGACTTGTCTCGTCTAATCCCGCCTTGCAGGATTTTGAAATATTGCGCAAGCGGGTCGCACGATGGCAACCCGCTCGTTTAGAAACCGCCTCAGACTTCCCTGTTCCTGGCCTCTGGAGTCATAGTTCCTGTCCCCATACCCCTTTGCCTCTTACAGATACCCCTTTGCCTCTTACAGATACCCAGCAGAGCTATGACTACGAGCACCAGGGTTTGTTTTTTTATTGTAATAGTTGGAGTCAATACTCAGTCTTCATTATTTATTATTAAGTATTTATGTAGCTCAGCAATGTACCTGGCACTGCCAGCAGTGACCCTAGCCTGAGGGTGCCTGGGGCAGTGCCCGGTGCCACTGACAGTAGCGCTCACTGACTGAGCGCTGTGTCTCTGAGTCTGCAGGCGGCTGAAATTGACATCGGAGCACCGCACTGCTCTGACTTCTGCAGCTTGGCTTGCAGTCAGCGCAGCGCTCTGATGTCAATTTCAGCCGCCAGCAGAGACAGAGGCAGAGAGCGCTCAGTCAGTGAGCGCTAGCCTCTGTCTGGAGTCCCAGAAGGGACAAACTTGGACTGAATGCGCGCCGGGCAGCTGAGCGTTCAGTCCAAGCACGCCGCTGGGAAATGAAATTTCCCTGAGTGGCAGCTTTGCATTGAGCCCTATGGGCTCAATGCAAAGCCTCACCTGGGCATTCAGTGGAAGCGCTTGGTGGCGAGATGTGCTGCAGCGCGCATGCTTGAACTGACTCAGTCAGTTGAGCATGTGCGCCGCAGCACATCTCACCAATGAGCGCCTCCATTGAACGCAGTGAACTAACTGCCTGGTGCCAGTCCCCGACGACGGTGAGTAAACGTGCAGGGTGTGTGTGTGTGTCATGGAGCAGAGGCACTGGGGAAGGGGGGATGAGTGGCAGGGGGGACTTGGGGATTCCCCAGTCTCACACACCCTCCCCCCCCCTTCCATCCCAGGCCCCCAGCCTGGGGAGACACTGCGGAAAGGGGGGGGTGAGTGGCAGGGGGGACTTGGGGAGCAGAGGCTGGGGGCCTGGGATGGAAGGGGGGGAGGGTGTGCGAGACTGGGGAATGGGGCGGTGGGTGTGCACCCTCCCTTCCCCCCATTCCCCAGTCTTGCACACTCTCCTCCTCCCCCCCCCCCCCCC
>QEPC01009734.1:2573735-2598243 GCA_003113815.1 Sphenodon punctatus
TCATGCTTGGGAGGGGTGAAGGAAAGCAGCAGCAATGCATCAATGAATACATTGCTGCTTTCCTTCTCCTCTCCCAGCATGAGTAGAGAGGCCATTTCATAAATTTGTGGTTCCACTGGTCGTGGCTAGCTACTCTTTTTAAATGGTCCCTTTGCTGTTTCACTGCTGCTGCTGGAAAGTAGTTTGTGTGGACAGGCATTTGGCTGCTGGGGATAAGGTGTGGCTGCTGGAGATGATGCTGGTTGGACTCAGCGCAGCGCCTGCTTTGGTGGGAATGCAGCCCCTAAAGGGGCCAAACTGTTTTTTAAAAAGGGGTCTGTGTTCTTGAACAGGCAGTTTGTTGGTGAAGCTACTAGGGATGCTGGTCTGGATGTGTCTGATTTGGTGGCAATGCATCCCTGAAACTGGCCAAATGTTTTTTAAAAGGCCTGTGTGTTTGCACAGGTGCTTGACTACCAGAGATGCCTTTGCGGGCTTGTGGGAATGGTTTGGTTTGTTTATGCGTGGTTTTCTGGGTTTTATTCACTAGATGATGTGGAGTGTTAAATACTAATTCCGCCCCCCCCCCCCCACCACACACAGCACAGATGGTGAGGGGGAATTAGTATTTAATGCCCCATGATTCAATTGAGGTTTTGAAATCGTGAAATGTAACAGTTAGTCTGGTGATCTGCCTGCTTTTAAATCTGGCAGAGGAGGTCAATATAACCTGCCTAACTGAAATTGCTGGATTAAGTAATGTAATGTCCATCTACCGTGTCCCTGGCTCCGCCCCTAGACCCGCCGGCCTTACTACCCCAGTGCCCCTCCAACATCAAAACCCACCAGCCGCCCCTGGACACTGCACAATCCTTAATTAGGAACAGGTCCCAAGGAGATTGTAAGCCTTTCACCTCAGCTGCCAATAAAGTCCCTTGCCTCAACTACCATAAAAGGCCAAGAATGTCTTTGGGTTGGAGATCTCCCAGGAGACAGGTGGGATACACCCTTTGCCCACCAATCAATCTAATTTCCCCACTAGAGGTAGCTGCTAACAGAGCCATCTGGGGAAAACCTGCCTAGCACTCATGGTGAATGTGCTCTGTATATTTCCTTTCACCTCCAGAGTCCTGTGCAGCAGCTCGCTCCCACCCTAGACAACGACAAACTGCAGAGAGGACCTGGTATTCCAGTGTGACTTTCTCTCGTCTTGGTCACATCCACGTGTGGACAGAAGACTTGCAGTGAGCAAGAGATCACACACGGTGTCCCCAAGCCACTACTGCTGAATTCTATCAGCCACTTCCTGTCAGGGCAGAGAACAGGAGCCTTGGCATCAGAAGCTCAGCTCATCTGCAAGAGATCCAGGACACTGTACATTTCAGAAAGAGGCATTTTACGGTGTTTACAAGAGTGATGTTTGGACGTTGCAAGGGTTTAAATAAGCCTGAAATGAGACACTACTTCCTTCCCCAATTTCACAAACTTCATTTCCTGGCCCTCTTAACAACAGCAGGAGCTCTCAACCACTACAGGAAATGCTGGGGGCAGGCCACTCACAAAAAAGACCCAATTCTTTACAACCTAGAGCAAGCGTTTCTGTTAAGAGCTCTCCAAAGCTGCCTTTGCCAGGCCTATTATCATCCTACCAGTTTCCACAAACCTCTCCCCTAAAAACCAAACATGAAGCCCAGGCAAAATAAAAATGGTCCTAAACTGGCAGATTGGTCCCCACATCTAACTAGCTCCTGTATCAGGAAGCTTTGTCTGCTGACATTTCTGGCAAATACATAGGCCGCTTTTAGACGAGACACATTTGCGCATGATTGTTAAAAAATGTGCTTGTTTTAATGCTCGTTTAAACACCTAAACCGTTTTAAATGTGTATTTGTCTTGAACATGTAAAAGCCCAAACCGTTTTGAATGTGGTTTTTAAATAATGCGCATTTTTTAAAACTGGTTTTGGCATCCCCCGATCATCAAAGTTGTTCAACACCGGTTTTTTAAAATGCGCATTATTTAAAAGCCACATTCAAAACGGTTTGGGCTTTTACATGTTCACGGCAAATACACATTTTAAAACAGTTTAGGTGTTTAAATGAGAATTAAAACAAGCTCATTTTTAAACAATCATGCTCAAATGTGTCTCGTCTAAAAGCGGCCATAGACTTGTACTCCCAGCAACACTGGGGCAGCCAGCTCTGGGGTGCATGCTCCATCCACAGGACTGGCTGCTACATTCCAGCTGCAAGAGTGTTACTACTTGCTGCTGCTGAACAGAGCACTTGTCTAGGAAGAGCCCAGCTGAGAGAGCTACTGTGGGAGGAGCTCACAGCTGGAGCAGGTGGGTGGGGCACAGCCAGTGAGAGATGCTAGCTTCTGTTCTAAAGCAGACTACTAGATCAGAAAGAAGACAAGCAGGAAACCCACAAGGAGGGCCTTATAGTAGCTGCAGTTTGAAGGTCTCAAATAAGAGCAAAAAAACACTTGAACTTGTGCATTCTTGCCTCAAGTCTTTATGTTGCTGCTGGGTGTTTTCAAACAATCTTTGTATGATCAGAAAAAATTCCTTGACCTGAACTGCCTTCCCAGTTTAACTCAAGGTTCAATGTTAACTCAGGGCCAGCCCCAGGGTTTGTGAGGCTATGTGCAAAGTCTTGGTGCAGGGCCTAATTTGCATTAGGCCTCACCTAATTATGCAAATATGTACATTTACATAAAATTTACTTCCTCTGGACAGGAAGGATTCGCCTTTCTCTACCTCTCCGAGCAGCCATGGAGAAGCATGGTCTCCCCATGTTTCCCCCCCTCCCAGGCTTGGCACCCCTTGGCTGCCTTACCTTGCACTCAGCTGAGCGGCCATAGACAAGCATGACCTCCCAATGCTTGCCCCTCCCCCCCACCTCCGCAGCCAAGCATCTACCACCACTCCCCAGGAGTGGTTCTACTGCAGGGGCATTGAGGCAGGCATAGAGAAACGGACTGCGTCTGCTGCCTTACTGGGGGAGGGGGGTGAGCTTAGCCAGCCTGTCCTCCAGGGCCTGTTGCTTCTTGGCTCCAGCTGGCCATGGGGCCATGTGCAGCTGCACATGTGGTACATGCCTGGAGCTGGCCCTGGAACGGATTTAAACCTTGTGTGAATTCAATTTCATATGAATCCATCATGTGCTGGTTTAGCTTGGCCCCTTACTGAGATAAAGCTAATAGACAAGGCAGGCTTAAACTAATTTAAAAGAGCATCCATATGCATTGTACACAAATTTAGCAAAATCATTCTCTAGGCCAATGTAGTGTTGAAGCCTCTTCCTGCTGCAGGAGTCCTTGGACAACCAGAGATCCATTGTGGAAGTTTTCACAGGCCTGAATGGAGGGCAAGGAATATTTAATAGAGTTTTGCTCCCAACTGTTCATCAAATGCTTGAGTTGCATTAGACTCAGTGGTCCTTGAGGTCTCTTCCAGCCCTGTGATTGTATGGTGTGTTAACAGAAGCCAAGAGTTTCAAACAGGCTAGCACTTTCTCAGTACAGAGATTGTGGTCCACAGCACAAACCCCGTATGATTTACACTGGTGCAGTTTATCTTACTTTGAAGTTGCAGTAAGAAGTAAACTGTGTGTTGTACACCCCATTTTCAAAGCAGGATGAACTGCAGCACCTAAGAGGTCCACATTGCTACAACTGTATCAATAGGCAGAGTAAAGCCCTTTCCTTTGTCAAGCACTCAGTCCTTTGACCTGTGATATCATATCCTGCTAGCGCTCTTGTTGATGAGTGTCTTCCCAGGAAAAAGGCAAAACAGAGGAAACCTGCATGTCTGCTGTACAAAATGTAAGAAAAAACCCAAAACAAATATAGCACCTTTCCAGCCTTCCTGCCAAAGAGACTGAGCAACACATAGGGAGGCACAAAACCCTAGCACGCCCCTCCTTTGCTGAGCACCTGTAAGATTTTGCCCTCATCTTTACTGCCTAGACCTTTCTCCATTTCTGCGGTCAGCGGCCAGTTCTTGGGCACTGTGAAAGGGATTTGTGTTACCATGAGAGGAGATTAAAAAGGCATCTGGATAAATTGATCAGCTGGTGAGACAGCAGGGCTAGCCTGGCTACTTGTAAACATAAAAGAGGGAGACCTGCCACACATTGTCATGGGCTCCGTGATTCCCCCCTGCCCAGACCTGAGAATGCTTGCACAGGGATGTGTTCTCACTTGGCTATACCAGCTACTAGGGTTCAGGGCTTTGTTTCACACATGGGCATCCAGGAGACAGCTGCCTATTTCCTAGATCTGGGGATGAAGTGTCAGGGTAGTTCAGGGCCAGGCTCCCTTGTGCCAGGCACTTGCGAGATGCCTACTATCCTAGACTGGGGCCCCCTGCCAGCCCTTTGCCAAAGCGTTACTCCAGTCCCCCCACAACTCGCTCATGTTTGCTGACCCTCCTCTCTAGCCTACACAATTCTATTCCCACCCCATCCCCAGGCCTCAGTCCCCACTCCTGACACCCTTCCGACTGGTTTTTCCTCCTCCAGGGGAATTGGGTGTGGTTCTTCCTTCTAGACAAAAGGCACCATTAATACACCAGATTGACTGGCTTCTGGGTAGGTCCTGCATCCCACCCAGGTGTGCGAGGAGATACCAAACCATCACACGCAGATAATAAAAGGAAGCCCCTCCACACCTAGAAGGCACCAGGCAGGACTGTGCCTTCCACAGGACATCATTAGACAGAGCTCGATTGTCTTGCATAGACTTTGTTTTGATGCACGACTTATCTCTCATTTACATCACCTGTGAGTCCATCACCACCACCAGACAAACTGTAATAGAAATATTAGGCAGTAATAGAAATATTAGGAATATAGGAAAACATGATATACTGGGGGAAAGTAAACATGGCTTTTGTAAATGGAAGTCATGCTTTGCCAATCTATTAAAATTCTTTGAAGATGTCATCAAGCATAATGATATAGGTGATCCAGGTGAAACAGTGTAATTGGACTTCAGAAACCTTCACTATAGTACTGCAACCACACTTGTGGCCTTAGTTGCATATCTACATCTGGAGATCAACAGAGGGAATTGTACCCTGTTGATCTAGTTAGACTTTTCAGCAGCCTTTGATACACCTGATCAAGAGGTGTTGGTGACACTTTGGCAGTAGTGCTCTTGAGTGGTTCCATTTGTTCCTGTTGGGGAGCTCCCAGTGAATGGTAATGGACGATTGCTCTTCGTTCCGTTGGGACCTCCCTCATGGAGTTCTGCAGGGTTCCATCTTGGCTCCTGTTCAATGTGTATCTGAGGGCCATTGGGCAAGATTATGCAGTGGTTTGGAATGAGGTGCGATCAATATGCTGACGACACCCAGCTCACCACTCTTTTTCATCCATCACAGGTCCTGCAGTTTGGGCACTTAGCCAGTGCTTGGCTGCTGTTAGGGACTGGATGTGGGAGGGCAAACTGAAGCTGAATCCAGACGTAAGCGATGATGGTTGACTGGTCCTGTCATTTGGAGGAGACTGGGATTCCATCATTTGTGTGGTCCACCCTCCTCTGGTTACCCAGGTTCGCAGCCTTGGAGTCCTCCTGGATCCATTGCTGTGCCTGGAACATTGGGTTGCGGCAGTGGCCTGAAGTGCTTTTCACCAACTCCATCTGGCTATGAGTCTTTCTTTCTGATTCGGATCTGGCCACCATCATTCAATGCTTTCACCTTGAGGCAAGAAGACTGCCCTTGATGACTGTTTGAAATCTGTGGTTAGTGCAGAACTGGCAGCCTAATTCCTTTCAGGGTGGGGTGCCTAGAGCACATTACACCTATGCTTCAGAGTCTGTACTGGCTTCCAATAGCTTTGTGAGTACAATTCAAAGGACTAGTTTTGACTTTTAAAGTCCTAAATGGCCTGGACCCCACATATCTGAAAGGCCATCTCTCTCACTCAGCTCGGAGCTAGGTACAATCTGACTGGCAGGCCCATATAGCAAGGACACATAGGCGTTCTTGGCTGCTGCCCCCATACTGTAGAACTCCCTTCCCCTGGAGGTCAATCAAAGCCCAAGCTTTCCAGAGGCAAATGTAAGACTTCTTTTTGGCCAAGGTTGGCAGGTGAGGATAGCGGTTGGAGTGGTGTTTTAGGGGATTTTTCTGTTTTTATGCAGTTTTGTTTTGATGTGGTTTTAATGTTGTAGCCTGCTCCGAGCCTTAGAGGAAGGGCAGGATATGTTTAAATAAATAAATAGGGAGGGTCTTTTCATGGTTGAAAGATAGGAAACAAGAGTAGGGATAAATGGTGAGTTTTCACAAGAGGAGTAAAAAGCAGGATCCCAACGGTCTGGTGCTGTTTAACATATTAATTAACAATCTGGAAAAGTGGATGAATGGGGAGATGGCAAATTTCACAGATAAGAACTCCCTGCACAGTAGTGCTAAAATCTGGCTCTTCTTTACTGCTCCCACTGAGTCCATGCTTTAGTCATCTCCTGCCTTGACTATTGCAACCTCCTCCTTTACCAGCCTTCCCCACTCTCACATTTGACTCTCTTGCTTCTGTTCAACACTCCCACCTTGCCTGCTGCTTTACGTTCAAGCCCTCCTCTCCTCTACCCAGTGGCTCCCCCCACCCCTTTACATCCAGCACAAACTCACCTTCAAGGCTCTTCATGGCCTTGCTCTTCCCTATCTTTCTGTCCTCATTTCCTGCTGTGTTCCCTTACCACCCAATTGTACATCACTCCTCCTCTGCCACCACCCTCAGTCACCCCAGAGTCTCCTGCTCACTAAACTCTTCACCCCTTCTTCTGTGCTGCCCCCCATGCCTGGAGCTCACTCCCTGAACACATACACTCTTCTCCATCTCTCCCTTCAAATCCCTCCTAAAAACCTCTCTCTTCTGTCAGGCTTTCCCTAGCTTCCTCGTCCCCACACTAACACTCCCTCTACTATCCTGACATTTATAGGTAGGGCCTATAAAGCCTTAAACGAGTGCTAGATCGACCCCTGCAGTCATCTGGGGGCACCCTGCTCAAGGTTCCCCGAGTCTTCCGGGGGACCACGCAGGGGAGGGTGTTCTCAGTGGCCGCACCACAGCTGTGGAACTCCCTTCCGGTGGAGACCTGGTTGGCCCCAGATCTCCCCTCTTTTCGGAGAAGTTATAAGACCTGGCTGTTCTGCCAGGCATTTGGCGGGGAGATGGGTAAGGGGGTGGAGGGTTTTTTTGGGCATGGGGTTATTTTCTTTTCCTCCTTTTAGTTGTTTTAATTGTTGTTTTAAATGTTGTTTTACGAATTGTAAGCCGTCCCGAGTTGCATGTTCCAGGAGAGGCAGGATAGTAAAAGTTTGAAATAAATAAATAAAATTCAGCTTCCCATCTCCCCTGAAACCAAGCTGAGCACAGTGTACCTGCAACTACTCAGCTTCATGAATATGCCTCTCCCCTTGTCTCTCCTCCCGTGTCCCCTCAGGGCAGGGATCTGTCTCTAATAAGGACTGTTCAGCACCAGGCACACTGCTGCAGATGCTATATAAACAACACAGGGAGGTGTATTTTAGGCCATATAGATTGCCCTAGAATCTGCCTCTTCAACTAGAGATCTTTCTTTGAATGTGCAGCTCACACTGCCAGTCCCCCCAACATGCCTGTCTCCTTCTGGAGCGCAGTGAGGCTAGGATAGGACTGCTCTTATTCCAAAGTAGTATCTTCTTTTCCCTTAACATCAGACTGGAGCATTTGGTTTCAGAAAGGAGTCCTCACTCTTTAGGAACCCAATGGTTCCATTAGGGGCATAAGCAAGACAGTCTTGGGGAAGGGGAACTTTGGCCATGTCCCCATGAGTTCCAGAGTAGGGGCAGGAATTCTCCCTGCTCCTGCCCCCATAGCACACACCACCCCATTGGGGAAGCAAATAGAGTCTGGAGGTCACACGAGGAGTGGAGGAACAAGGCATATGTGCTCTCAGGAGTTAGGTTCCCCTCTGATTGCACCCCGGATCCATCCCCACTCTAAACCCATAGATCTTTTCCCTGAATTTACAGAAATCTAATTGTCTGTACTCAGCCTCTGCTTTGCAGTATCACTGGCTGCAGGCAGCATCTTTCTCTTTGGGGAACCTCTCTTCTGCTGACCTGTACAGACCAGAGAAAAGAGGAGGAGGGGGGGAGGGAGACAAGGGCAGAGTCCAGATCATGGCTCTGTCCCATAGGTCCATCCCCCAACCTTGACTGCATGCCCTCCTCTCCTCTCCCTTCCCTTGGAGTGCACTCATTTAATGCTTGAGGGTAGGGGCTGGATCCATAGGGCAATAGCCAGGAATTGGAAAGGGGCCAAAAAGAAGTCAGCAATGGGCTCCTCACCCCTGGCCGAGGCCCTTACCCAGTCTCCAAATTCCTGATCTTTGGTAGACAGGCATTCTACATCATGGAGGGCAAAAAGCCTCCAGTTGCTAGCCAGTGCTGCTTGCAGAGGGGAGCACAGCTGTCTCCCCTATGCTGCTCTTCAAACTCGTGGACCCAGAGCCTCCATCCTGGGCACCCCCTGGGATCATTGGGCCCAGGAATTACCTCAGCTTCCCCAAAGTTAAGCTCAGAGAACTATTTCATATGAAGGCCTTAGTCACATCCATGCTGTATTTATCCTCACCTGCATGCTACAAGGTAGAACAGGCTCATTATCTCCCCATATTATCAATGGAGAAGCAAGGCGATTAAGTGACTTGTCCAAGGTCACACAAAGAATCTGTAGCAGAGAAAGGTGTGAACCCCATCCAGGCTCTTAAATTTCAGGCTAGAAACCTAGCCTCTGACCCTTCCTTCTTTCCCACTTTGTGCCCCAATTCTTCCAGCTATAGAAGTGAGGAGAAACATATTTGCCTTTGACTCAGCAGTGCTGATGTTTGCCTAGTCCTCTGACCAGCTAGCACCAAGCCCTTTCCTTCGGACAACCTAGCCAAGCCATACAGATACAGAGAACCAGGACTTTCCATGGCCAGTCCAGGGCTGTATTTCTGTATTGTTCTGTCACAAGGCTGCCAGATATGCATGTTGGTGCTTCTGTCCTGGTTACTGCAGCTGCCCATTGTCCTGACAACTCACCTTTATCTCCTAGTGTGCATAACAGCAGAAACAGCAGCTTTCATTAGCCTGCACAGCTTCACACAGCACATGCGCTGAACTAATAGCCTGACTGACAAAAGAGACCCTCTTCAGGAGGACAGTATGAACCAGTCAGTCAGGAAGGCTGTTCATAAAATCGAGACTCCATCGACTGATTGTTCTTTCTGGTTCTCTCTCCCTCCCATATGTGCACACCCTTCTCTTTGTTGATAGTCCACTGAGATCTTACACTCACACCCCTCTTTTCTCAGCTTAAGTCCCAGCCAAATGCTATGCAGCTGCTCTTTGCTAGAGCACTGTGCAGTCAGAATACAAGACTCAGAGAAACCATAGTGCAGGGTTTACAGGTCAAATGAAAAGTAGATTGATTTCCTCTCTCCTCCCCACACACCAGTGTTCCTTTTTGCCACCCTGGGGCTGGTGAAAGGTTCCAAAAGCTGCCCCTCATGGGCCATCTCCATGAGCCTGTGAATTAAAATAACCCCAATAGCAGATGCAGGCTGAAAGGAGATTAGCAGGGACGGGGGCACAGCTTATTAGAAAAGCTTCCTTGCTGCATGACACTCCTCTCCTGTGGTAGCAGTCACTCTTACACACAAACACACACCAGACTGGAGGCTTTTGTTGAAGAATCTGCACTCTAAACGATGGAAGATGAATAAAAGGGGACTGTGAAATGCCTGACTTGTCTACCCTAGTACAGTTCACCCCCAACTAAGCTCCCAGGGCAGCCTAGGCTGCTGAAGACAAACCTCAGGTTCAGTGCACTAGTTAGTGAAAAAAGCCTGCTCCAAAAACGCCCATCAGGAATGGCACCAGAGTTAGTAGGGAAGGGTAACATCCAGATTAAACAGGCCTGGGATTGTGCAGCAAGGGACCAACCCAGTTCCCTTTTTGGCTGCTTCTGCCAGACACACAAAGGTTTCATCTGCTGCATGTAAAATTGCCCCTCGCGTTGCATTGCTACAGCCTCTAGGTTGAAGGTAAAGAACTAGAGGTGGAAGTTTCAGATAACTTGGCTCCCAATTCTGCCCATCTCCTTACTTGCACTGGGATCAATGGAGCAATAGTGGGATGGGGGCTCAGAGAGACAACATCAAAGCTGCTTCCAGTGCCAACAGGGTAGAGGACTGAGGCAGGGAAGCGGTAAGACAGCCTATCTGGGTTTCACAGTCAGCAGGCCAGGGCAAAACGGCGACCTCTGCACAGACCAAAGGGGAAGTACCGTTGCTACATGCTGGCTCTGCAGCTGCCCTGCTTACAGCAGAAATGCTAGCAAATGACTCGCGTGTGACAGCAGTGTACTACACAAGGAGCTATTGAGAGGAGAGAGACTGCCTGCTCCACTCCAGCAAGACGCAGTCGGAGTCTCTTCTACCTAGCAGTGCCCTGCCCATCCACCACTCTGCATTATACTGCCTGCCCCCACCCCCTGGGTGTCACTGGCCTCCCTGCCAGCCTGGGCAGTTGGTGTGCTGAAAGTACTATGCCGCCTGGCAGTGCTTTGACAAAGACCACTTCCCCCCCACCCGTAATTTGACAAGGACTCTGCAATCCCCATCAAGATGACAGAGCGTTCAGGATTTCAAGCCAACCCTACATATTGCACCCAATTGGGCACCACCCAGAACCACTCGCACAGTCACAATCGTCATTAAGAGCCATTTATGGGGATCATTATTCAATCATTCAAAGACAAAAAATATATTCTAATTGTTTCCAGCACAAGAGGCAACACAAAGGAGCCTCCAATGGTGCCTCTCTGCATCACCTCTTTCCACATACAGTCCGCGACAGACACCTTTCAGGGGGGAAAGGGAGGTTTGTTGGACTTACAATGCATTTCCATTTGACAGTTTGACACCAACGGTTCACACAAAATGGCCATGAAACTGCAGTATTTGGTGAGGAGGAGAGCAGCATGCAAGTAGGGAGGTGACGAGCACTACCATTCAGCAGCAACACCCAAGATTCACAGTCCTCCCCCCCCAAATCCAGGGAGTGAGAGCGCCAGGGAGGCTGCAAGAGACTGAACCCCAAAAATTGTTAAAGGGACAGTTATTGCTGGGGGCGGGGTGGGGGTGGATTGGACTGTGTCCTCTCGATAAAGGAAATGGATTTTTGTGTGATGGAGACTACAGTACAGAGAGAGGAAAGAGCCATCCAGAAAGCTCCAGCGCAGTGGAAAGCAACGGGCTAGGGGGCTTTGTTTATCTAACAAAAAGGATGATGGTGATGAGTGGAGCACAGACAAGCCTGAGGAAACCCAACGAAATACTGAGCCAATGTGTGAAATACAGGATTTCCTTGTTTATCTTTCGAGTTGTCAGGGCTGCTGGATTCAGAAAAGAGGGGGTAGGGACACGTCTGGGTTTTCTCAGACGACAGAACAATATTGATCTGTCGATGTGCGCGCCCCCAAATCCCCCCCCCCCCCAACAATAGTGCTCAATGGACTGACACACACAGCCTCGTCGTGCAGCAGAGAGAGAGAGAGAGAGAGACCAGGGCAGTTTTGCCCTATGCATCTCCAGCGCGCTCAAACCAAAAATCCCAAGATAGAGCTACACGTTTGCACCGACAATGCACACCCCGCTGCACACACAATCCCACATGCAACACTCACCCCACGTTAATCTCTCCCCACACCCTGCACACAGATCTGGGCACACCCACATGCCCCGGTGCAACCCACCCGGGCTTCCCGTCACTTGCAAGGCGGCGCGGTAGTGTCCGCCCAACCCCCCGCCAGATGAAACAACTAGGCAACAAAATGACAATGCCCGGGAAGGGGCGGGGGATGCAGCAATGCGGGGCAGCTTTGTCTGCTGCAACATCTACCTGCAACACAGAACTCCCCCCTCCAGGCAGTGCCCCTTCCTTACCTCACCGCCACTTTGACACAGCAGTCCCCCTGGGTCGCCATGCCCGCTCCCTCCCGGAATCCCAGAGGCGGCTTTGCAGGGAGCCGGGGAGCTGAGCCTCATCGAGAGTTGCTGGGTGAGGGATCCAGGTGCGGCGGCGGCCCCTGCTTGGCAGGATAGAGAAATGTGGTGTGCTTTGCTGCTGGAGAAGAAGGTGGTGGCATGCTGAGCCCGCCGTAAGCAGCTCCTCCTTAGGCAGCAGCGCGCAGCTGAGCGGATCCTGGCTCCTCCATCCTCACCCAAAGGATGCTGCAGAGCTGCCTGTCTGCTCAGGGGGCGGGGGCTCTGACAAGCAGCGCCGCCTGAAACTGACCAGTCCTCCCCCTCTCCGCGCAGGAGGAGCCGAGAGGAGGAACCGGCAGAGAGCCTGGCCCAGCGGTGGGGAGGGGCCTGGCTGGGAGACTACTGCAGTCTCTAAACAGAGCTGAGGGTTACAGAGAGCTGCACAGCCTCACTCTTCTGTACTGTTAAGCGTGCACATGTGAGAGCGGTGCATAACAACAGCGCTTCAGTGGAGAGACTACAACATGAGTCCCTCCCAGTCTCTCTCAGCAGGGGACGACCACAGGTTGGAGAGGCTCTGTGGACCAGTTATTTCTGGAACAACAGGAGCTCTGGTGCTCACAAACATGGGAATTTGCCTAGAGAACATTGTAGGGCGTGGGAACACTCCCACCTGCACACAAAGCCAGAGACCTCATCTGGAGTACTGTGTTCAGTTCTGGGCACTGCATTTTAAGAAGGATATTGACAAATTTGAATGGGTTTAGAGGAGAGCAACAAGGATCCTCAGGGGTCCGGAAACCAAATCCTATGAGGAAAGGTTGAAGGAGCTGGGTATGTTTAGCCTGAAGAAAAGAAGACTAAGGGAAGACATGATAGCCATCTTCAAATATCTGAAGGGCCGTCACACAGAAGAGGGAGCAGACTTGTTCTCTGTTGCTCCTGAGGGCAGGACTAGAACCAATGGGCTCAAATTACAAGAAAGCAGATTTCGGCTAAACATTAGGAAGAACTTCCTAATGGTAAGAACTGTTTGAAAGTGGAACATACTCCCTAGGGCGGTGGTGGGCTCTCCTGCACTGGACATTTTTAAGCAGAGGCTGAACAGCCATATGTCAGGGATGCTGTAGCTGTGGATTTCCTGCACTGAGCAGAGGGTTGGACTAGATGACCTCTGAGACCCCTTTCAACTGCAAGATTCTATGATTCTAGAAGAGTATGAATGTACCAACACCCTTATACATGGTCACACAGATCCAGGTGTGCACCCACTTGACAGTAACACAATGCTGGGGGTGGGTGAGATCCACCAATGCACACGTACATACACACAGCCAGAAGCTGCTGCATACACACAGCTAGAGGCATGAACAAGCACAAAGAGCCAGAAGCAGTGTGCATCAGTCCATGCGCACATGTATTAACAACAGTCAAGAGACTTGTATCCATCCACCCATGAACACGTACACTGACAGCCAGAGAAGTGTGCACATCCACCCAGCCAGAGGTGTACACTCAGCTACCTATACACATGTTCATACATCACCAGAAACACATCCAACCATGTGCATGCACATATCCACCCATGTGAGCACAGACACACACAGCCAGAGGCATGTATACATCCACCCATCATGCACACAAACCACACACATACAGACCTAGGGCATGCATTACTCTGGCACAAGATCGTCACACTCTGTGTTGGCCAAGTTAGGCACTGGATACATTCAATAGGCTAAACGTTCCTTACAGATCAACACACCACTCCGTACACAACACACCCTGACCTCCAATCCGAGGCTGATGTTGTACAGAGGACCCAGCTGGCACTAGTTGGAGCAATACGGGTCCAGCTGTGTCATCCACTCAGGTCTCAGTAATACATATAAGATCTCTAATACATGCAAGATCAGCGGCTTCATCCTGAATAAGTTCATGGCCATCATGACAACCATGGGACTGTCTCAGAGGGTTGTGGGCCTGACCCATGATGGTGGACATACCCTTGACCTGATATTCTGCACTGGCCTTGAAGTGGGAATCCGGTAGTGCGGGATGTATTAACTATGCCCTTGTCATGGACTGATCATTATCTCCTCCAGGCTGGTCTCCTGGCGCACGTCTGCCCCCGCAGAGGTGTAGAACCAGTTCGGTTGGTTCACCCCCAGAGACCTATAGAACCAGGAAGGTTCCAGAATTACCTGCTGATCTGGATGACCGTTCACTCGATGACCTTGTTGTCTTCTGAAAAAAATTGTTGACTGAGGCCATTGACCGAATGGCTCCCAAGCATCCGCTTCCAGAATGCCGACGACGCAGGTCCCCTTGGTTTACAGAAGACCTGTGCTGGATGAAGCAGGAAGGATGGCGGTTGGAGAGACGGTGGCGCCAGACTCATGCTGAAGCTGACCAATTCCATCATAAAGCTATTTTAAAAGCTTATGCTGTAGCAGTGTGGGCAGCAAAGAAAGAGTTCTTTGCTGCCCTCATAGCATCTGCAAAGTCACATCCAGCGGAGCTTTTCTGGGTGGTGCAATGGCTGGTCAGTTCGGCCTCTCTCCGCCTGGAATTGGAATCTTCCAGTGCCCGCTGTGACTTGTTTGTTGACTTTTTTGTGCATAAAATCGCTCTGATTCATCGTGACTTCGATGCTGCATTTATAACAGTGGGAGAACCTGAGGTAGAGGAGGACCCGCTGTGTCTGATTTCATGGGATCAATTTCAGGGAGTGTCGCCCGCTGATGCGGCCGGTGTCCTTGGGCTGTAAGGGCCACCTGTTGTGAATTAGGTCTCTTCCCGTCCTGGCTGGTTAAGGCCTGCCGGGAGACATTAGGTCCGTTGCTGGTGGGGGTTGTGAGGGCAGGGTGTCAAGCTGCCTCAAAGAGGCGGTGGTATGGCCCCTGCTCAAGAAACCATCTCTTGACATTGACTTCCTGGCCAGCTATCGACCAGTCTCTAACTTTCCCTTTTAGGGAAGGTTATTGAATGGGTGGTGACTCAGCAGCTTCAGGGGCATCTAGATCGGATCGGTTTTCTTGATCCCTCAGAGTCCGGCTTTCATCCTGGATTTGGCACGGAGACTGCACTTGTGGCTTTGGTTGATGACCTGCGCCGTGAATTAGATCAGGGCAGATCTTCTATATTAATTTTATTAGATTTGTCAGCTGCATTTGATACTGCACGACCATGAGATGTTGGTGGCTCAGCTGCGGGACTGGGGCGGGGTGGGCAGAATTGTTCTTGAATGGTTCCACTTGTTCCTGGCCGGGAGAACTCAACGTGTGGTTCTCGGAGAATGTACTTCATCTCCCCAGGACTTCATGTGTGGAGTCCCAAAGGGTTCTATTTTACCACCCCTCCTGTTCAACGTGTATATGCAGCCATTGGTCAAGGTCGTGAGAGGGTTCGGCGTGCATGGTCATCAGTACGCCGATGATACACAACTCTACCTCTCTTTTTCTGCAGACCCAGACCCGGCAGTCTCGATGCTCACCCGGTGCCTGGCGGCTGTGGGGGACTGGATGAGGGTGAGCCATCTGAAGTTGAATCCCGACAAGACGGAGGTGATGTTGGTGGGTAGGGCTGGGGGAAGGGTGGCTCCTGTCATTTACAGGGTTTGCCCCCCATTGGCCACACAGGTCCATAGTCTGGGGTGCTCCTCAGCCCACAGCTCCGCCTGGATCTTCAGGTGGAGGCTGTAGCGAGGGGAGCATTTCCCCAGTTACATGTGAGACGGCGGCTGTGGCCGTATGTTTTGGACTTGGATCTGGCCACCATCATCCATGCCTTTATTACCTCTGGATTAGACTACTGTAATGCACTCTACGTGGGGCTACCCTTGAGGACAGTCCAGAGGTTGTAGCTGGTGCAGAATGCAGCAGCCTGTCTCTTAACGGGGACGGGTTGCCACGAGCACTTTACACCAGTGCTCTGTTCTCTGCACTGGCTGCCTATTATCTTCTGGACCCAATTCAAGGTGTTGGTAATGACCTACAAAGTCCTAAATGGCCTGGGCCTGGCTTACCTACGGGACTGTCTCAGGCCCTGGATCGTATTGTGACCCCTGTAGTCAGCCGGGGAAGCCCAACTCGAAGTCCCCCGGGTTTCCTGGGTGGCGACGATGGGGAGGGCGTTCTCAGTGGCTGCTCCTAGGATGTGGAATTCCCTCCCGATGGAGGTCCATCTGTCCCCGGACCTCCCCTTTTTCTGGAGACAGTGTAAGACCAGCTGTTGCACCAGGCCTTCGGAGAGGGAGATGGGTAGGGTGGGTTGGGTGGGGTCTGACCTTTTTATATTTTTAACATTTTAATGAATTTTATATTGTATATTCTGTGTTTATTTTATTGTTGTTATTATTGTTATTACTGTTGTAAGCTGCCCCGAGCAGGAGGGTGCGAGGTAAAAGAGCAGCTAAATAAATAAATAAAATAAGATCAGGAATAATAGCAGTTTTATTCACCACCAACTTATATTGAGCAACAGCAGCAACAGATCAAGGTCTCCACTAGATTTGACCCCTGTATATCCTGAGACAAGCGTGGAGAAGGACAGGAGGACACCAGTTGGCTTTCCCTGTACCCACAATGGCTTCTTCTCCACCTCCCACCATACCTCCCTCTGCCCAACAGGCTGTCCACTGCCTCTGCTCCCTCAGTGCCTTCAGCTCCCAGCCAAATATGGGGTTCACAATTTCAAAAAAACTATTATTCCTGATGGTTACAGATGTCACAAGTGGCCAGACACATGCCACAAGTGAGTCCAGGCACAGCCTGAGGCCAGGTAGTCACTCACAGGGGTTGAAAGTAAATCCAAACACATAGGCCACTTTTACACAAGGTGCTTAGCAGTGGTGGTGGGCCACCTAGGAAAGGAGGGGCAATGCCCCTCCTGGCCCCAGGACTACCCCGGCCGGCCGGCCCCAGGGAAGGAGAAAAAAAGGTGAATGTTTGGAGCCACCTCGAAGAACCTGGCCAGGTTCTTTGAGGTGGCTCTGAATATTCTCACTGGCTGTGTGTGTACGCGCACGCACACACAACCAGTGACTCACACACCACCACACACCCCCGGAAAGACTTCCTAAGGAAGCCTTTCAGGGACAAAAGGGAGATGTTTCTCCCTTTATGTGGAATGGGCGGCTAGAAGCGCCATCCATTCCGCATAAAGGGACCCTGCAATGGAATGGTGCCGCAGGGGGCACTGTTCCATTGCAGGGGCCGGGCAGGGGGAAAGTCCATACCGGGGCGCTGCATACAGGAGCCCTGGTATGAACTGCCCAGTGTCCCGCCTGTGCAGGGTGGGGGGCTGGGAGCTCCTGCCATGTGCACAGCTCCCAGCCACCCCCCTCCCTGAGTCTGACCCTTCCTCCCTGTCGAGTCAAACTGACAACTCTAGGAGGGAGGAGGGGAACTTGGGGAATCCCAGATGCACAGCAGCTCCCAGGCCTGACTGAACAGTTCAGGCCTGGGAGCTCCCATGCAGCCATCAGAGGATGGGACGGAGAGGACGTCAGAGCCGAGCCACCGCCGGTGAGTAAATAGCGGGCTGGGGGTGAGTGGGGAGGCATGGGGGGGAAGGTGTGGGTTAGAGTAGGAGGGCTGGGTTGGGAGCCAGGGCTCCTGGGTTCCCTGGGAGGGGAGTGGGGGTCTAGTGGGTTAGAGCAGGGGGATGGGTGGGTCACAATTGCGGGGCCGGGGGGGGAGTGGGGTGGCACGGGGGGAGGGGGTGGGGGTGGATTAGAGTAGGGGGGCTGGGAGGGAACCCAGGAGTCCTGGCTCCCACCCAGATGGTTGGGTGGGAGCCAGGACTTCTGGGTTCCCTGGGAGAGAAGTTGGGGGCTAGTGGGTTACAGCAGGGGCCCAGGGGGCTGGGAGCCAGGACTTCTGGGTTCACTGGGAGGGGAGTGGGGGCTACTGGGTTAGAGCAGGGGGATGCTCCAGGGAACCCAGGAGTCCTGGCTCCCACCTGGATGGGTGGGTGGGAGCCAGGAGGACTACTGGGTTCGCTAGGAGGGGAGTGGGGGCTAGTAGGTTAGAGTAGGGGGTGCTGGGAGCCAGGGCTCCTGGGTTCTCTGGGAGGGGAGTGGGGACTAGTGGGTTAGAGCAGGGGGGGCTGGGAGCCAGGGCTCCTGGGTTCTCGGGGAGGGAAGTGGGGGTTAGTGCAGGGGGACTGTGTGTGGTAAAATGGAGGTCTGGAAATCCTGAAAGATGTCACTGCAAGTCATGAGATTTCAGTTGTGTTCAAAATGCTGGAAATGGGATGTGTGTGGTAAAATTGGACTCAGATTATGACTGGGGTGCTTTACAAGGATGGGTCCCTGTGTTTTGGGTTTATAAATTATTTATTTTAAGCTTGATGTGCATGTGACTGTTTTCTTCCATCCGATGTTAACCCTGGGAACTCCTTGCTGCTGGGTTTTGCCAGTGTTTTGGCAGTATTTTGCCAGTGTTATGGGTGTTTCCCTGTGTTTTGGGTTAATAAATTATTTATTTTAAGCTTGATGTGCATGTAGACTGTGCTTTCTTCCATTCAATGTTAACCCTGGGGAACTTTTTGCTGCTGGGTTATGCCAGTGTTTTGGGTTTATAAATTATTTAGTGAAAGTAGTAAATTTATTTTATCAGCAGCTTTGCTATTATCAAAATACAAAATACGAATAAATAATAATAAATACAAACCTTAAAATCAATTAAAATCAGCCATCAAGGCTCATAAATACTCCCTCCTGGAAAAAGCCAGGGGGATAATCGATAGGTTTGGGCAGGACATTACCACTCAGGAAGATCCTCAAGTTCAGAAAAGCAACAGTTCACCTTCTCAAAACAAAGCAACAGTTCCTTACTCATCAAGGGCTAAAGGCCTCCCATCAGTTCTTCGTTCTCTCTCCATAAAATACATAAACATCCCTACATTTTTTAGTATTTGCTCATTCGTTGTACTTACTAACCTAAGGTAAAGGTCCTCAGGTTCTACACCCTCCAGGGATACTACCTCAGTTAACCAGAGCTCTCTCTGGACCTGATACTGAGGGCAGTAAAACAGAACATGCGGAAGAGTCTTGATAGCGTCAGGGCACCATCTGCACTCCCTATCTTCCCTAGGGATTAGATCTCTCCTCCCCAAGACCTCTGCTGTGCCAAATTGAAGCAAAACAAAGTTCCCATCCTTCGCACTCTAGGATCCACAAAATGATCCAAGTAAGGTTCTAAACCTGCCACCACCTTAACCTGCAAATAGTGGTGAGATATCTTATATTTTGCAAACAGTTCTAGATCATTCCAGTGAGCCCATTCCTTGGCTCTAATTCTTAACTCTTGCTTCCCAATTTTATTAGCAGGGACCCCATCCTCTTCCACCGGGAGGACCATTACCCCTGCAAGTTTCTTTAGATACCTCAACCATGGATAATGTAGAGCACCCTGATGTTCTCTTTGCTTGAGATAACAGCTGCGAGCTAATCCAGAAGCTTCTTTAGTAAGTTGTTTCCAGAAAGAAAGAAACCTAAGATTCAAATGTGTAGCTACCGAGAGCGAACCTGTCTCAAGCCTAAGCATAGGAAGTGGGGTTGCCCTAAGGGCTCCAAGAATGGTCCGTAGAAAAAGGTTCTGAGGGACTTTGATTCTACTTATATGCCTCATTGCAGTTACTTCCCCTCCATATGTCAGACATTTTCCATTCCAAGGTAATAACTAGTCTAACATCTGACTTACTCTTGCCCCTGGAGCTGCATAGTATAATCTAAGTAGGCCTCCTATTGTTTGTTTTGCCTTACAGATAAGCCTATCGTAATTCTTCTTCCAGCTGTTCTCTGCCGAAAACACCACACCTAGGTAAGTATATTGTTGAGTTGAAATAAGCTCCTGCCCTCCCAGCTGCCACGTAACCTTCTTCCGGGATTTCCCAAACGAAATCACATTTGATTTCCCCATGTTAATCACAAGGGCATTACTCCTGCAATAGTCGTGTAATGCTGATAGCGTTAGCTGAAGGCCCCGTCTTGTTTGAAAGAGTACCACAATATCCCCAGTGTATAAAAGACATGATATTGACCTCTCCCCGATCCACGGCGGCGTTGGATTAGCGGCAGAAATAGTGGGCACTAGGTTGTCTAAAAAAATTAATTAAAGAGGATGGGAGCCAGCAGGCAACCTTGTCTCACCCCCCGATGGAGGAGAAACTCGCGGGTAACCCTTCCTCCTGGGTCCATCCTTACCACTGCCTTAGTATCCCGATGAAAATTTATCAAAAGCTCCAACAGATCTTGGTGAATTCCCATCCTCCTCCGCTTAGCCCACAGACGATCTCTACACACAAAATCAAACGCCTTGGACAGATCTATAAAGGCGGTAAACAGATTCCCCTGTTTAATATACACATACTTATCAATCAAGTGTTGGAGAACAAAGCAATTGTGGGTCATTGATTTTCCTTTCTTGAACCCCTCCTGCTCATCATTCAGGGAGTGATCCATATCGACCCACTTCTGCACACCGAGAGCAATATTCTGGAGTATAATTTACCTAAGATAGGGAGCAGGTTGATAGGCCTATAGGAGGCAGGATCACAAGGGTTACCCTGTTTATAAATTGGAGGAACTATGACCTCAGTTGCCCACACGGGGTCTGCTTGTTAAAACTGACTATAGTAAAAAAAAACTTGCCAAGAGTGGGACACACCAAGCCGCAAAACTCTTAAAAAGCTCCGGGGCAATCCCATCAATCCCCGGAGCCTTGGCCAAGGCCAATTTGTTAACAGCTATCGCTACCTCCTCTTCTGTCACCAACGGCACAAATACGAAGTCATCCCCACCCATACGTACCCAATCCATCTCCGAGAATACCTCAGAGTGGGCCAACTGGGCCCCTGCAAACATTTTAACATAATAGAAGAACCACGATTCTTTGGAAATATATGTTCCTCTCCCCCTCCTATTAGGGCTAGTCCAATCGTTGACCAGTTTCCATAATTTCTTTGAGTGATTTACCTTTGCTGCCGTCTGTATCTCAGCCCAGAGTTTAGCAGCTTTAAACCTCTTCTTTTCTCTGAGGAGCTTACAATAATTTCTCCTAAGGCAAATAAAATCTGACCAATGCTCAGCCACCCTTAACCTACTCCACCTTCTCTTAGCCCTGATTAGTTCTCGTTTTGCCCTTCTACAGCTGGCATCATACCAGCCATTAGATACTAAACCCTTCTTACGGTGTTGTACACCCTGGTCCTTCCTAATATACAAGAGAAATATATCCAGAACTTCCTCTGTTTGAGACCATAATTCTGCAGAATCTTGAAGATTCAACAGCTCATTTCTAATGGCACATCCCATAGGGGAAAACATAACCTGGGCTATTTTAATACTCCCTGCTTGACTCCATTTAACCCTTATGGATTCTTGCCCCTCCCCAACTTCCTCTGGAACACATGCACCTTCAACATTCCGTACAAGTTCCAAACAGAGTGGGGAGTGTAAGCCCTCTGGTCACTTAACAATATAAAAGTCTTTGACCTGATGAAAGGCCCCAGGAGGAAAGCAAATATAATCTACAATGCTGGCCTCATTAGGTGAATCAAAGGTGTAGTCACCCAGGTGATCAGAAGCAGATCGCCCATTGACCATCACAAGATCTTGCTCTGCCAACAATTTATCACATTTCAGCCCACGCGCATTCATCTTAGCATCCAAGGAGCGTCTGAGGGGCAAGCCCCACATACCATATATCACATGATTAGAGCGGGAATCCTACAAAACCACTGTTCTGGCGTTAAAATCCCCCGCAAGAATAAAAATACTGTGGGGATATCAACTCCTAATTGCCGTAAGGAAATCACTCAGCTGAGTCCAGCACCCCTCATCATAATAGGACGAGCCTTCAGGAGGGATGTAAACATTCACTACCACCATATGGCCAAAGGCAGAAACCTTAATTGCCAAAGCTATACAGCTTTTAAATGGGGTTACTATCCGATCGATCTTAATTACTTTAGAGGAAACGACAAGGGTAACTACCCCTCTCGATCTCCTTCCCTGCTCAGCTCTAGCAGTCTCCGGCTCCCCATACACCAGATAATCCGCAAAAGTAAGAGCGGACATATCCAATGGTGAGAGCCAGGTCTCCTGCAAACAAATGATGTAATTGGCTTTGACAAACTCCCTCCAATCTGGGTCCCCATCTTCAATTTCAATCCCTCTATATTCCAGGACATACACTTCAACACTGCCTGAGATGATTGTCACCGTGCAATTATAGGTCTAATATTGGCCGTCACCTGCCTAAAAAACTGTAACTTTTTCTGTAATACTACCCCACCCGGTTGGGAACCTTCTTTAGAGGGAGAATACCCTCTATATACAATTGTACCCTCTAAACCCGTATCAAAACAATTAGTTTCCTCCTCCTCTGCTCCCCTCAGTGTCTCCTGCTCATCCTCATAGCTCCCCCCCCCCCCCCCCCCCCCCCCCCCCCCCCCCCCCCCCCCCCATAACCCCCCCCCCTCTACAAGAGCAGCAGATGAGGGTAAAGAATCTATCTCTTGTGTGGTTCCTGTTTGATCCAATACCTGCCACTCCTGAAATGAGGGAGAGTGAGCCGGTCTGGTGGGACTACCGCAAAGGGACTACCGCCTCTATAGATCTTTGATGCCCGGCCAATAAAGCTCTAGTCAAAGTATTTTCAACTCTAAGGAGATAAGTACCTGTCCTTCTGAGGAAGAACTTACTTTCCCATACCCTCTCCTGAGTTAGTAATCTAAAAAATTCCAGCTCCCATCTAGCAAATTTACCTCTATTAAGGAGTGGGTTGATGTCCACTACTTCCTCCAGGGTAATTCCATCATCATCTTCTCTTGCAGGATGTTCAGCAAACCATCTAAATCCATAACTCCATTTTTAAAAAAGGAAAAACTTCCTTTTATAACTAAAATGGAAAATCAAAGCCAGTGCCCACCTGTTCTTAGTATCCTGTGGCCAGATCTTAAGTGGATCTTAAGCCTCTATGTGATATTGTCACCCCTACGGTCGGGTATAACCACCAATCGTCCGCCCTCCTGCGGGGCGCGCAGGTCAGACTTTCCTTCTTTGGTCACAGAATTACCCTTAAGGGTAGCTCCGCCTAGTACCTGATCAGAGCTACCCTTATCCTGCACCCTAAAAGAGGAGGAAGCCTCACCCGCTATCTGGGGGTAGCTAGCATCAAATGAGAGGTGCTATATGTCTGTGTCGCTACGTCTCTTTGAGCCGGCCCCATCACCTGTCGAGCGCCCAGCTTCCCCGTCCATGCTTCAAACTCCAGCCACAGCCCTCCCACTAATACCTTCATTGCCAACAGAAACTCATAAAATTATGATACCTTCTCCTCTAATTCCTTAAAGTGTGTATCTATATCTATTTCTAATCTGACGTTAAGGTCGTCAAATTTCCGATTTAACAGATTGAAATATTTTTCCACATTTTCTGCTGCAATAACCCCCTCCCCCCATACTGAGGCTGCTGCTGTATGGAATTAGCAGCCAGTTGAAATACTGAAGGCAAGGGGTCTGTGTACAGGATTCACCTAGCATTCCTTTGTCCATATTAACCTGAACAAACTTTGCTAACTTAGTTTGATTAAACGGAAGCACACGAGGGTTCTGAGCTACACCCTCCACCTGCACTAGCTCTTGTGCAAGCGACATTGTATTTCAGAGAGTTCATGATCTTAGTTCCATTGGGTCAATATCTGTTAAATTCAGCCAACACTCAGCAAGTCGCCCCACAGATGAACAGCTACTAACCCGAATACAGTGTCCCCCAGCACAGAGCCGCAGACTCCAGACCAGCAGTGTCGAATCCTGCCACCTCCCGCCAAGGTGAGGTTGCAAGACTAGACGGGTTACAACAGTGGAAGAGCACTCACCAACAGGGATCTTTGTCACTCCAAACCCGTTATCGGCCTCCCAAGATAATATAAACAGGGAGAGTCCCGCTAAATAGGCAGATTGTCAAAACAATACCTGAGCTCCTGCTTCAGCTCGTGCCAAAGGGAGCACAATAGGGTTCCTCCCTGCACCGAAGGGAGCCGCAGGCTGCTCCTCCTCTTTAATCTCAGCACCGGTGTCTGCCTGTGCGCCACAGCCAGTCCAGGGGCAGGTAATCAGTAGAGTGCTCACCACGCCGGTCCCCCGATACTCCTCCCCACCGTAGGGTAAAAGGGCCTTTGACACTAAATCATTCAGGAAGATGTCTACAAAGCAAACTTTATTTTATTGTCCTTGTGTCAGGCTCCGGGGTCGGAGCCTAGGGAAAGGATTGTGGGGAAGATGAGGGAAGGCAAAAGGGGAGACACAGGATTAGCAAGGGAACCTCTCAGCCACTCTCTGATATCCAGGAGATAAAGCACTCTGCATAAGTACCAGCCAAGCTGGTCTAGGAAGGCATACGACTCATCATCGAGGTGGAGGGACAGGGAAGAAACACACAGGGCCGGGAACTGGAAGACAGGGATCAAGGGATCAACACAGGGGAAGC
>QEPC01009734.1:2607739-2628842 GCA_003113815.1 Sphenodon punctatus
CTGTTCCTTAATTGTGTTCCAGTGCAGCATTACTACAGGTGCAAGGAATGATGCCTTAATATACAATGTAGATATTGAAGTCTGGTTATCAATTCTTCCCTTAGTCGTCTTTTGGCTAAGCTAAACACAGGGCATGTGGAATACTAGTGCAGCTGATGTAGGAATGAAGAAGCCTTACTGTAGGATGCATAGCAAGGGACAGAGTGATTTTTCAGTTGGGGGCCACTGAGCACTGAAACGGAGTGATTCGGGGAACCAGAGCACTGAAATAAGGGCCAGTACCCACCCAGTGTCAGTCTCCCCCCTGCCATCCCCCCATAACCTCCCGCTCACCCCTGCCAGGCTGCTGAGGATCTGAGTCTGGGGACTCAGCCCCAAAGCTGGTGCACTCTGCCCGCCCCAAGCCACACGCCCAAGCCACGCCCCCTTGGTCAATTTCCGGCACCCTGGCGGCTTTGCCGCCGGCACAGGGCCACTAACACTATATTTTCCCGGGCCACTTTGATTTCCCATCCGCCCCTGCTGGTGCAGGAGACACCGGATCAGTGTGTTCCATGCTTAGTTCTCAGTCTCCGTACAATACTCTGCTACTTGGGCTTTGTGTTGGGTGACATTATTCCCTGTATTGTTGGGCACTGGTTTAGCTGGGCAGTTATAGCTACTTACAGTTTGTTCAAACAGGCCCAAGAAGCTTGAGTACTGGTCGCTTGTGTAACTTGGTTAGTGACTCAGCCAAACATGTAATTAATGCTCAGCACACACCACTCAACTGAGAGTGGCACATCCTAGGAAACCAATTGTACCCAGTAATTAGAGCTATTAGCATCTGGCAAATGTCTTATCTGTTGAGTTGTTGTTAGTTTGGCTTGGCATTCATAACACCTTTCCTACTTGCAAACTCCCCTCTTGTTCCTTAACCTGTCTTTGCCTTGTCCCAAAGCAGTGCATTAACACAACTGCTGATTTCCCTGCTGACAGCGCAGGCTGTGGGCCCTTTAAGCATGCCTGCTTGCCACGTTGGCCATGCCCCCTTCCGGGACTATACAGGCAGGATTCTTGGACCTCCGGGTAGTTAGATGTGAGCCGCTGTGACAGGAGCTGAAGGGAAGTCTAGGAGCTAGCAATGGTGCTTATTTGGCCCAAGCTTGACATGCAGAGTCTAGGGTAAGGCCTTGGATAGGGACTGTGAGTAGAACACTATACTTGTTTTAATAAACAGCAACTGGTGACACAAACCTAGAATTTATGAACAGTTTGAGTCGATCCCACTCGGCCTTGGAGACTGACAGGCAGTCACCGTGTCCCATACAAAGCTGCCCTGAGCCTTCAGGGAAGGGTGCGTTAAAATGCTAAGAAATAAATAAACATATGGTGCAGAATGTGGGCAGCTGAGTGTTTGGCCTCAAAAACGTTTGAGATTGAAATTTGAAAGGGGTTGCTAGACACCAGAGACACTATGAAGGAGCAGTTCCACCTTCTTTTGCAGCAGCAGCAGCAAGTGGCCTATCAGGAGCAGAAGCAAAGAACCTAGGAGACATTAATGAAGCCTCTGAAGACATAGCAACACAGCAACAGATTCAAAACTTGCTTCTGGTATAGGGGTGAGTGACCTTGGCATGTCCAATCAATTCCATGTTGTTGCTCCACCACCAGCTTTAGCAAAGCTAGCGCTGGACGATCCAGAAGCCTGTATAACTAAATTTAAGAGGGTAGCCACTGTTGCAGGCTGGGCACAAACCTTAGTTGCACGGAAGGGTCATATCGGCTCTGATTCCTGTCCTTGTGATTCTTTGCAGGAGAGTGCCCATGTTCCAGAGGCTGCAGGACTTGGCAGGGTGTTGGCTACAACATGATGTTTGAACTGTGAGGGATATTACTGACCTTGTAGTCCTAGAACAATACATGAACATTCTGCCATGAGATGCCCAGATTTGGGTGTGCCAGTTCCAACTGGCTAAAGGTACAGAGGCTGTTTTATTGATAATCAGTAACTGGTGAGAAAAACCTAGAGTCTATGGACTGTTTGAGTTGATTTCGTTCGGACTCGGAGGCTAATGGGTGGTCACCAAGTTCCACCTGCCTACCGTAACCTCTTCCATCGGGTGGCAGAGAGAAAGGGATCATCAAGGAGAACAGGAAGTAGTAAGGATTTCACACAACACTCAAAAGGTGGATTTGTGCCACTCAAAGAGCTTTGTCTGAGCATGACTGGCTGGGAAAGTAGCAGAAGAGTTTGCTCTCTAATTACTGAGGCAGAGTTTCTTCTTGTCCTTGGGGACTGGATTTGAAGTTTCAGAGGAAATGGATTGCCTGTATGAGAACCTCCCATCCAGGATGGAGATATCTGTTTAAAAAGCTTGACAGCATTGTTTTTCCTCTGCTGGGAAGTACAATGCAAGGCCCTCAACATTTCTACCCCCTGATGAGGGGAGGGAAAAGGATGGCACTAGTTCAGGAAAAAAGAGAACCAGGTGTGAAATTCAAAGCTCTGGATAGCTTTATTATTCATTTACTTTTAAACTACCAGCTGTGTGCTGTGAATTAACAGCAGCTTATGGGCCCGCTTTGCCCAAGCCAACCCTAGCAACAACACAGCAAGGACCCTTCACACAGTTTTGGTTGGCTAAAAGGGCTTAACCTTTTGAATCAGATCAACAAGTGCCTCCTTAATGTTCAGAATTTCAAGGCCTGTCAAAATTGTGGTTTGTATTAGTCCATTTGCTCACAGCTGGGATGATTGTTGATCTTGTTCAGACACCAGACTTGTTTCGCCTCACTTGCTACGTCCTGTGATCTCTCTGGTAATAGTCATGTAATGGGACCTTGGCATCAACCAATAGCACATACATTTCCAGTACTTTTATCCACTAGTACTATTGTCGGCGCACCCAATGAGACCCGGAGACATTTACTTGGTTCAAAAAATGGCTGCATTCTTTATTTCAATAATCTTGAGAGGCCGGTGGGGAAATTGCCCAGCAATTCCGGGTCCAGTATGCTAGCTAATGATAACCTTTTTTAAACTTGGCACTGACGTGGATGTGCCCTCCAGCGTCAGTGCCGTTCTAAACGGTTCTCCCTTTCGACAACATAAAGGCTCTGGCCGAATAACTGGGGGAACAAGCCCAACCCTGGGCATGAGCCAGAAGGTAAATGGCTTTCCAGCCAGTGGACAGCGCATGCCCTTTCCGGCCTTCCAAAGACTACTCCTCCCAGGGTTATGACCCCAGCGTGTGCTGCGCCCTGCATCACGCTGGGTATCACCTCCCCATCTCTTAAGGAGATGTCTCATCCTATCCTACTTATTCCTATTTACCTACAATCGCATACTGGACCCCTGCCACGAAGGGGGAGGCATCACTGCCATACCCCGCCTCCCCACTGCCTCTCAAACCTCTGACCCCAAATGTTGTGCTAAAGCTCGGATGTATATCTCATTACCTGCATCAGAGAGATGAACCCCATCATCCCTGAATAAATCTGTCCTAGACCGAACTAATCCGGGGTGCCTAATCACTGTACCACCCATGCTACAAACCCATTTTGCCAATTCCCTACTGACATTACGTCTATTTCTGTCCACCCTACCTGGTTTGACTGCCTTATACCAATGTCTCCTAGGAACCCAACTTGTCCAAACTATGTGTAACTCTGAAAACCAACTTTTTACTAGTGCTAAGTCTTCCTTAACTTGTATAATTAAATTAAGTCCCTTACGATGGGGAATGTCATTTTCCCCCAAGTGGATGACTAATACTTGTGGTGCTGGGGCCCCTCTCAAGGCTTGTAACGTAGGTAATAGCTGGTTCCACCTCATCCCGCTCTTCCCAAGCCACCTTATTATAAATTTGTCGTGCATCCCTAACTGAGGACCCCACTGGCTCATTCGTGCGGCCTTCTCGGCCCAGCGCACCAGACTGTGTCCTATGATCCAAACCACCCTTCTTGGGTATCTGTTAGTGTAGGACCCTGTAGGAGAAGGAAAAAAGGGGGGTGGGGAAAAGGTTACTGGCTGTGATATGGGCGGACGTATTTTTTGTATGCTGTTGATCTCCATCTCCCAACTGCCTTAATTGTCTCAACCGGCAGTCCAGCGGCAGCAGCAGTGGTGGCTGCTCCGATTCGAAATGAATGGGACCTAAATGCCCTCGGGTCAAGGCCCCCTTTTTGCAAAGCAGCTCTCATCACTGCATTAAATTGGTAACATGTCAGGGGCTTCCCGTCCTGATGTATAAATAATGTACCGGGGAATGGTGGGCGAAGTTTCCAATACTTCTGCATCTGCTCTACTGGACATACATCCTTGTTATTACATTGGTGTAAATTCACCTTTTGCCCCTTTTTCCGTTGGTCAGTTTTTGAGTATCTAAGGTGTAATTCGACCCCCCGATCATTCCATCTAACATCTTGTATTCCAAAAGCCCGACCCGAGGTGTCCTTCCCGGAAGACGGGACCACCTCACTAATTCGGAAGCCCCCCAAAAATGTTACCACATACACCGTGGTAAACAGCTGCCTCTCAAAATCATCCCGACAAATAACCGGGAGAGACCCAATCAATTGAGCCAATATTGGTGGTGTTATTGGAGACCTGGTAACTGTGGCCACTACTGATGTCCTTGCCCAGCTTTCAAACATCCTTTTAAGAAAGAAACCTTTATCTGGTGACGGGAATCCATTAAGTCTGTTAAAAAACACTAATGCAGCTACCTTACCACTAACAGTTCCAACAGCCAGGCCCTTCTCATGAAGCTCAATTGCAAATTGAATTACCTGCTCTTCTTCTATGGGAAAATCCATCCCCATGCCCTTCCTGACTCTAAATTGCTGGAACTAATTAAATGCCCTGTGATAAACCACTTGAGTTCTGGGGGCCAATGATCCCTTTATGATGGTATGCATCCTTATTTCCCAAGATTCCATACACTTGGTGGTAGTGGATCTGCCCTTTCCCTGGCCTCTGGTGCCAGTTCCCGGAACCATTTCATCTGAAACGGAGAAAGGGCGTCGGCTATGCCATTGTCGAGACCGGGCACATGCCGGGCAGAGAACAAGATATTTCTCCTCAAGCACTGACCTACAAATGTCCGTACCAGAGACATAACCCTCGAAGAGCGGGATGACAGGGTGTTGACAACATGTACCACTGCCATGTTGTCACACCAGAACAAAACTGCTCTGTTAGCAAATTGATCTGTCCATACTAAAACTGTGACCACAATCGGAAAAAATTCTAGGAAGGTGAGGTCCCTGGTAACTCCTGTATCTTGCCATTCTTTTGGCCATGGGGCTACACACCAGTGGCCCCGAAAATACACCCCGAAACCAGCACCACCTGCTGAATCGGAGTGTACCTGCAGGTCGGCCTGAAGCCACAGTTCCTCCCTCCAGAAACTAACTCCGTTATAGTCCTGGAGAAATTTCAGCCAGGTGTGCAAATCGTCCCTCATGTCCTTCGTTACCCTCACTCTATAGTGAGGAAGCAATTCACCTCTTAGCTTACCGTACAATCTGGAAAGAAATGCTCTACCTGGAGTGATCACCTGGCATGCAAAATTAAGACTCCCAACCAGGGATTGCAAGGCTTTCACTGTTGTTTTTCTTAACGCCATGCACTCCTGCACTTTGATTCGAATACGCTCCAATTTATCCGTTGGGAGTCTGGACAGTTTCAATTCAGTATCCAATTCGATCCCTAAATATGAGATGAATGTAATTGGTCCTTCTGTTTTTTCAGGAGCTAATGGTATCCCTAATTCTTTCGCCATCCTTTGAAATGCACTCAATGCGCGTGCACGCTGTTGTCCTTTTGGCGGTCTAATTAGTAAAAAATCATCCAAATATTTAGTTATCTGTACTGTTTGTGTCCGCTGCCTAAAAATCCACTCTACAAGTGAACTAAAGCATTCAAATGCAGAGCAGGATATGGAACACCCCATAGGCATGGCCATATCATAATAATACTTTCCTTCAAAACAGAAACCCAAGAGGTGAAAACTATTGGGGTGAACTGGGAGCAGGCGAAATGCGGACTTAATGTCGCACTTCGCCATTATCGTGCCCTCCCCCATGGCCCTTGCCTTTCTTACTGCATCATCAAATGATGCATATTTAATGTTGGTTAATTCCTTCGGTATAGCGTCATTTACTGATCCACCCTAGGGTGGGACAAATGGTGGATCATCCGGAATTCGCCCGGTGTCTTTTTTGGCACTATACCTAGAGGGGAAACCACAAGGTCGGCCATGGGAGGGACCGCGAACGGGCCAGCCACCCTCCCTTCATCAACTTCCTGCCTGATCCTTTTACGAACCACCTCTTCCTTGCCTTCTATGGATTTTAAATTTCGAGTAACTCTAGTCTGGTGTACTGGGCCAGCTGGGATGATAAAACCATTCTTAAAACACTGCACTACGTAATTAACCTCCGATCTTACCGGGTGCCCCTCTAATGCCTTTTCTAAATGCTCAATTAGAATTGGTGTCGGTCCCCTTCTGTGACAGGGATGTTGCAGGGCTACTCTGCCCCATCCTCTGATTTCCTCCTCCCTGTCCAAACCGAGCACGTCCCCCTCTCTGTCTAGGACGAGGGCACGTGGTTGCCGGGTGACTCCCCCAACAGTTGGAGCACGAGTGTCAAAATTTGCAGACAGGCCGTCCACAGTGCCTGCCTTTGTTATAGTCCCAGCACGGCCCTGCAATGTTCTGCCCCCATCTCTGAGCCTCCCCCCGAAATGGCTCATTCGCGGGTGCTACCCCCACACGGACTAGTGGATGCCCACTGTCCACCTGTGGGGCGCTTGTGGCATCTATCATACTCTCTAACCACAAGTCCGGTGCATATTTACCCGGGGTGTTTGCTGCTCTATGGTGAAAAGCTTCGTCATAGCGAAGCCATGCTCCCAGGGGGCCTGTGCCATGTGCCTGCCGGACAATATCTGCATATTTATGCAGCTCCAGACCACGCCCAGGTTCCTTCTGCATGATCACCCCCATTTAAATGGCATATGCAGACATCCAGTTGTCCCAATTTCAGTCTGCCTTGGGACGCCTAAATTTCTCTTTATCCTTACTTTCCAGCTGTTCAGAGTGGTCCAAAATTGGATCACTGAACAGTAATGCGAAAAGATCGACATACTCTCCCTGCCAGATTTTATCCTTCGTTGCCTGGGTCAAATGAGACCCAAACGGGGCTGAAACATCAGGTATTGGGCCACCAGGTGGGCATGCTGTGGCCTCCAGGGGTGGCTGTGCCGTTCCATGAGGCTCAGGTGTTGGTTCAGCTCCCACTGGTGTAATGTTGTGGGAAGCGGTACTAGAAGCTCCTGCCTCTCCTGATTCCCCTTGGGTGGGCTGTCTTGTCCCCCCGATCCCAGGGGGTGCAGCCGGTGCCACCCACATCCATTCCCCTTCTAGCATCCGCAGTTGCGGACCAGGGTTATGTTGCAGGGATCCTCCCCCTGTCCCAGGGGTCCCCTGGCTACAACTCCCGGACTCAAGAAGTGGAGGTCCCACCCTTATCCTATTGTTTCCCTGCTCCGTAATCTCCCTGTTTTCTATGGCCTCGTTAGCTGATCCCGTGCTTGCACTTGCCACTCTATTGTCTAATCCCGTGGGCCCACCTGAACTCGGCGCTCCTCCTTCTTGGCCAGTTGATCCGGCTCCTTGTGTGGGGCTCTTCTGCTGTCGCTGCCACTCTTGTTCTAGAAACGCGATTCTTCTCCTTAAATTGCTGTCCCCTGCGTACTCGGTCTCACACGGCCCTTCTCGCCTCTGCCAGGTTGCTGGCGGTTCTCCGTCTCCTTCTGTAAGACATCCTCCATCCCGCTGCTGGGGCAGGGAAGCCCCCCTGCCCCAGCAACGGGATGGACCGTGCTTGTGGGAGGGGGCCCCTGGTCCCCCCCCGCCCCCCTATCCATGTGCCAGTGGTACTCACCCCACCCCAGTATCCCTACTGGGTCTTGTGCCTGTGCCCATGCAGGCAAAGGCCCTACTTCCCTGCTTGGGGGGTTCTCTCCTCCCCCCCCCCTTTGTACCGGGCAACCCACTGGCCTGCTTGTGTTCCTGAGACTATTAGAGGGTTGGAGGGAGTCATTGTCTCCAGTCATTGTCTCCAGTGGGTGGCTGGCTCACCCCAGGACCATCCCTAGAATCCTCCCAGGTCATTGAGGCCCTGTCCTCTTCCCCCTGCCTGGAAGTTCCTTCCTCGGCTCCGTATAAGCCCATGGGCCCAGGCCCTGTCTCAAACTCTTCCCTATACTGGGCTGGAGGGTGGATTACCCTGTTTCCCCTCCTCAGGGGCTGCTGCACATTGGGGTTCCCCCTCTGTGAAGGCTGGGCCTCATCTAGGCCAGACCCCGAGGGGACATCACCTTGTGCCTCCCCCCCCTTCATTCAGAACCTCATCGTGGCTTCCAGCCACGTTCTCACCAGGTAGAGGTAGGCCCTGGGATCTCAAAAGGGCTTCGCAGGCTGCCAGCCGTTCAGTCAGCTCTGCTCGTGTCAGGGGCCGTCCGCTTCTCTGCTGCTGTGCCCCTGTTTGTTCTGCCGCCTTGCCCGCCCCTCCCTTGGGCACCTTTCTTCTGTTGCGGCCCATCTCACCGCTCAAAAAAAAAACTAACCCACTGCCCTCTAACAATCAGCAGCAAGATGGCATGATCGTCACCTCCTACCTGTACCAGAAAGTAAAAATATTAAGCTGCATGGCAGGTATCATTATGGGCAGATCAGTCGCACATAATCAACCCAGAAGTCCCCTTCACTGCTGAAATGGTGGCAACGGGGTGATTGTTGAGCCCCCCTTCCCCCTGGAGGAGATGAGCATGGAGGGCGGGGTAAAGGATGGAGGAGCCGTTGCTGGCAAACATGCTAGAATGTTCACCAGCGTGTAAGCCCTGTTGCTGGGCAGACTGAAAGCAGAGGAACCTGCTTTGTTGAATGTGGCCCCACCCCTTTTAGGCGGAGAGGGGTCACGAGGAGCTCCCTGAGCCTGCATTCGGCTCCTGGATCTTGGAGAATCAGCAGCAAGAAAATTCCTCCTTAGTCCCTCTAACGGCAACTAGTCTCTTGACCACAGTACTAGAGGATGGGTTGGGTGGGGCTGATTCTCCAAGATCCAGGAGCCGAATGCAGGCTCAGGGAGCTCCTCGTGACCTCTCCCTGCCTAAAAAGGGCAGGGCCACATTCAACAAAGCAGGTTCCTCTGCTTTCAGTCTGCCCAGCAACAGGGCTTACATGCTGGTGAACATTCTAGCATGTTCGCCAGCAGCGGCTCCTCCATCCTTTACCCCACCCTCGTTGCTCATCTCCTCCAGGGGGAGGGGGGGCTCGACAATCACCCTGTCACCGCCATTTTGGCAGCGAAGGGGACTTCTGGGTTGATTATGTGCGACTGATCTTCCCATAATGATACCTGCCATGCAGCTTAATATTTTTACTTTCTGGTACAGGTAGGAGGTGACAATCATGCCGTCTGAGACCAAATCAACTGGTTGTCCTGTGCAAGCAGCTGTGGCAGTGCCTTGGCCTCGCTGAATGCAGGCCTCTGTGGTATACTGACTGGATTCCACTGTTGATCCACAGTCTGCATTTAGCCCTCTTTCACACCAGAGAACTCTCCTTTCTCAGCCATTCATAGCCAGATAAGTATCCATGGTCTTCATTCACATGAGCTGGTAATAAGAGGCTTGCTGCACCCTCATGTCTTTCTGCTGGGTCTTCTCTCTACTGGCAACTCTCAGCCACTGCGTGGCTGCTTCCTCTGCAGTCCTGCCCCTTCCCCTTCCCTTTCAGTAAATCACTTATCCCTGAATCTCTCCCACCGTAGGGAACTGTGTATTGGGGACAGGAAATCAGTATTGGATGAAAATTGGAATCTGATTCAACTGAATTGGATCGGAATCAGATTGTATTTTCCCCCATTGACTTCAGTAGTGGGGGAAGGGGAAGAGCCAATGCCAGGCCAAGCAAATTAGTGCAGAAAACCCTTAGAATTAATCTCCCCAAGTGAACAGGACAGGTGACCTGTATACCTTGGGTGACATTAGAAACACACACACACACACCATTGTTAACTAATGACCAACATCTTAAAATTATCCTTTTTCCGGTCTGAGTCTTCAAGACAGGCCCAAAGGAAGCATTGGTAGACCAGTTTCTTCCTTTTAATTATCTCTTTGTAATGATCTTTTGCATCTAGATACCCTTGGCCTGCAGAGATTTATCAATTTTAACACCCCTGGCAATCTTCTTCACCAGGGATTTTAGTGCTCTATATTCTGAGTCACACCATGGGTAATTTCAGACATGACACCACCACAGTCAGCCACACTGAATCACAGTGGATGCAGTGCGATGGGTGGCATGTCTGTTTGAGCCCCTCCAGATGTTTACCATGGTGAATTCCTGGCGGGGTTCAAAGCTAACCACGGTTTTAGTGTTGAGGCCGGCCTCAACCCCAGAACCATGGTTAGCTAACCACGATCAGGAAAGGGGCAAAAGTAACATGTGTTATCTTGCCCCGTTCCTCAGTGTGGCAGCCCGATCCCGTACCGCAGTCCAGAGACTGCGGTACGGGATCGGGCGCAGCAGCTGTAATGGCCGCTGTGCCCACCCGTCTCCCTGAGGGCAGGTGGATGTGGGAGTGCAGGGGGAGGGGCCGTGTGGGCACACGTCGCAACATACAGCCCCACCCCCTCTGAGATTCCACTGCATGATGAAGCCAGCACGTCTAAAGGACAGACGGCTTCATCGCTGACCAGGATCCTAGACAGATCCTGGTCCAGGCCTGGAGGCCCAGCATGTCTGAAATGACCCCATGTTGGACCTTGTGGATTGCTACTCACTTTTCCAGACAATAATAGTTCCTCTTTTATATGAGATATCACCCAAGTAAAAAACTTAGGGCAATCCTCAGTGAAATAATCCATTGACTGAAAATGATCCCTGATGTAGCTAATTTTTCTGGAGGTAAAAAATAATTTACTCTTTTCTGCCAGCTTTGGACCCCATTTTAAGTTGATTAGAAGATATCTCATAATGAGAGAGACTGGAGTCAATTTCATGAAATAGAGGAGACTCAACCCAAGATGAAAATACTAACGCTAATGGTTGGTGGTCACCACATCCAAATGACAGGACCTCGAAATCTTCATATTTATCAATTTGTCTTGCGAGTATGCAGACAAGGGGTGATTTCAGACGTTAGGCGGGGCCCCATTCACCACGGGCCGTGGGGTGGTTCGCACCACAGCCCGGGGTGAAGGGGCGCGCCAACAGACGTGCGCCGCTTCACCACGGGGACTGGCGAACCACAGCCTGTGGTGAATGGGGCCACCGTAATGTCTGTTGCGGATCATGGTGGGGGCCACGCAGCGCAGTGTGCTGCCGCACGGCCCTATCCCCTGTGTTCCACAATGGCTGTCCCCCTGCCGAATGGACAGCGTGAGTGGCCAATCAGGCCGCACTCGCCACCGCGTTCGGGGGGGGGAATGGATTCCACCACTGGCAGGGGTGAGTGAACAGAAGTTACGTTTCATTCACCCCTGCTGTGGTGGCCATTCACCACACTTCTGGACCCTCTAGGGTCCAGAAGTGTGGCGAATGCAAACGCGTGCCACGTTTGACTGTGGTGAACATCTGGCGGATAGCAAACAGATGTTCACCACAGTCAAACGCGGGTCGCGTTTGAGTGTGGTTCAGGCGTGGTGAACCTTGGATTCGTTACGTCTGAAATCACCCATAATCTACAATACTGGATCCACTCTTATTTATAAAGGTAAGATCTCCATCTGGATCCAAGCATGACTGCCCATTTAGGATTCTCCAATTAATTCTATATAGAAATTTCATTAGCTTAATTCCAGCAGCATTTATAATTGTGTCCCTCGATTTCCTATGTGGTCTGAAAAGAGTCATCAGGTTCAATGCCCGTTATCTGGGCAATACTAGAATCATCATTCCGTAGACGTGAATTAAGGTCTGTACAATCATAAAAGAAGCTGTGGGGTATTCTTCTATCTGCACTAGAAAATCCGCCAGGGAGAGCCAAAAATTGGCTTGTTCGTAAAGACCCAAAGAAGGAGGCAAATACAAATTTATAGTAAGTGTAGGAATTTCTTTCTGACTAATGCAGACTGCCGAGACATTATTGGAAACATTTTGAAGTTTTATACAATCCGCTCCCAGAGCTGAACTAACAAATGTTGCTATTCCACCTGCTGGTCTTCCCAATTTTTCATTTTTATAAGCAGGCAGATAGATTCCAGACTTCATATACTGGGATAAAAACATCATCTCTATGATAAAGGACCCGGGACTCCTTTATACAGAGAATATCAAATTGTGCTAGTATATCTTATGAGTCATCTGATATTTGAGCTTTCCAACCAGCTACATTCCAGGATATTATTTTTAACAAATCTCTATCTCCTTGTACCTATCCATAAATTTCTTATGACAGGTTTGACTCAATACATTGGATTTCTTTACTTCCTTGTTCACAAATTAAACATGACTCCTCACAAAAAACTGCCTCATTTACCTTTTTAGGGCCTATAGATGTATACAAAATAGGTTCAGCAACGTTCATAAAAGGATGAGAAGAGGGGCCTGACTTATTGCCCACGTCATCTAGATTTGTACTGGATGCTGAGTTAACCTTATCCTGAGAACTTGGATAATTAATTACTCATGGCTGCATCTGCTACTACCTGCGTACTTGATTTCTCTAGTGCCCAACAGTTCACATCAGACCTATCATTAACCTTAAATACATTTTGGTTATTTAGTGATATCTTTAGTTCTGGAGCCTGATAATTCAAAGTATTTTTTACTAAGTTTCTTCTGTATTAGCCTCAGTCTCTGCAAAATCCTATCCTGGTCTAAAATGGATAGGGAGTGTAAATAATCTTGACAAAATATCTCATCTGCCTCTCTTACTGACTCCACCAGGCACTCATTAATCAAATCTTTGCTCACACTAGTAGTTTTATCCTCAATTCTTTTTAGCTCTGCTGTATCTTGCGACTGTAAAGTTACCATATTTAAAGTTTCTTGTATTTGCATGGGTTCTTCCTTTGAACAAGAGAATTCATCAAGTGGCTGAGCCTTACTGTCTCTATTTAAATGCCAATAACTTTTGGCAATCTATGGGTATTTTCAGACGTTACGCGGCCCTGATTCACCATAGTGGATTCCCGGTGGGGGTAAACCGAACAACCATCCCCTGCGGTCAGAAAAAGCCCCGAACAGACGTGACGGGACCGGGACCACAGCAGGGAATCGGGCCGGCAGATCACGGGCCGGGGCAGCGCAACAGACGTGACGCCGATTCCCAGCTGTGGGTGAAACACCCAGAAGGTACCGGATCAGCCTGTCCCGGCTGCTGCTGCCCCTCCACTGCATCCAGGTGCAGCACGACCACCTCCTCCCATGCCTCTACCACCTCCACCTCCTCCTCCCTTGCTCTCTCGCCCTCCGTTCGCCTCTTCCTTCCGCCTCCCTCCCTCCATCCCGTCCCCCTGCTGCTGTGTGCCCATTAAATCTCGCTCCGGTGCCTGTGTTGTTGCTGGTTGCCTGGCAGCACGCTGCGTGCTTTGTCCCCGGCTGGGAATCATTTTCTTTTATTCTGGCTGGTGACTGCCGTCCAGCCGTTACTTTTTGTTGTTTCCTGGTGGGAATCTCTTTGACCACGCTTTCTGGGATGGTCTGGTGGGGAGCTCCGGAAGCATGGTTGATTTTTGACCCCATGTGGGTATTGACTGTTGTGAACATCTGGCAGCCGCTGAACAGACATTCAGGGCACTTTGCCCCCGCCGCGGAATTGACCGTGGTTCACTGTGGTTGAGCGTGATCTCGTAACGTCTGAAAATACCCTATATGTATCCCTCAAGAAAGTAGAAATTTTCTGTCCTTAAAGAATTTCAATACAAAATCAGCCTTACTAAATGTGATCTCAACATGTGATATTGGGTTTTCCCACAATGTTTGTTCAATTCCACTAATTTTGGAAGCCTCAATTCTAATTTTGAGCATCTGATAGATATACTTCCTAACTTGATATCTACTCAACCAGTTTGGGATCATACAATTTGGAAAAGGGTATATCCTCAGCGCAATAGAACAGTTACTTCATTTCTTTTCCTTTTTATAAGTTTTGGGTGCTGTCTTCCCAGAAACTTATTTCTACTCATTCTTTTAGGTCTAGGGGAAACCACTTTCTCTGTATTAATTTCCTCATTTGAACACAGAATTTCAGGGGTCATAGCAATGTTACTCTTTTTAATCTGATTCAATTTCCCAATTGCTTCTTCTGAGTTACCCCATCCAGGGTTGATCCCATCTCAGATATATTCATAAACAATAGTGAAACAGCTTGACTAATCAAGGTACACTGAGCTTTCAAAATCTCTCTGATATCATCAAAATACAAATTCCTTTTTAGTGAACCCAAAGAGTCACCAACATCTTCCATTGTTCTCAGTTCTGGTCCACCTGTCAAGGCGTGGCTAACAGTCAGCATAGTACTAACAGGATAGATTATCCATATCCAAATCTACCTTATTTTGTAAGTTCTCATCAATGGGCATTTCTACACACACCTTAAAGTGTTGGTCTTTAATCTTCTGGGTTTACAAGTCCACAAGTAAGTTCTGGATGCATTATTCACTCTCTCTCTCTCTCTCTCTCTCAAACACACACTGCCCTGAGGCAGTTCCTGGATGCATTCTTCACACAAACACTGCCCTGAGGCAGCCTAAAGTAGTTGCAGCTGTAGACGTGAGGGGCTGCCATGGCAACCAAGTGACCACAGCTGCCTGGAGCAAAGCAATTTACCCAGAGAACTTTTTACACACAAACATTCTGGGGGAAGTTCTATGCAGAAGTTCAAAAGAGCCAGATGTTTAATATCCTGGGTGAGTGATTTAGAAACACAAAAAGTTCAGGATGTAACAGCAAACTTGATGGAGAAATGTGTGTGTAAAAACACCCAATATCTTCCAAACAGGCAAATCTATCGGACAGAGGCACAGTATCCAAAGATTCAGTTCTCAAAGAAGAAATACTACACATTAAATACCTGGAAATTTTTGCCTGCTTCATCTGAGGAGAAACCTGGGTTTCAGAGGGAGACAAAGCTCTGGCTCTTTTCTTTTCAGTCATGTTCTATAATCACCATGTAGAGCCCCATAGCATTTACTTAAAGTGAAATGCTGACCTCACTCCAATCCAAACACATAATAGACTGGCCGCCAACAGCCTGCCAATGGCTCTTCGGCTGCTGCCCTCAGAGCTGCACCCAAGATTTGGAGTTACCTGAGGGGTGGGGAAGCAGAAACACAGCTGTAGGGAATCCAGGCAGCTTCTGCAGGTCAAGCTCTCCCCAAGGATACCCAACCAAGCCCCCTGCCTAAAAGGATTTCTTCTTTGTGTGCCAGCTGCACAGCACCCCCTAGTGCTACTGAATCAGTACTGACTCAGGAGGAAAGAGCATTCCGCTTCCTCTGAGCTCCTATCTAACGATTGCCAAGAAGGCCCTCAACTTGCCTAGCTAGGGTGCAAGTGTAAAATCCTAAATGCCTAATCCTGCATTCATTGGAGTTCTGACTGCAGAGAACATGGGGACCAGGCCCTAAGGAGGTCTGGCAGCTGACTGGTGCAGGAACCAGACTTCCCTGCAGATTCCAGCTGACACTAAGGGGCAGAAAGCCCAGCACTGCAATGTCTCCCTGTTCAGCCAGACAAGAATAAACTCTCACCCTTCAGCAATAACTCACCCTTGCAGAGCTTGCATGCAATCACAGAGATTTCTGGGCCATTAGACCTGTGCAGCCATTGACCTCCAGCTTCCTGTGCCACCTCTAGCCCTCAGTAAATCTCCAGCTTTGGAAGGGGCCCCTGATGCTTATGAATTCCACATGTGAGACCTGACTCTTTAAGGGGAGCCCTGCTGAGCTGCAATATCCAACACAAACCCCTCCCCAGACAGACCCTGTATTTCTGGGACACGGCTCTCAGCAAGGCTTCCCTCCTGCAGGAAATTCCTGTCCCCACCAGGGTAGAGTTGCCTTGCCCAGGAAGCTGGGTGATCCCCATATTTCAGGCTGCTCATCACCCACCTCCTCAGCAGATAAACATTTGACTGGAATTGTGGAAGTGAGTGACTCTGTTACCTGGATTGAGAATATCCCCCCAGCAGAGGCACAGGCAGGTATGAATCTCACTTACCCTGCCTGTGTCTCCACCACCACAGGAGGAGAAGCTAGGAGCTGCTTCCTCATTTTTAAAGTAAAGAAGTGACACAAAGTTAGAGTGATAGAGGAAGTAAGATTGCCATATTGGTCCCAAATATAGACAATAGAGATAAATATCTTTTATTGGACCAACTATGCAAGCATTCGGACCTCACAGGGTCCTTCATCAGGCAAATCAGGAGTTAGAACTAGAGACAGAGCAAAGCAGTGAGGAATATACAGTGTTTGGAAACAATGATAAAGAGGAGAGGGAGGGAAAGGGAAGGAAAGAACAAGCCCCAGGTAGGGGTTCCACAATTCCAAAGGGTGGAATACAAGAAGGTGGGAAGAGTAAGAGCTGCCGATTAGTAAGTAAACTTAAAGCTTCTATTTCTGTAATGACTTGTGAAACCCCGTGTTCAAATTGAGTCCACTGTTCTTTGTATCTAGCAGAGCTATGAATTTTTGTTCCCAGACTCGCCTTTTAAAGGTGTTGCATACATTTTCTTTTAAAAGAAGGACAGAAATGGAGTGGTCACTTTGTGAGAAGTGAATGCCAACAGTAGCATCTGTGCTCTTGTCCATGATCTTTTTTTGTGTGTGAGTTCATGCATTTGCTGATGCATCCGAAGGAGCCAGGACACCAAGGACTGGGTTTAAATGGCCGCACTCTTTATTAAAGCCAATCATAAATTAAAATAGGTGGGGGAAATCGCCTAGTGTGATTCACGTTCAGTACTTAAATGTTGAACAAGACAGCTAACTCAGGTGGTTTCGATATACCATCAATTACCACCCCAGTCACAAACACGTCTCCCCCTCTTCGTGGCCTATGCCACGAAGAGGGGGACCAAAGTCCTTCCAGACTTGAGTAAGGAGGAGGGCGGCTGCAGGCTGTGGACCATAACTGTCCCTACCACCTTCACTGGACACCCCTTGCAGGGAGGCTACCCCGCCGCTTGCCATACTCTGATTTTGCGGTAGGCATGGCCTCCCCATCTCTAAAGGAGATGACTCGTACTTATCCTAATTCTATTCTACGCTCTAAACCACAGTACTGGACCCCGGCCACTTAGGAGTCGCCAGGGCTACCCGGACGAGCCTGACTCCCACCTACCTAAATCCTATCTAGAACTTGAACTAGCTTCCCCTTCAGGCCCCCAGGTAGTGATTGTTCCCCTCAGCAGAGAGGTGCACGCTATCCCGGCGGTACAGCTCAGGCCGCTTGTGTGACAGGGCATAGTTGTGGATCCTTTCCCCTCCTAAGCCTGCTAGCCATCTGCCTACATCCCTATTGATAGTCCTTGAGTCCTATATATCTTCCTAGGGCGTACCCCCTCATCCCATGATATCCACTCTACCAGGTCAGTCCATATGATAAGGGCAGATGGGAAGAGCTTCTTTATCTCCCACACATCCCTCTTGATGTTCCTTATCAGTTGGACACCCTTCAGCTGAGGCATGTCGGGGTGCGATGTCACCAATATGCTGATGACACTCAGCTGTACCTCTTGTTTTCAACTGACCCAGGTCCTGCCATCTTATTGCTTTCCCAATATTTGGAGTCCGTGGCGGATTGGATGAGGCAGAGCAGACTGAAACTAAATCCCGATAAGAAGGAGGTGATGGTGGTGGGGAGGGCAGGAGAGGTTCTGGCCCCCATTGTTGGGGGGGGTCTGTCCTCCTATTGCCCAGAAGGTTCAGAGTCTGGGGGTGGGGTTGGACTCGGGTCTCCGTCTGGATCGGCAGGTGGAGGTGGTGGCTAAGACCGACTTCCGCCAGCTGTATCTGCTACTGAGGCTGTGCCCATACATTTCCAGGCCCGACCTGGCCACTCTTATCCATGTCTTCATCACCTCAAGGCTGAAGTACTGCAATGCGCTCTACGTGGGGCTTCCCTTTTTTCTGGTTCCAAGGCTGCAGCTGGTGCAGAATGCGGCGGCCCATCTCCTTATGGGGACTGGGTGACGGGAGCACATAACACCAGTGCTCCGTGCTCTGCACTAGCTGCCTATAGCGTACTGAGCCAGATTCAAGGTGTTAGTATTGATCTATAAAGCCCTGCACGGTCTGGGCCCCTCATACCTCGGGGACCGCCTCATCCTCCGTGCCTCACAGCGATTCCTTCGGTCCACTGGGGGCGCCTTCTTGGCAGTTCCCTGGGTGAGACGGGGGGAGAGGGGTCTACAATGGAGAGGGCATTCTCGGTGGCCAGGCCGCGACTCTGGAACTCCCTCCCGAAGGAAGCCCGCCTGGCCTCAGGTCCACTGGTGTTTTTTCGAGCCTGCAAGACCTAGCTGTTCACCCAGACCTGAGGAAGGGAGGGTTGGGTAGTTGTGGGGGTGGGGTGGATATGGGATTGTTTTTTAATTTATTGATGAAGTTGTTTTTTTAAATCTTGTTTTTATGGAATTTTATTGTATTGTTGTAAGCTGCCCCGAGATGCCATAAGCATGAGGGGGCAGCTAAAAAATATTTATAAATAAATAAATGTCATTCTTGCCCAAATGTAGGACAATGACATCCGGTGAGGGCCCCCTCTGTGGCACCTGGAATGTGGGCAACAGCTGGTGCCACCTCATGCCACTATGGCCCTTCCATCCTATCTCTGCTCGTGCCGATAAGCACAGCTGGGTTCCCCCACCGGGTCTGACTGGCTGCCTTGCCCACCCAACATGCCAGGCTGTGACCAACGATCCAGACTTATCTTCAGCAGTGAGGGGGAGCACCTGTGGGAACAAACAGGAAGTTCAGGACTGGCCGTGGGAGGGGACGTGCCAGACGTAAGACCAGAAGGTCCCTGATTGCCAACAGCCCACTGCTCTTATGCCCTGCTCTGTCATCCCTGCCACTGCCACAAAATTGGCGGCCCCTATGTGGAACAAGTGGGTTCCATACTCTGCCACTGACAAACCAATGTGGCCCTCAGGATGGCTGTAAATTGGTACCTGGAAAAAAAAAAAAAACACCTCTGGCAAGCCTAAAGAAGTGGCTGGGTACCTGGGGTCAAATGACGAAGTATGCTTCCACAGCCTGGACGGGGCACAACTCCAGTGTCCTGGCCCTGTTCAGCCTGACCACCTGTCCTTTGCCTCTCTGATCGGTTTTTGAGTGACAGATCCGCAGGGCCATTGCTGCTGGCCCAATTTGGACGTCGCCAAGCTTAAGTGCCCTACCTGTGGTGTCCCTGGCTGATTTGGCCATGAGCTCGCTCACACAGAAGGCCCCCAAAAATGCTAGTTTGAATACTGTACTAAACAAACAAACCTCATAACTGTCAAAACCAATCCAGGGGAAGGTCCCACATATATCCAGCAGCAAAGGGGAGGGGGTGATGGGAATCCTTCAGTCAGGGGTGCAACCTTGCTCCCTGGACCAGCTCTGTAATAAGCGTCTGGCAAAAAAAAACCTGTTGGGAGGTGGGCGTCTGGCAAGGTAGCTCATGAACCCCATTGCCACCAGTTTACCAGCTATGGTGCCTGGCACTGCCCCTCTACCTCAGGTAGAGGGTGAATTGGAGCATCTGAGACTGTTGAGGCTGTGAGGACAGCAAGGAAGAAGTTCCTTGCTGTCCTCATAGCGTCTGCAAAGTCATTCCCGGTGGAGCTGTTTCAGGTGGTGCGGGGGCTGGTCAGTCCGGCCTTCCTCCGTCTGGACGGGGACTTGTCCCAGGGCCGCTGTGAGGAGTTTGTCATCTACTTTGCAGACAAGATCACTCAGATTCAGAGCGACTGACGCTGGATTAGGGGCAGTAGGGGGAGAGCACGAGGTGATGGAGGCCCCGTCCGGTCCAGCTTTGTGGGGGGAGTTTCAGGAAGTGACGCCGGCCGATACGGCGGATGTCTTGGGGTCTGTGAGGGCCACCTGTTGCGAACTCAATCCACGCCCGTCCTGGCTGGTGAAAGCCTCCAGGGAGACGTTGGGGACAGTGCTGGCGAGGGTAGTGAATGCGTCCTTGCAACAGGGGAGGTTGTCGCCCAGCCTCAAGGAGACTGTGGTGTGCCCCCTGCTGAAGAAACCATCTTTGGACGTGGATGCGCTCGCCAGTTACCGACCTGTCTCTAACCTTCCCTTTTTAGGAAAGATTATTGAGCGGGCGGTGGCACTCCAGCTCCAGGTGCATCTAGATCGCATCGGTTTCCTGGACCTGTTTCAATTTGGGTTCTGCCCCGGCTATGGCACTGAGACGGTGTTGGTGGCCTTGGTCGACGACCTCCACTGGGAGATGGATGCAGGATGTTCAACATTTCTTATCCTGCTAGATCTCTCGGCCGTTTTTGATACCGTGGACCATGGGCTGCTATTGAGATGGCTGCGTGACCTGGGGGGTCTGGACGGGACTGTTCTCGAATGATTCCGTTCATTCCTCTCGGGGAGAAGCCAGCAGGTGGTGCTGGGGGATGAGACATCTTGCGCCCACGCTTTATCATGCGGCATTCCACAGGGTTCCATTCTGTCTCCATTATTGTTTAATGTATATATGCAGCCCTTGGGGGAGGTCGTGGGAGGGTTTGGGGTGCGATGTCACCAATATGCTGATGATACCCAGCTGTACGTCTCTTTTTCAACTGACCCAGACTCTGCTGTCTCGTTGCTATCCCAGTGTTTGGAGGCCGTGGCGGAATGGATGTGGCAGAGCAGACTGAACCTCAACCCCAATAAGACAGAAGTGATGTTGGTGGGGAGAGCAACGGAGGTAGTGGCCCCCCTAATTGGGGGGGTTCGCCCGCCTATAGCTCAGCAGGTCCAGAGTCTGGGGGTAATATTGGATGCGGCTCTCCGCCTGGAGCGGCAGGTGGAGGCAGTCGCAAAGACTGCTTTCTGCCAGAGGCATCTGGTGTGGAGGCTGCGTCCGTTCATCTCCGGCCCGGA
>QEPC01009746.1:26860-41306 GCA_003113815.1 Sphenodon punctatus
AAATTTTTTTTTAAATAACAGCAGTACTTGAGAACTTCAGTTTTTAGCAGTAACAGTTCATCACCTTACACAAGCCACTAAATTTACTTCAATGTCAAGAACAAGGATTTCTTTTCCTACCATATACCCAATCTTGTTGACTATAGTACACTCCTGTCATTTTCTTCAGCAACAACAGCCTATGACTCTTCCTCCTCATAAAAGGGTCACCATAAACATAAAAGCCCCATTTTGAGCTAAATACTCCATTTTATACAGAGAGGATCCCCCACCCCCTTTACTGCAAGCAAGCAAAAGAAGTCATCTTTCACTACTGCATCAAAGGGCTGTATTTCATGGCCATGAGGAGAATCTAGGACAAGTTTTACAGCCCATTGGATTGCACTAGGCAAATTGAACAAAGTACATTGAATGCAGCACTTCATTATTTTTCACAAAGGAAAGGATACGTCCAGTTCTTCTCACCACACTAGACTAGACTGTAGAGCTGAAGTGCCTATTGGAAGTGAATATATTATCCGAGGAATTCGACCACTTTGATCTAGATTCAACGGAGCAGCTATTCATCCCGCTTCATTTGGATATCCATTTTGGATATTTTTGGTGGTTCCGTTATTTTGGTTTATTTGGTTGCTTGGTTTGGTTGTTCAGTTATATGGTTGTTTGGTATATCAGTTGTGCAATACTGCTAAACAGAGCCACAATAAAGTATCTGAAATACTGAACAACCGAATAAACTAATAACTGAAATGAAGTGAACTGAAGAAACAGCTATGCCAATATTAGGGATGGACGAACAGAACTGAGTTTGGAAATTCGGTTTGGTTCAGTCGGAAGTTCGGTTCGGTCGACCGAACTATTCGAGTTCGGTCTGAACTCCGAACTTCCAAATAAAGTTCGGAAATTCAAACCCCATTGAACTAAATGGAATATTATCTTTTAGGGATGGGCAAACAGAGCTGAGTTCGGAAATTCAGTTCGGTTCAGTTCTAAAATCGAGTTCGGTTCGGTCAACCGAACTAGTCGAGTTCGGTCCAAACTCAACGTCCGAACCGCGTTTGCCCATCCCTAGCCTATATCCTGTTCTCCCAGGTACAACTCCAGTACCTTATGCATTAAAATACACTGGCTCAACAGAGAGATGGCTTTTCTTTTTCAGCAGAGGGCTAAAAAAGCATACCTTCATGTCCAGGTCAAAGCATGACAAAGCAGGTCACAATGGGCCACTGTCGCATCTGGTTTTTACCCAAAGTCCCCATCTCAGGATAGAGGAAGATAGACCAAGAGACTAACCCATAGTCAAGCCTCAGGCAACTTTTTCTGGTTGCATCCCAGGAAAAGCACCTGAGTGGACAATAGGGAGATGAGGAATGACAAGAAACTAAATGAAATAATCAGTAGGATAAACTTCTGTTCCTCTTTATGCATTTGAAATGTTGTGTCTCGTGTGTGTGTGTGTGTAATACTCCTAGTTCAGAACACGAGCTGGGCTTTCCTTCACCTTCATGTTCACAGGGATCCTCGTGCATTTTGGGCCCTTCCAGATGTTAAAAATTATTTATCAATAACTGGCCACAAGATTTTGAATTCAGTTCAGGATGTATGCATTGAGCAGAGCCAGGCAATTGTGTGTTATAATCACACATTACGTGACAGCATTTTAATTTAACCCAAGTGTTTGAAGCAAGGTCTTTCCCTTCCTTTTTCATCCAGAATCATTTGTTTGCCCTTGCAAATATGAATTCAAAGTTGTAATTAATTAAGATGTCAATTAATTTCTTCTTTTTATTCTACAGAGTAATCTTGCATTCCCAACCAGTGAAGGCAGCAAATGATTTAACCAGTATGACATAAAAAAATAATAATCCTGTTTTAAATGCAGTGCAAAAGTAGACTGTATAGTACAAGGGCCACTGGGCAGGGGGAAGGGGGGGAGCTAGGAGGCCAATGTTCCACATCAAGGAGACGGGAGAGAGAATATTCCCATGAATGTAGATAACAAGCATGTCTGTTTACAGTACCGTATAAATAATAATGTAAAAGTCATTTCCTTACTAGTATCAATAAATAAATACAAAAAAACAAAGACTTCACTGTTAAAAAACCCCTTTGAAGGCACAACAGTTTCAAAAACAAAAAACTTTCCTCTTCAAAAACGTTGCACAAAATGAATTTTACTCTAGCTTAAACACCAACTAACATGAAAATTCGTTACAATTACAATTAAAAAAACATTTAACTACATACATTACAACAAAACATAAATGCCAAAAAGCATGGAAAATATTTCAAAATTTTCTACCCGTATTTCATAATTTCACATCAAAATGAATATAAGATATGTACTTAATTCCTTACCATAATACTTACTCTTATTATTTATCACTAACTTATTACTTGATGCTACAAGACCTGTCTCTTATACACATCTAGATGTGTATAAGAGACAGGTGTTCCCATCTGGGTGTGTGCTTGTGCTGTGTGTTCCACTGTGCCCTCGCTGACTGTGTCCCGCCCCTCCCTGGATCGTTCTGGGTGTTTTGACCATGGCTGGGAATCGGTGTCTCGTCTGTTGCGTTGCCCTGGACCGTGATCTGGCAGCCCAATTCCCTGCCATGGTCCCGCTCCTGTCACATCTGTTCAGGGCTATTATTGACCATGGGGGGTGGTTGATCGGTTCACCACTGCTGGGAATCCACTGTGGTGACTCTGGACCGCGTAATGTCTGAAATCACCCTTTGACTTTAAAATCCATGGGTGTGTGGAATTTTCTGGAAATTATCAACAAAAACTAAAAAGTAAAAGCTTTTCATTCTTAAAATAATAATAGAACATTTTAAAAGACATGAGCATTCTCCACAGAAATATTCCATTCCAGAAAAGGCCATTTTTCACTTTAAATTTTTTTTTAAATAACAGCAGTACTTGAGAACTTCAGTTTTTAGCAGTAACAGTTCATCACCTTACACAAGACACTAAATTTACTTCAATGTCAAGAACAAGGATTTCTTTTCCTACCATATACCCAATCTTGTTGACTATAGTACACTCCTGTCATTTTCTTCAGCAACAACAGCCTATGACTCTTCCTCCTCATAAAAGGGTCACCATAAACATAAAAGCCCCATTTTGAGCTAAATACTCCATTTTATACAGAGAGGATCCCCCACCCCCTTTACTGCAAGCAAGCAAAAGAAGTCATCTTTCACTACTGCATCAAAGGGATGTATTTCATGGCCATGAGGAGAATCTAGGACAAGTTTTACAGCCCATTGGATTGCACTAGGCAAATTGAACAAAGTACATTGAATGCAGCACTTCATTATTTTTCACAAAGGAAAGGATACGTCCAGTTCTTCTCACCACACTAGACTAGACTGTAGAGCTGAAGTGCCTATTGGAAGTGAATATATTATCCGAGGAATTCGACCACTTTGATCTAGATTCAACGGAGCAGCTATTCATCCCGCTTCATTTGGATATCCATTTTGGATATTTTTGGTGGTTCCGTTATTTTGGTTTATTTGGTTGCTTGGTTTGGTTGTTCAGTTATATGGTTGTTTGGTATATCAGTTGTGCAATACTGCTAAACAGAGCCACAATAAAGTATCTGAAATACTGAACAACCGAATAAACTAATAACTGAAATGAAGTGAACTGAAGAAACAGCTATGCCAATATTAGGGATGGACGAACAGAACTGAGTTTGGAAATTCGGTTTGGTTCAGTCGGAAGTTCGGTTCGGTCGACCGAACTATTCGAGTTCGGTCTGAACTCCGAACTTCCAAATAAAGTTCGGAAATTCAAACCCCATTGAACTAAATGGAATATTATCTTTTAGGGATGGGCAAACAGAGCTGAGTTCGGAAATTCAGTTCGGTTCAGTTCTAAAATCGAGTTCGGTTCAGTCGACCGAACTAGTCGAGTTCGGTCCAAACTCAACGTCCGAACCGCGTTTGCCCATCCCTAGCCTATATCCTGTTCTCCCAGGTACAACTCCAGTACCTTATGCATTAAAATACACTGGCTCAACAGAGAGATGGCTTTTCTTTTTCAGCAGAGGGCTAAAAAAGCATACCTTCATGTCCAGGTCAAAGCATGACAAAGCAGGTCACAATGGGCCACTGTCGCATCTGGTTTTTACCCAAAGTCCCCATCTCAGGATAGAGGAAGATAGACCAAGAGACTAACCCATAGTCAAGCCTCAGGCAACTTTTTCTGGTTGCATCCCAGGAAAAGCACCTGAGTGGACAATAGGGAGATGAGGAATGACAAGAAACTAAATGAAATAATCAGTAGGATAAACTTCTGTTCCTCTTTATGCATTTGAAATGTTGTGTCTCGTGTGTGTGTGTGTAATACTCCTAGTTCAGAACACGAGCTGGGCTTTCCTTCACCTTCATGTTCACAGGGATCCTCGTGCATTTTGGGCCCTTCCAGATGTTAAAAATTATTTATCAATAACTGGCCACAAGATTTTGAATTCAGTTCAGGATGTATGCATTGAGCAGAGCCAGGCAATTGTGTGTTATAATCACACATTACGTGACAGCATTTTAATTTAACCCAAGTGTTTGAAGCAAGGTCTTTCCCTTCCTTTTTCATCCAGAATCATTTGTTTGCCCTTGCAAATATTAATTCAAAGTTGTAATTAATTAAGATGTCAATTAATTTCTTCTTTTTATTCTACAGAGTAATCTTGCATTCCCAACCAGTGAAGGCAGCAAATGATTTAACCAGTATGACATAAAAAAATAATAATCCTGTTTTAAATGCAGTGCAAAAGTAGACTGTATAGTACAAGGGCCACTGGGCAGGGGGAAGGGGGGGAGCTAGGAGGCCAATGTTCCACATCAAGGAGACGGGAGAGAGAATATTCCCATGAATGTAGAAAACAAGCATGTCTGTTTACAGTACCGTACAAATAAGAAGGCAAAAGTCATTTCCTTACTAGTATCAATAAATAAATACAAAAAAACAAAGACTTCACTGTTAAAAAACCCCATTGAAGGCACAACAGTTTCAAAAACAAAAAACTTTCCTCTTCAAAAACGTTGCACAAAATGAATTTTACTCTAGCTTAAACACCAACTAACATGAAAATTCGTTACAATTACAATTAAAAAAACATTTAACTACATACATTACAACAAAACATAAATGCCAAAAAGCATGGAAAATATTTCAAAATTTTCTACCCGTATTTCATAATTTCACATCAAAATGAATATAAGATATGTACTTAATTCCTTACCATAATACTTACTCTTATTAATATTTCTCACTAAGTAAACTTTCATATTTTTTCATTATTATTAACTTATTATCATAATTTGATGCACAATTTTTTCAAACTGCCTTAACTCTGTCCTTTACATGTATAAAAATGTTATACACTTTATAGAGTGAAAGGTTGTCATTGTCAGTGTAGACAACTTTATACAATCAGTTGTATACAATGCAATTCTGTGCAAAAGGACAGAGTTAAGGTAGTTTGAAAAAATTGTTTGTTGTCAAATTATGATAATAAATTAATGCTTAATAATGAAAAATGTGTTTTTTTGTTGTTCAAACTGTTGTGCCTTTAACGATTTTTTAAACCATGAGGTTTTTCATTTTGGTAAATTTCTCCAGTTTTTTGCAATGTAAAATAAGTAAGGTGATGCAAGTGTTGAACTATGGATTGCTCAAAATCCTCTACACAGAGTGAATAACTAAAAGGTGCATACCTTTCCATACCACCGCACATGCACCTGCCTGTAGAACTGAATTTTGTGTTTTTAATAACTCGGTTTTTGCTGCACCAAGCAATTTCACATTAGAATAACACAGCACTCAGTGGCGAGTATTTTTTACAGATTTGTGGGTCTAGGGGGTTGGGAGGACTGTGGTGGGTAAGAGGAAATAACCTACCTGTACAGCTTCCTCCATATGTGCCCTAGCTGAGCTGGTGTCGGAGGTGGTTTTGAGGTCCCCGAGGACCGTGATTCTGGGGGACTTTAACATGCATGCTGATGCCAGGCTTTTTGGAGCGGAGCATGAGTTCATGGCCACCATGGGCTTGTCTCAAATAGTAAATGGCCCAACACATGATGGTGGTCACACTCTGGATCTGCACCGGCCTAAAGTCCATTAGTGGGAGAGAGCAGGGTACAAGAAGGGACTAGGTTAGGGGGCAAGGGGCTTCCTCTCACTGAGAAAGGGGGGGATGCCACTGGGGGTGGGTAATGTATCCCCCAGTGAGAGGGGAGATGTGGGGTGGGTGGAGGGAGGGGGCTTCCTCACCAGCCTGGTGGGCACCCTGGGGTAGGGGGTCCGTGCGGGGAGGAGCTGGAGGGGGAGTTTGTGATAGAGTTTGTGACAGACCAGGGGAGATATGGTCCATTGGGAAGGCTGGTTCGATCATTGAGGGGAGGCAGGTGTTTAGTCCCTGTCCCTCTCTCATGCCCCCCAGCAGAAGGTGTGGTGACTGAAACTGAGAGGGCACCCAGCCCTGTTCTGTTGCTGATAAACATGAGGTAGATGGTAAATAAATCATCAATGGTCCAGGAGTTGATCCTGGACCAGACAGCCAACCTCATATGTCTCACAGAGACCTGGTTGAAGACTGAGTTGGGGTCTATCTTGGCTGACCTTATTCCAGCTGGGTACTCCATGCAGCATCAGCCATGGCTGGAGGGACAGGGAAGCAGTGTAGCCATTATTTTTAAGGAACAGTGGTCTGTTCAGCAATATCCGGTGCAGAATTCACCAGGCTTGGAGTACCTCCATCTGGTGTTTGATTTGGTCGGAGGCACTTTGGGGATGCTGCTGGTATACCATACACCTACCTGTCCAGCTGCCTCCATACGTGCCCTAGCTGAGCTGGTGTCAGAGGTGGTCTTGAGGTCCCCGAGGACTGTAGTTCTGGGGGACTCTAACATGCATGCCGACACCAGGCTTTTTGGAGCAGAGCATGAGTTCATGGCCACCATGGGCTTGTCTCAAATAGTAAATGATCCAACACATGATGGTGGTCACACTCTGGATTTGGTTTTCTGCACCAGCCTAGAGGCAGGGGGTCCATTAGTCGGGGATGTGACAAGATTGCCCTTGTCATGGATGGATCATTATCTCCTTCAGACCCAGATCCTGGTGCATATCTGCCACCTGGAAATGTGTGGAACCGGTTAGGTTGGTTCACCCTCAGAGACTTATGGAACCAGATCAGTTCTGGAATGCTCTGGGGAAAATACCCTCTGATTGTGATGTCTGCTTGATGACATCATTGTGTTTTGGAATATCTGGCTATCTGAAGCTATTGACCGGGCAGCTCCCAGGCATCCACCTCCTGAACATCAGTGCCAAAGGTCCCCATAGTTTATGGAGGACCTGCAACAGTTAAAACAAGGGAGGCGGTTAGAGCAACGGTCACATTGTTTTCATGCTGAAGACAACAGATTGTGGCATAGAGCTAGTTTGAAAGCCTTTGTGATGGCTATGTGGGAGGCAAAGAAGTTCTTTTCTACCATCATAGTGTCTGCGAAATCTCGCCTGGTGGAGTTCTTCTAGCTGGTGAAGGGGCTTGTCAGTCCAGCCTTCCTCCACCTGGAAGTTGAGATTTCCCAGACCCACTGTCATAGGTTTTGTGGATAAAACTGCTTGCATTCCCCATGACTTTGCTGCTTCAGTTGATACAGTTTGGGAACCAGAAGCTATGAATGCCCTGACTTGTCCTGTTTTATGGGATCAATTTTGGTCAGTGAGCCTATGAGGGGGATGTCCTGGGGGCTGTTAGGTCCACAACTTATGAATTAGATCCTTGCCCATCCTGGTTGGTTAAGGCCACCAGGGAGACGCTGGGGTCAGTGCTGGCATGGGTGGTCAATGCCTCCCTTGAGGAAGGCAGGGTCCCAGGGTCTCTTAAGGAGGCTGTGGTATAACCTTTGCTCAAAAAAACATCATTTGACACTGACGCTGGGTGTTTTCAGACGTTATGAGATCAGTCAACCACAGTCAATTCCCTGTGGTGGCTGTGATCATGGCACGTCTGTTGGGGGGAATGGATGTTCCCCCCCAGATGTTACCACGGTGGGGAATCACATTAGCCACACGAGCGGCCAAAGCAGAGGGGCCGGACGCCACCATGTGGCAAAGGCGATTCCCCGCTGGGGTGAACCTCACTGTCACTTCTGGACGGCGGCCACGGCCCAGAATCCCTGCAGGGATTCCGGCCCGTGGCCAAATCGGATGAGCACTGCAGCCGCATTGGCCGCGGTGGCCGCCCATCTCCCCAGAGGGTGGGCGGCGGGGAGCATGGAGGGGGCGGGGCCATGCAGCCACACGTTGTGCCCCGCAGCCCCGCCCCCTCCCCGATTCCCCGCCGGGATCCCCCGGTGCGTCTGTTAGGGCGTGACGGGGTCGTCCCGGTGGGGGAGGAATTCATTGATTTCATGATGGGGCCAACTGGCTATCTTGACCGGGTAGGTTTGCTGGATTCCTCTGTCTGGCTGTTGTCTGGGATATGGCACCAAGACTGTGCTTGTGGCCTTAGTCAACAACCTGCACCATGCTTTAGGTCTGGGACAGTTGACCCTTTTGGTCCTGTTAGACTTATCAGTTGTTTTTGATACCGTTGACCATGAGATATTGGTGAGTTGTCTGTGGGACCATTCAGGGTGCGCGGGATTGTTCTTGAATGGTTCCGCTCATTCCTGGCCGGAAGAACTCACCGTATGGTTCTGGGTGACTGTACATCATCTTCCCAGGATCTCACGTGTGGAGTCCCACAGGGTTCCATTCTGTCGCCCCCTCCTGTTCAACGTGTATATGCAGCCTTTGGGTGAGGTCATACGAGGATTTGGAGTGTGTTGTCATCAATATGCTGATGACACCCAGCTTTTCCTCTCGTTTTCAGCAGACTCACGCTCCGCAGTCGCATTGCTTGCTACATGACTAGCAGCTGTGGGGGACTGGATGAGGGGGATCTGTCTGTAGTTGAATCCTGATAAGACTGAGGTGATGCCGGTGGGGAGGGCTGAAGGAGTGGAGGCCCCCATCTTTGATGAGGTGCACCCTGCCTTGGTTCCTCGGGTTCAGTCTGGGAGTCTTCCTCGATTCACAGCTCCATGTGGATGTCCAGGTGGCAGCTGTGGTGAAGAGTGCATTTACTAAATTACATTTGGTACAACGGTTACAGCCATATATCTCAGACATCATCATCCATACCTTCATCACCTCAAGGCTTGATTACTGTAACGCGTTCTACATGGGGCTACCCAAGGTGATGGTCTGGAGCCTGCAGTTGGTGCAGAATGTGGCAGCCCGCCTTCTTACAGGGATGGCCTGCCGAGAGCACATAACACCGGTGCTCTGTTCTCTGCACTGGCTGCCTATAGCCTTCTGGGCCCGATTCAAGGTGTTCGTGCTTACCTATAAAGCCCTACCCTACACAGTCTGGGCCTCACCTACCTGCGGGACTGCCTCACTCCATGAGTTCTGTAATGGCTGCTGCGGTCGGCCGGGGGCGCCCGTTTGGACGTTCCCCGTGTTCAGCGGGGGGCCACATTGGAGAGGGCATTCTTGGTTGCCACACCTCAGATGTGGAACTCCCTCCTGGTGGAGGTTTGTTTGACTCAGGACCTTCCCTCCTTCAGGTGTCAATGTAAAACCTGGTTATTCCACCAGGAGTTTGGTGAGGGAGATGGGTAGGGGGAGGGGTGGTGATGGATTGGCAGGTTGGCAAATGACAAATTGTTGTTTTTATTTAATTTTAAGAACATAACATAAGAACTTAAGAAGTGCCATACTGAGTCAGACCAATGGTCCATCTAGCCCAGAATCCTGTCTCTGACAGTGGCCAATCACCGTGGCTTGGGAGAAGCACTCAACAGGTCACAATGGGGGATTAATTCCCTGTTGTTTTCCCCCTGCTCACATCATGTTCCCTGATCCTGTCTGGCTAATAGTTGCTAATGGACCTATCTTCCAGAAACTTGTCCAAACCTCTTTTAAACTCAGCTATAGTACTGGCCCTTACCACAGCCTCTGGCAGTAGATTCCACAACCCAATTATACGCTGAGTGAAAAAATATTTTCTTTTATTTGTTTTAAACTTGCCACCCATGAGTTTCATGGAGTGTCCCCTAGTTCTAGTACTAGCTGAGAGGGTAAATAACTGCTCCTTGTTTATTAGTTCCACACCACTCATGATTTTATAGACCTCTATCATATCTCCTCTCAGTCGTCTCTTCTCCAAACTGAAGAGCCCCAACCTACCAAGCCTCTCCTCATACGGGAGCCCTTCCATGCCCTTGATCATTTTTGTTGCCCTTCTCTGTACCTTTTCTAGTTCAGCTATGTCTTTTTTGAGATGGGGCGACCAGAACTGCACACAATATTCGAGGTGCGGTCGCACCATTGATTTGTATAGAGGCATTATGACATCCTCAGTTTTATTCTCTATCCCCTTCCGAATAATTCCTAACATTCTGTTTGCTTTTTTGACTGCTGCTGCGCACTGCGCTGTGGATTTCATTGTATTGTCCACAACCACCCCCAGAGCCTTTTCCTGAGTGGTAACGCCTAGCTTAGTACCCAGCATTGTGTATGCATAGTTTGGATTATTTTTGCCTACATGCATCACTTTGCACTTGTCCACATTAAATCTCATTGTCGTAAGACAGTGTCGTAAGATCCTGTTGCAGTTCCTTACAGTCTGCCCATGTTTTAAATACCTTGAATAACTTGGTGTCATCTGCAAATTTCATCACCTCACTCTTAACACCCTTTCCTAAATCATTAATGAATACATTAAACAGCACCGGTTCCAATACAGATCCCTGAGGCACACCATGTTTTACATCTCTCCATTGTGAAAACTGACCATTTAGTCCTACCCTTTGCTTTCCATCTTTTAACCAGTTTCTGATCCACATTAAGACACTACCTCCTATCCCATGACTTTTTAATTTTCTCAATTTTCTCCCTCATGAGAGCATGAGGGACCTTATTAAATGCTTTCTGGAAATCCAGGTACGCTATATCTACTGGGTCTCCCTTGTCCACATGCTTATTTACACCCTCAAAGAATTCCAACAGGTTAGTGAGGCATGACTTACCTTTACTGAATCCATATTGACTCTTCCCCATTAAGCCATGTTTGTCAACATGCCCAGCTATTCTTAATGATAGTTTCCACCATTTTGTCCGGAACAGACGTCAAGCTTACTGGTCTGTAGTTTCCAGGATCGCCTCTGCATCCCTTTTTAAATATCAGGGTTTCATTTGCCACCCTCCAGTCCTCGGGCATATTTTATGTGTTCATATTATATATTTTATATTATTGTTTTTGTGTTGCGTGCTGCCCCGAGCTGCCTTGGCAGGAGGGGGTGGGATATTAAAATGTTTAATAAATAAATAAAAATTAATACTCCACATCTCTGAATTCTGTGGGCCCAAGTTGTCTGGAGGCAGGTGGGGGGAGATATGGGTTACTCAAAATCCTCCCCATAGAGTGAATGCCTAAAAAGGTGCATACCTTTCCATACAGCCATGCATGCACCCACCTGCAGAACTGAATGCTGTGTTTTTAATAATAACTCAGTTTTCACTGTACTGATCACTATCATGTTAGAGTAGCACTCGGTGGTGATCTCATACTCCAAGTCTCTGAAGTCTGGGGGCTCAAGTCGTCCAGGGGGGAGGAGCTATGGATCGCTCAAAATCCTCCCCATAGAGTGAATGGCTAAAAGGCGCATAACCTTTCCATAGCACTGCACATGCACCAACCTGAAGAATTGTATTTTGTATTTTTAATAACTCAGTTTTCACCGCACCAAGCAATTTCACGTTAGAGTGGCACTCGGTGGCAATCCTATACTCTAAACCTCTGCAGTCTGGCGGCTGAAGTCGTTTGGGTGGGAGAGATATGGGTCGCTCAAAATCCTCCCCATGCAGTGAATGACTGAACAACACATAACATTCCTAAATGTCATGTACCTTTCCAGATGCTCTTTTATTACTTAACACAAATGGCAGTAGGTGGCTCCTTGACTGTGCATGCGCTAGTTGGCAGAACTGCTTTTTAAATCTTTAATAACTAATGTTTCCTTGCACCAATCATTATCTCACTACACCCGCACTTGCTGTAGATCTCACACAAGGATGTGCAATCTGGGGGATCAATGTGTCTGTCCGGAGGAGAGATTGATGATTCAAAATGATCGGGATGCTGTGCATTTTGACCACAACCAATTAACATTTCAACAACTATAACTTTTTATTTTCTGGCTGGATCGTCTTCAAACTTTGCGTGTATCACAGTCCCCACAAATATAAGCCATGAATAAATTTTCAGAACTGTAGCTGAAGCGGTTTCCTCAATATCGGGGCTTCAGCAGTCCCCTGTTTATAATGGAGAGTGATTGTGCCTTTAACTTACTTATAGCTATTGCTGTAAAGTAAATAAATGTTGCTTGAAAGAGAGAGCAGTATCTGGCTGTGAAAGTCTTGTTCATTATCTCAGTAATCTACAGTCTTGGCTAGCGCTGAAATGAAATGAATAGGCAGTTTTGCATTTGCAGATGATATTTGGATAGGCATTTGAATATCCGAATAATATCTGCTTATTTGGTTCATTCACTTATTTGATTTATTCGACTTGGTTATTTGTTTTGCATACAAAGTAAAGCAAATAAACTGAATAACTGAACCATTAAATAAACCTTGGGAAGCACCAGTTTCTCCAGGTCAGCTGGGGGCACCGTTGGTAATATGGGGAAATCAAAACCAAAGAAACTTTCCCACTCTGCTTATGATGTGTGCCCCACCATAAGATGTTATGAGATGACACTCCATGAGGGGCAAAGTTACATCAGAAGGACGCATGACATCATCCCCTTTGGCCTGCCTTTTCCCAACATGCCCTGCCCATAGTGCATCATGCTGTTCTAATGCTCTGTAAAGGGGTGTGGCTGAACACCAGAAAGGGGCATAACAGCCCCTTTCCCCACCTCCACTAACATAGCTCCAGCTCCTCTGAATGAAACCCTGGAGGGAGGTAATAACCCTACCTACATCCTAGACCTCCAACCCCTTGCACCTTCCTTCCTTCCTTCCCTCCCACTCCTGGCCTGCCCATGCTGTGCACCTATAGAAGCCCTGTCTTGGGGATCAATATGTTTTGGCAAACACAGGCTGCAAGGAAGCTGCAAGAAGCAGCTGTAGATGGCAGCCACCAGTACCCTCTACAGCACCCCTTGGATCACTCTGAGGCAGAGAACCTGCTCAATAGGACACAAATTCAGAACTGGGGCTGCAGGGGCCCACTTTGAATATTATAAATATTATGGCTGTGATCCTGACTCCTTTGAAGTCAATGGGAGTTTTGTCAGTTCAGGATTGCAGCAGCCTGTCAGTAAGAAAGAACTTGCTGTCGGGGGGGGGGGAGAGTATACTTATCCCAAATACATTCAGCATAAACTTCTTGTCTTTACCTACAAACCTATTCATGGCCTTGCCCCCCATCTCTCCACACTAGTCTCCCGCTACGCTCCCATCCCAAAGTTTTGTGCCTCCTCTACCACCTAGGGGTGTGCATGTCATTTTTGTTACTACAATAACGATAATGAAAATTGTCATTTTCATTATCGTTATTGCAATAACGAAAACGACAAATAACAATAACAAAAATAGAAATGAAAATGACATTTTGTTTTTGAAATAAAGGGAAAACACTATTTTGGCTATAACTTTTTGTTTCTTATTCAAGTCTGATGAAACTTGGGGAGATTGTACCCCCAATAGAGGGCACTATGTGGAACACTTTTGAAAATAGTAGATAAAGGGAACTGATTTTATAAGCAATTGAATGTTGTGATTTTAAGAAAACCTCCATACACATTCATGGCTACAACTTCTTTATCTTCTATCCAGTTTTCATGAAACCTGGGAATATTATGTTGGTCCACAAGCTTAACAATCCTGCCAATTTTCAGAAAGATTGAATAAAGAGTCCTGCTGGTATAAGACATTAACTTGAAAATACATTCCTAGTTGTAACATTTTTATATTCCATCCTGTTTATAGGACAGTTGGCAGGAATATATAACATACTTTCCCTGCCAAACTACAGGACAATTTGATAAAGGGCCCCAATTTTATAAGCAATTTAAGTTGTCCCCTTTAAGACCATTATTCAGATAAATAGCAGCACATGCAGTGTCAGTCAGAGGCAGGCACCTGGCATGGCAGGGGAAGGGAGGCTGTAGGAGGGAGGATATGGAGCAACCCAAAAGACTGACAGACATATTCACTGGCCAATTACTGCACGCTTCCAGCTTTACAGGACCAATCAATAGTGGCTTTAGGGGGCAGCCCTCAGGCGGGCATAGAAGGGACATAACTGGGACTTTGGGGATAGCATCCCAGTAATCATGAGACATAGTTTACACATCCAGGCTGGCCA
>QEPC01009746.1:41406-53565 GCA_003113815.1 Sphenodon punctatus
TGCATAGCAGGAGGGGCGGGGTATAAATTTATTAAATAAAATAAATAAATAATAAATTTATCCAATCGTTTAGGAATTTTGTATACTGAATGACTTCTATTGGAGGTACAATCCCTCCGTGATTAAGCAAAATATAATGGGGGGGGAAAGTTACAGCCGACAATGTGTTTCCCACTGAAAACAATGGAAAATGAAAATTAAAGCAAAAACAAAATTTTTATATTTATGAAAACGAAAATGACAGATTTAAATAACAAAAAAAACCATGGGTCCCTGGTGCACACCTCTACTACCACCACCCTCACTTGCTCACAGCTCTCCTGCTCCTCAAAGCGTATTTTCCCGTTCTCCCTTGCTGCCCCCCATGCATGGAGCTCCCTCCCCAAACACATTCTCTTCTCTTCCTCCCTCCCAACCATCAAATCCCTCCTGAAAACCTACCTCTTCCGTCAGGCCTTCCCTAGCTCTCACCCCCTTAATCCCCTTCCTGATTTTCCCAACATCACCTTTCCCTATGTAACTAATCTAAGCACAAGTACTTGCAATCTCACACTTTCATGAATGTATCCTTGTCTCTCCCTCTGGTGTCCCCACCCTTCATCTCCCCTCCTTTGTCTCTCTGAGGTTGTTTTTAGACAAGCGCCTCCCCACCCATTACCCACCCATCACCCACCAATCATGCATGTTGCAAGGCTGCATAGGGCACCAATGCGGCCCTGCAACATGCATGATGGTTGGGTGAGGTGCTTGTCTAAGAACACCCTCAGGTTGTAAGCCCACCAGGGCAGAGATCCTATCTATTTTCAACCATTGTAAAGCGCTAGGCACATTGTTGGTGGTATATAAATACTTTAATTAATAATTAATAATTAATTCTCTCTAGAAAGTCAGTTGTCTTTGGGAGTTAATAATTTTTGCTGTTGTATTCGCCCATTCTCCCTTGCTGCCTCCCTTATTCAGTTATTGTGCCACCCTCTTGTTTTTAGTTCGGAAGCTGCCTACAAAATGGCAGAGTTAGCTACAGATGTTTAATACAATAAGAAGAAAGTTCACACAAGTCCAAAGTAAACTCATCCATGCACTGTTTACCTGGAACTGCTGGCCTCAAAACACTGTTATTGTTTCATTTCCTGTCCAAATTTCTCAAAACCCACAGTTATTGTGTCTTGCTTCCTTCTCTTCCTCTCTGGGGTAACTCAGACCTAGCTCTCCCTGAGCAAACAATGAAGCATACAGCATCCTTTCCAGACATTCTTCAGCTCACCATGGACAAGAACTTTTCCGTCTGCTTAGACAGCTGAGTCTACTAAGAAACTTGCAAGACTTTTACAAATGGGCTTTATCCTCTAATAACATGTCGTCAAGACAAAAATGTCTTCCACTAGCTGAGAAGATCTTACCCTTAGATAATAAATCCCAATGTGTGCTTCCCCAACATCAGAAGTGGGTGAATGGATTTAGAAATAAAGTCCACAAATATTCCCTCGGATAAAAAGACACAGCTGGTATTTCACACCCATTCGTTTACCGTGAATATGCTAGTTTACAGTCCGAAATGTTCAGGGAAGCAGAGAATTTTAAAAGGAACACTGTACATGTAAATATCATTGCCTTCCTGAAGGTATCTTCTGTGTTTGTACTCTCCCTAGCCCAGTGTGGCCTGGAGATAAGTGGAGCAGTCTCGAAGGAACATAAATACAACTGCTACACAAGAGATCTGGTTTAGCCTAGTGGATAAGGTGCTGGACTTGGAACTGGGACCTTGGAACACACACACCCCAACACATGTGTCCCATGAATAAACTAGAAATATCAATGTGTGCATAACATATGGGCCCACAGGGCATGTCCCCTAAAGGGGATGTTATGTTTAACTGAACATCAAGAATTGATTGTGTAGCAGGGTGGCTAGGTAGCACCCTGCTCCTTTAAGAGAAACAGGTGTGCGGTAGGTGTGACCCCTTTGAGAAGGTCTCCAGAGGTGAACTGGTGGCAGCCCAGGTGTAGACTAAGGATGCAAGTTTATAAAGTGAGGAGGCTGCTGTGTGGTTGGAGGGAGCCGGCAGATGTAGAAGCCGGGAACACAGAGGAGCAGGACGTTAGAAGCCGGGCGGAGGTGTCATTCAGCCCAGAGTGAAGTGAATCAATGTGGGAGGAATGGAGATGAGCCAGCTGCAGAGGAGTGCCGGTTCAATCTCCGCCAATGAAGGAACAGCAAGAAGCTTGCCTAGCTGAGCTTGAGCCAAGGCTAGCAGGGGGAGATGCTCACTTCAATCCTGGCAATGGCAGTATAGAGGAAGTTGGAGGGACTGAGCAAATAGGACCACATGCTGCGAGACCAGGTGAGCTGACAGAGTGCTGACAGGCCAGGCTGGGAGAGGACAGGAATCTAGGGGCTAGTAGCCAAGAAGGGGCCAAGGGGTGCGCCCCGTTACAGAACAAGGAGAATGTGGGCACTTTTGCTGACCCCATCAAGGGTCAGAGTCCCATTTGATACATGGAGAAGTTCAGTGCCTGAGGAAGTCGAAAAGACTAAGGTTGAACTCCTAAGGAGACTGACCCCCTGGGACGATAGGCAAGACAGGATAAACTGGTGATACGCCTAGAAGAGCAAGATGGGCGAAAGGTGAAACAGAGTTCCCGGGGGTGGGGGTTTGACTGGAAGGAAGGGTGGGCCAGCATCCCCAACCTCAAAGGGGAAAGTTGAGTAGGATTTGGTGAGCGTTGGGCAGGGATCCCTAAGCTCTGGACAGGAGACCCTGATTTAAATTACACTTAAGGGACAGGGGCCCTAGAAATGTTTGAGCGGTGTAGACTGGCTTAAGGGGAAGAGGAGGACGGAACCCCAACCAAGACTGAGAGTGTGAGCTCAGGTAAAGTGTGGGGAAACAGAAGTTGGAAGAGTCTCACCATTGCCTCTTTCTTTCACATCTCTATTTTGTTAAAAAAACAAAACAAAAAAAAGGACAGTCTGGCTTTTGTTCGGCTTTCATCCGGGCTTTGGCACCGAGACTGCTTGTGGCCTTGGTCGATGACCTCCGCCATGAACTGGACCAGGGATGTTCAATCCTGTTGATCCGATCTTTCAGCTGCATTTGATACTGTTGACCATGAGATGCTGGTAACTCACTTGCGGGACCGAGCTGGGGTGGGCGGAACTGTTCTTGAATGGTTCCATTCTTTCCTGGCCAGAAAAACTCAACGCATGGTGCTTGGTGAGTGTTCATCTTCTCCCTGGAACCTCACGTGTGGAGTCCCGCAAGGGTCAATTTTGTACCCTGTCCTGTTCAATGTGTATATGCAGCCCCTGGGTGAGGTTGTTCAAAGGTTTGGTGTGCGGTGTCATCAGTAGGAGCTGATCAGTAGGAGCTGATGGAGCTGTCATCACTATGCTGATGATACCCAACTTTACCTGTCTTTTTCATCTGACTCAGACCCAGCAGTCTTGGTGCTTACCCAGTGTTTGGCAGCTGTGGGGGACTGAATGAGGGAGAGCCAAATCCTGACAAGACGTAGGTGATGCTGGTGGGAAGGGCTGAGGGAGTGGTAGCACCCATCATTGACAGGGTCTGGCCTCAATTAGTTCCTCAGGTTCGTAGTCTGGGGGTGTTCCTTGACTCGTGGCTCCACCTGGATGCCCAGGTAGCAGCCATGGTGAAGGGAGCATTTCGCCAATTATATCTGGTATGACAGCTTCGGCCAATTGTCTCAAACACTGATCTGGCCACCATCATCCATGCTTTCATCACCTCAAGACTGGGTTATTTCAATGCGCTCTACATGGGGCTATCTTTGGTGATGGTCCGGAGACCGCAGTTGGTGCAGAATGCGGTGACCCAACTCCTTACGGGGACGGATATTACACCAGTGCTTCATTCTCTGCACTGGCTGCCTATAGTCTTCCGGGCCCAATTCAAGGTGTTCGTATTGACTTTCATATTGACCTACAAAGGCCTAAACGGTCTGGGTCCCATTTATCTGCAGGATCACCTCACCCCCCCGTGTTCTGGATTGACCCCTGTGGTCAACTGGGGAATGCCTCCCTCCAAGTCCCCTGGGTATCTTGGCTGGCAACTGTGAGGGGGGTGTTCTTGGTTACCACACCGTGGCTATGGAACTCCCTCCTGATAGAGGTCCACCTGACCCCAGACCTCCCCTCTTTCCAAAGACAGTGTAAAAACTGGCTGTTCCACTGGGCTTTTGGCGAGGGAGACTGGTGATGGTTGAGGGATTGGTAGGGGGGAGGAAGAGGTTTTTTGGCTCTGCCTGGGTTATTTCCTGGATTTTATATTTTATTGTTTTAATATTATGTTATTTATTATATAATTATGTTGTCAAGGCCAGTAATATAGCTGGGTTTAAAAAAGGACTGGATAAGTTCTTGGAGAGTAGGTCCATTCATGGCTATTAATCAAGTAGTTTATAGGGATGGGCGAACGCAGTTCGGAAGTTTGGAGTTCGGACCGAACTCGATCAGTTCGGTCGACCGAACTGAACTACTGAACCGAATTTTCGAACCGAATCGAATTTCCAAACTCGGCTCTGTTCTCCCATCCCTAAAAATAATATTCCATTTAGTTCAATGGGGTTTGAATTTCCGAACTTTGTTCAGAAGTTCGGAGTTCGGACCGAACCCGAATAGTTCGGTTGACCGAACCGAACTTCCGAACCGAATCGAATTTCCAAACTGAACTGAACCGAACCGAATTTCTGAACTCAGTTCTGTTTGCCCATCCCTAGTAGCTTACGGGATGAATTTCTTACTGTTGTGAGCTGGGAGTGAACAACGGGGTATGGATTGTCTGTTGTGACTATTGGTTCTTCTCCCATGCAATTGAGATTGGCCACTGTTGGAAGACAGGATGCTGGGCTTGATGGACCATTGGTCTGACTCAGTTATGCACTTCTTATGTTCTTATGACAGAGTAACACCTTTTTATTTGGCCAAACATCCGGCGGACAAAAATAGCGATTAGGAATAGGGTGGAGGATTTTTAAAGGTATTATTATATATATATATTCAATCTGCTTCTTCTATGTTGTAACTTTCCCTGAGGCTACCAGAAAGGGCAGGAGCAGGATATAAATGGAAATTAATAAATAATAAACTGGTGGGGGAGGAATGTTCCCTGCTTCCCCCCCTCTGCCCCATCCCAATTTTACACCCATGATTCTAGAATACAGCATCCTATTTCTGTGTCACTGGGCTAGGTCTAACCTCACTCAGTGCTAAACATTGCATTTTGATGTTCCTATGGGAAACGAATCATTGGAGTCAGCCCAGCTCCCAAGGCGCTGACTATCTCAATGGAGATGGGAAGTGCAGAAAAATAGTCTCTCTCAAAGGCTGCTATTTGGAGGGAAAGGTTAGGTCTAAAGCACCTCGTAGAAGAGGCAAAGAATGAGTGTCAGAGAACAATTCGAGAAAATCCCTTTCTAGGTCTGAGGGCAGGGGAATGTGAGTGAATCCACATGGCAGCTCTGCCCTGTTTTTGCTCTAATAAGCAGAAACCAGGATTTCACTTAGCAATGCAGCCAGGTCAGATATAGTCAGCCAGGAAAAAGACAGCAGAACCAACCCCTCAGAATTCCTCCTGGGTGGGGGAGATTACCAAGTAACATGGGTGAATTGAATGTCCCCGCCCCCCGGCACCTCCTTCCTAGTACAGGATCAGAGTGCTAGGAGTGTCTCACCATTGCCTCTGCCTTCTGTGCACGTGTCCTTTTTGTCAGTCCTTTTTGACATGACCCCCTTGTTAAACGTTGTTCTCCATTGTACAAGCCTGGGCCGATGAGTCTGGGTGGACCTGCCCCCATGGAATACCACAACATCTAGAGATGTAACTTATCGTTTTTCTACTCGAGAGTAATCCCCACCATTTCAGGCAGCCCTTGCACACATGTGCAAGCATCCAACAGGCTGTTCAGCATTGCAGAGATCTCCACGAACAGAACCACCCTACCCACCCACCCAAATACCTGGGAGTTGCTGGGGACGGGGGCAGCAAAAGAAAAGCTCCAGGAGGTTCTGGGCAGTGGTGGGGAAGCCACTGAGCAGCAATAGCGTTCATGCTCTGGGGATGAGGGAAGTCCGTGTTTAGCATTTAAAAACAAACCGCTGAGCCCACTGAGCAGATGAGCTTACGTGATGGGCTTTAGGGAAATATAGCTTGTCAGTAGACTCTTTGGGTGCTTTTAGACGGACGGCACCCACGGCTCTGGGCAACACCATAGAGCTGCAGGCAGCAGCCTAGAGTGTCAGGCAACCCCCCTGCAGCTCTATAGGTGTGGGGGAGGGGGAGTGCCGTGCAGACTGATGGACCACAGGCCACGGCAGCTTCCGGGTTTATGTAAACCCAGCAGAGGCGGGGATTTTATTTTATTTTATTTTATTTATTTATACAATGTTTTCTATCCTGCTCCCTCCCACCTAATGGTGGCTCAGAACGGCTCACAAACCGGGGGAGCCACAAAAAGCTAAAACATAGTACAAATTTACAATAAAACCATAAAACAATAAATAGGCATGGTTATATTTCCCTCTTGTAAAGAGGTTATTTTGTAAAATGGAATTTCTCAAAGTTTTACAAAGTTTGCCCTTTTTGTATTTTGCATTTGTATTATTGTTTGGCAAATGGGTGTAAATAAATATCTATCTATCTATCAATAAACATATATCCCATAATACATCCCCTAACACACACACACACTCAATTTATCTACCCACACACACCCACTCCCACTCCCTTGCCAAATGCCCGGTGAAACAGCCAGGTCTTACACTGTCTACGGAAGGAGGAAAGATCCAGGGACAGGCGAACCTCCACCGGGAGGGAGTTCCACAGCCTTGGAGCGGCCACCGAGAACACCCTCTCCATTGTCCCCATCCAACAGACACAGGAGAGTTCAAGAGGGGTGCCCTCAGATGACCACAGGGGCTGATCCAGGTCCCAGGGGGTGAGATGGTGCCGCAGATAAGTAGGGTCCAAGCCATTTAGGGCTTTAAAGTTTAATACCAACACTTTGAATTGATCCCAAAAGAATATCGGCAGCCAGTGCAACGAACAGAGCCCCGGTGTTATGTACTCATGGTGACCCGTCCCCATAAGGAGGTAGGCCATTGCGTTCTGCACCAGCTGCAGTCTCCAGATCATCACCAAGGGTAGCCCCATGTAGAGTGTGTTGAAGTAATCTAATCTCGAGGTGATGAAGGCAAGGATGATGGTGGCAAGCTTGGAGTCTGAGATAACTGTCTGTAGCTATTGCACAAGATGTAACTGTCAGAAAGTGCTCCTCGCCCCAGCCGCCCCCTTGGCATCCAGTTGGAGCTGCAAATCAAGGAGCATCCCCCAGGCTCTGAAACTGAGGAACCAAGGATGGGAAGACCCCATCAATGACAGGGACCTCTCCCACACCTGGGCCCCCAGGCCCACCCACCAGCATCACCTCTGTCTTGTCAGGATTCAGATGATGAAAATGAGAGGTAGAGCTGTGTGTCATCGGCATTTTGATAACACCGAACCCCAAACCCTCTCACGACCTCTCCCAATGGTTGCATGTACACACTGAACAGGAGGGGGGACAGAAGGTAACCTTGTGGAACTCCACACTTGCAGTCCCAGGGGGATGAAGTATGGTCCCCCAGCACCACCCTCTGAGTTCTACCGGCCAGGAAAGAGCAGAACCATTCAAGAATGGTATCTCCTATCCCAGCACAGTCCTGTAAGGGCGTCACCAACACCTCGTAGTCAACTGTTTCAAAAGCAGCTGACAGATGTAACCAAATCAGCAGAATAGACCGATCCTGGTCTAACTTGCGACAGAGGTCATCGACCAAGGCCACAAGTACAGTCTCAGTGCCATAACCCAGTTGAAAGCCGGACTGTGAGGGATCCAGAAAACTGATGCCATCCAAATGCGCCTCAAGTTGCTGAGCCAGGAAAGAGCAGAACCATTCAAGAATGGTACCTATCCCAACACAGTCCTAAAAAGGGAAGGTTAGAGATTGGCCAATAGCTGGCCAGGGAGTCAACATCAAGAGATGGTTTCTTGAGCAGAGACCGCACCACAGGCTCCATAAGGCACTCCGGGACTCTGCCCTCTGACCACTACCACCAATAATGGCCCCAACGTCTCCCAGCTGGCCTTAACCAGCCAGGACAGGCATGGGTCCAGTTCACAAGATGTAGCTATAACAGCCCCAAGCACATCACCAGCATCAGCGGGCAACACAGAATGAAATTGATTCCAGAAAACCAGACAAGGCGGGGAATCCATAACCTCTGATTCCACCACTGCACGTCTGGCTGGATGGTGATATCATCAATGGAAATTGAGAGGGAAGAAGGACAGGAAGGTTTTGCAGGGAAGATGAGGAGTTCAGTCTGGGACATATAAAGCTTGTGCTGATGATGAGACATCCAAGAAGAAATGTCAAAGAGACAGTGGGTGATGTGACACTAGACTAGATAGAAGGGAACAGAGTTGGAGTTGAGACAGAAAATGTCATCAGCATACAGGTGACACTGGAAGCCATGATATTCAATGAGCTGCCTGGGGATAAAGTGCTAAAAGGAGACGAGACGGGGATCAACAACAAAGTCTTGGGGAGTTCCCACTTAGGCCCTTTTCAAATGGGCGCAAATGCATGGTGGGATAAGTGGGTGCTGCGGTGAGTGGGCGGTGTATGAGTGGCCCATTACATGGACGCCAACCCACCTCCACCCATTTCCACGCACAGAGGCACCTCCATTTTCTCCAATGCGTGGGTGATGAGTGGAGATGAGTGAAGGTGGGTGGAGCGTGGACGCAACCCCATCCACCCACCACAGGGATCGCACGGACACCCACCCACTGCCCACCTACCTACATGCATGGGCGGGCTCCATGTAAAAAGGGCCACTGAGAAGTGAGGTGGAGGAGTTATCAGCAAAAACGACATCAAAGGAGGGGTTAAAGTAAGAGTGAGGAAGAGAACCAAATGAGAACTGAGCCCCAGAAACCATTGTTCATCAATGAGCTGCTGCCAGTATTATTGGAGAGGGGACTACTACCTAGGAGCATACGTATGTGCAGGTACCCATGTTCACTGTGTTTGCCCCATTGGCAATCATAGGAAATATGCAGTAAACACGGGTCCCTGCTCCTGCGTGATCAGACCATACTTAGCGTGTTTTTGCAGGACACGCTACCACCCAAGTCCACCCCATGGACACATGTGGTAGCACCCATGTAAAAGTGGGTGTGGGTGAGCGGATGCTCCTGCAACCCACATACTCCAACCTACCTCCACCCATCTCCCCACATGGAGCAACCCAGAAAATCTCGGGTTACACCGTGCAGGGGCACAGGTTGGCGGCAGGTGAATGGATGTGCACATTGGCACCCTATGCGGCCCTGCAACATGCATATGAAATGTTAAAGCGGTGTTAAAGTGGAGTGAAGGTGCATGTCTGTTTTCACTCAATGGTTTTCACTGGGAAAGAGGATCATCTGGCACCCTCTTAGGTCTAGTACAATACTTTGTCACACAACATATATGTGCATTACCCCCTTATGCACTGGACACATTAAGATTGTGCTCAATGGGAGCTGAGCTATTCCCTTCATTGAAGACATTGAATCTATAGCTTGTGTGTGTCCCTTCCCATCAAAAAGGGAAGAGAGTTAGAGACAGAAAGAAGAGGTTAGCAATTTTTGCAGGTTTAATATTTCCTGATGAATATGGTTCCTCATCCACCACTGCCCTGATTCCGCCACTACCGAACAACGCTCAGTAACTGCAATTTATTTTCATTTAAACTTAAAGACAGTGAGAAGTCAGAGAGCAGGAAGATGCTCCTTTAATTACATTTCCTTCACCACTCCGCTCCAGTTGCAAATGGCGCACAAACACTGATAATAGCAATAGTCAATCCTAATAACAATTGTGCATTTTGGCAAATTGCAGAGTTATTTGCATGGCAGCTCACAATCAGCGGTAATGCTTGGAATGGGGGGAATCCAGAGTACATGCATTACTTAAGAGGCCCATTAAACACAATTCTCATTCTTGGTTTCACAGGTTATGGGTATCTGCTATGCCTAAATGCTATTTCATGGCCAGAGAACACTAAGAAAAGAAGTTCTCCCTCTGATGTGTGAACTGGGGCTTGGAAACTGGGAGGAATTTTAACACTTTCTTTGTCTTTTCTTTCTTTTTTTTTTAAAGGTTACTTTCTAATATCCAGATCCATGGTTAGCGCTTTAAATCATGAAACGGTTTCAAAAAAGGTTCTATAAGTTCAGCAACTGGCACTGTAATTAAAAAGAAATTCAGACCAGAATATAAAATACAATAATTAGTCTGCATTTACAAGTCACTTAGGGGTGATGTCAGATCGATGATCTATCTGACTGCTGCTAACCCTATAATTTTACAGACAAAAGATGTTCCATTTGTGGTCTAAACTGCTATTGGATCATTCCCTTTTAACCTTTGGGCTCTCCCATTTTACTGTCATGTTTGCGAACTAAGGCTGCTTTTATACGAGGCGCTGAAAAGCGCCTCCTGAGTCCTGCATTTAGAGAAAAGCCACGCGGGGATTGTTTACATGCTCCCCGTGCTGCCGTAAGTGACGTGCTCCCCGTTGTCGGCAGCGGCACTCCCCACGCGGCTTTTCTTTCAATGCGGGACTCAGGAGGTGCTTTTTATCGCCTTGTATAAAAGCAGCCTAACATTCCTGTTAGTTCCTGTTCTAACATTCCTGAAATGGCTCTGTTGGACTTTCTGTTTTATTTTGCTTAATTTTATTTCATTTATTTTATTTATTTCATGACATTTTTATGCCGCCCCCTCATGCCCATGGCATCTCGGGGCGGCTAACAACACGATAAAACAATAAAATACATTAAAACCAACATCACTTTTTTAAAAAAATTTAAAACTCCAACTCTAACCCCACCCTCCAATTCCCCACCCCACCAATCTCCCCAATTTACCCCTCCCTCCCCCCTCCCCTCCAAAGGCCTGGGCGAACAGCCAAGTCTTGCATGCCCGCCGAAAGGTGAGCAGACCCGGGGCCAGGCGGGCTTCCTTCGGAAGGGAGTTCCACAACCGTGGCCCGACCACCGAGAACACCCTCTGATTTATACTATGGCTAAAATTAATATTGGAAGCAAACTTTGAAATCATCAAATTTGCCATATTCAAATTGATGAACTCGAATAAAATTCAAAATCCAGATTTAAAAACAACCATAACTCCCTTTCAAAATTCACATCAGATTTTCATATTTGTTGTTCATCTGTTGTTTACTCTTCAACCATTAATCCAGTCTTGTAGGATTCTCTGATAGCCCCATCCTGGGTGTATTCCCTGCAATACTAATTCTGTGTGAATTTTATTTTTACCTTTTTTAAAATCTCAAACAAATAACACTGGTGAACTAACAAATTTGGCAATATTCAAGCCAGTGACAAATTCTAATTTGAGATCTCCATTCTGAATCTTCCTCAGTTTGTCTACATCTGAAAATATGGTGCCCAAAATAGGAGGCATGTGCTCCAGCTGAGTTCTAAACGATGCTGCATAGAGCAATATTGCTACTTCCCATGTCTTCAATATGATACTTCTGCTAATGCAACCCACAATGGCATTTGCCTTTTTGTAATAGCATCACTCTGTTGTTCCATATCTAGCTTGTGATACCCTATGACCCACAGAACATTCTCTAGTGCTACTACCTTTATGGGTGGCAGGAGACAAAGGGTGAGGCGCGGGCGGCAGCAGCCAGATTCCCCACAGGCCAGATGGTTGCAGGGAAGCTGGGAGAGCCAGCTCCTATGTAACAGGTCGAGGCGTTGCCTGCACAAGGGGCGCCTGGCATGCATCACAGAGCAGCCAGCTGCTTGCCTTGCTCTGGGGCAGGAGGAAAATCTGGTTGACCCTGGATACACAAGCCACTGCATCATGTGGCTCTTTTTGCCCAGGGAGGGGTAAGAATATAAGAACATAAGAAGTGCCATACTGGGTCAGACCAACAGTTCATCAGCCCAACACCTGTCTCTGTCAGCGGCCAATCTCAGTCACTGGAAAGAAGTACCCAAGAGGTCACAATGGGGCAATCCATTCCCTGTTGTTCACTCCCAGCTCCCGAAAGTAAGGGGTTACATTCCCCA
>QEPC01009746.1:57266-81073 GCA_003113815.1 Sphenodon punctatus
ACAACATACATTAATATAAGCCATAATAAAACAATAAAACCTCATATATCCAATATCCATCATCTTGTCATTTCCACATAATGATGAGATAAATCAGTAATTTTGGAAAAGAAAATATGATTATACCTTAAGGGATATCCCATACAAAAGGAAATGACTCAACCTACCCCAATCAGAATTATTCTGCTGCCATCCGTTTTTGAGAAGCCAGGCGTACGAAAGCAGCGAGAGCTAACAAATCCTCTGATTTAGATAAGGAAAGAAGTTTCTTGTACCCAGACCCTGGCTTAGTACATCGCATCTCAGTAACCAGGGGCTGAAGTCAAACAGCCCTAAGATCATTATACAATGGACACGAAATCAAAATATGTTCCACCAATTCCACCACTCCCTGGGGACAAATACAGAGCGGCCTGTCATGGGGAATGTTCTTATATCTCCCCTCTACCACAGCTGTCTGAATCATCTGAAAACAGAGTAGGGTGTAATTCCTCCGTAATATGCGATTGGACAGGACGTCAAGATAAGGCTCCCACCCCCACTTAACTTTAACCAGGCCGAGTCAAGGAGCAACCCTCCAGCTCATAAGTCCTGCCATATCTTCCTGGGGTGATATGTCCTCTATCCTAGTTTGAATCTCCCTCTTAATCCCTACCAGGGTACGCCCTACAAAAAAGTCAAAGGAAAACCCATAACTCCAAAGAAGATGACCCAAATACCCAAGCCATGGGTAATTCCTAGGGCCAGAATACAGTAGTTCCTCTTCCAAACACAAACGAGGGAGTAATTTCTCACACATCGCAAGAAGCCTCAACCAATAACGAATCACTGCCAGTCTGGCCCATGAAAGAATGGAGAACACCCCAGTTTCCACCCTTAACACCGCGCCTGGTATTGTGATAAAGGTAAAGAGGTCAGAGCCTGTGTGTCCTGATCCGAAGAGACTTTGTTTGACTAAGGGCTGATGCCCTAGAGATTAAGAATTGTGATGGAATTCTAATAAAGACCTGTTTAAAGTGAATTCCCTAGCAGACTGGTGATTCTGGGACCTGAGCCTGCATCAACTTACTCATGGGCACCACCAAGCAGGCATGGCTTGGTGATAAAAAGGGAGCAGACTCATTGCATTACTGCAGCCACTTTAACACTATACTCGTTCCTTATGGAGGAAGTTCAGGATTTAGCTGCTCAGCTTGAATGTTTCATAGGGCTGAAACTGCTTTCAGACACTACAGGGGAGCGGAGGGAACTTTTGCAATCGCCGCAGCAGTTCTCTAATTGTGGGGATTCGTGCCTGTCAGCATGCACTAATTCCCGTTTAAGGTGCAAGAACACCAGTGCATGACCAAGTCCCCAAATGTAGCCTTTGCAATGGCAAATGTTCTTGTGCCTTATGAGGGGATAAGTGCATTGTGACACGCACTAATCCTTGCAATTATAGAGCCGCCGTGGTGATTGCGAAAGTTCCCACCCCTCCCCTGTAGCATCTGAAAGCATCGTCATGAATGCTGTTCCATTGGAAACTGACCACTCGCCGCATTCTGCACCATGTGAAAACTTACCGTTTTCTTGCTGCTTTCATCCATTTCCATTTGGGAATGCCTTTGTTTGGTACTTCCGGTACTTTGTTTGGTATTTCTGCTACTTTGGTACTTTTTCTGCTACTTTGTTCACTATTTTGAACTTCATATACCGCCTTTAAATGGTAAATGACAAACCAGACCCCGGAAAGTGATGGAAATTGCCAAAAGTGATGATGAAGCAGGGTGGCACTGGCCAGGCGTAAATCACACAGGATTGGAGCCCAATAAATCACTGTCTCGGTTAATTAGTGCTCATAGTCTCTTTATTCACCTCTACCTTTAGTCTCTTTCTATACACAATATCTTGCTCACAGGGGTTCCAGTGCCTAAATCCCACAGTATAGGCTCCAAAACTCCAGCAAGTCCTTGTTAGCCCACTAGATTCCTTTGGGTCAAGCCCACTCTGGAGTACCCTCCACTCCTGCTCTCTACAGCTCCTGTAGTCTCTGGGACTCCATAGTCTCCGAGCCCAACTCTTGCTATATTTCACAGGAGCTCACCCCTCAGGCTCTTATTCCCACGACAGCTTCTCGCACATTGAGGCTTTATTCAGTCTTCTGCTTCTCTAGCCTGACTTGTGTCACGACCAACTCAGCTGTTCCTCAGTTAGGTGCTCTCCTTCTGGTGCAGCACCTGCAGCTCTGCTTGCACCTCCACCACGCTGGCGTTAGGTAACTTAAAGGGCCAGAGCCCTACTGTGACTCTACCCTGCCACAGATGAAAATGGATTAATTGATTTCCATGAAAGCACGAGAACAATATGGAATGGGAAAATACCAATGAGTGTTCATCAGTGCTCCTGAAAGGTAGGGATTTGCCGATGGTATGGGAACAGCTGTTCCCCCAGTTCAGTCCTACTTGAAACACCCTGAAATGGGGGCCTGATTTTTAGTGTAAAAAAGCAGACCTGTCTGGCATGCAAGCAGGACAGGGTAGGTTTACCACCTGCCCTGAAGATTTGACTTGAAGGAGGTGTAAGCAAGCCAAAAGTGGCAGGACAAAGGACTCTCCCACCTCTTTCTAAGGTGACAATATCCTCGTCAGACCATTGTGATGACATGATACTCCCCAAGGGGCAGGACCATGTCAGAAAGGGGGTGGGAGAGTCTTGTTATCCTGCCCCTTTTTAATGTAGCTCCGTCCCCTCATTAAAAAGTAATCCTCTCATTATTCACAAACCCCTCAATAATCTGGAGAATTTGGGGTTTCACCTGATGCCCAAAGATGATGTCTCAAACCCTGGAGACAAGCCCTGCCCCTTGTTTAATAAGCTCCACCCCTCATAGAATAAGTGCCGCCTCCTCACACACTTGCATGCATGAGCACACCTCTCAACATTCCCCAGGGCATAAAAAGGGACAGAATCTCTCCTGCTTCTCATTCCACCGAATCTCCTGTCATTTCATCATCTCCCCATTGCCCTCCCCAGCTGTTTTCCTGGGAGGCATCCAGGAAAGAGCTCCCTGAGATTGAATTCCAGCCTTCTTTGCCTCTCTCTCTCTCTCCTGAAAGAGGGACTTTGACCCCCTGAAAGAGGGACAGCAAGATTCAAAAACCAAAAATGCACTGTCGGCAGCTGGTTCCTTTCTGCTCCAATAACTCATTCCCTTAAAAGAAAATGGTTGAGGATGTGCTGTCACTTCCAGACCCCAAAGCCATCTCCTTCAAGATTATGAGGGGAAGCTCATTAGCCCAGATTCACCCTCACGGTGGGCCCACAATGTCTCTGGAGTCTGGATTATGCCTTACAGTGGTCCCGACAGGGGCCTGTCACTTTCAGAGGCCAGTCAGAGGATCCAAGCAGCCCATCGGGTCATTGCATTGCATTGTTCAAGCACTGATGGTGCCTGAATGGATCTGGGTCGATTTGGCTACCCCAGATTTGGCAGGGGTGCCCAACTCTTCAGGTGACCGGAGGCAGCTCTAGTTCTGAGAAGTTATGATCATGGACAACATGCATCTGCCTTTATCACATAGCCAGTGTTATGCGTAGATAAGCACAACACCCCACTTCTGATCTGTAATCATCCAAGAGCCCGTAAAAACATGATATCGGGGCAGCAGCTGATGGGGTGAGACTCTCAAGCAGCCACTGGAATATGAAAAAGCACAGATGTCTGTTGGGGCAGCTATAGGGTCAAGATGAGGTTGGCGATTGCAGCACTCAGTGGTTTTCCATGGATTTAGCACTACATCTGTTAACATCTACTTTGTGCATGCAGATACGAGTCTGCAGTCATTTTATGCGGGTGCAATTTGGGAGCTAACTTTAGAAAGTTTGTCCTTATCGGGTGCACCCCCAAAGCTAGCCGCCTGTGAATACCACCTGCTGTCCCTTACAATTACAGTAATCTGCCACTAAGGTTATGTTATGACTTCATGGCCAGACCCTCAAGTGGTGTAAATTCGACTTGTTCCACTGAAGTCAATGAGGCTACATTGATTTTGCCAGCTGGAGTAATTCTGGGCCTACGTCTTTCCCGGAGCTCAGCAGCAGCAATTTGCAGGGTTAACTGGCTGTTTGATACGAGGTGACAATTCCATGCCCAGATAGAGATTTCTCTCTGCGCTTTCAGGTACAAAGGCAAGTGTGATACAGGAGAAGATTTGTATATAATGGTTCCCCCTGCTGTGCCTGTCTGATCCGCTCTTCCCTCTTTGGAAGTAAACTGAAGTTTTGCAACGCAGTAGGATTCTTGTTCATTTCATGGCTCTGTCTGAATGGAGAAGATAGTCCCAGCAGTGAAAAATGCTATGTGAATTTGCATGATTCTGTCATATTTATACCTATGATCTACAGCGAACCAGCTCCCTGGCCTTGCACTCTATTGAGGTGACTTTCAAAAGGTAAAATTGACACCTTGTTTAGCTGCAATTTTCTTTGTCTTTGAATATCTCCTGCATTGTGTAATGTGTGAGTGACTGCAGTTCAGTCTCTGGGAGTCGAGACTATACAGACAAGCGCTGCATTCTTAGGATAAAAACAAATGAGAAGTTAGCCCACATTAGTCCATGCCAGATAGGTGTCCACCTGCCCATTTATTTTGTGTTTGCCAGTTGTTCACCCACATCGCCCACTCACCGGAAACACAGCCCCCATGTGCAGCGGGGTCTTGGAGAATGCTTTGCCCACCATGCAGACAAATGCTGGTGAGTCTGTTCTAATATGCAGCCCACGTGTCTGCTTCCCGTCAATTAGGGTGTGGGTGCATGCAGCAGCATGCATGCAAAGGTCCACCAACACCATAAAGACTCAGAGTGCTCTGAGCAGCAACAGCTTCCTGTTCCTCGCTCCACACTCTCACTGGTGCCTTAAAAGTCCAATGCACACCTAATTCAAATGACATTGTCCCAGCTCATCCTGGTTTGTAGCACATGCCCAGTGCTCTCACCACAAGAGTCATTACATTTTAAGGAGAATGAACATGGCTCAGAATGACAGCCAGTCAACTGTGGTACGTTAATGCACCTAGGGGTAAGATGGTGTCACTGTTTAGGGAAGGGAAAGGCACCATTTATTGCTATCTAATTATGTGGGCTTCCTTTACTGTGTTCACAGGCAACTATCAGCACCACTACATCGGATGATCCACAAGCACTCACCACCTACTGATCTGCCCACCAGAGGTGTAGTCCCTGAAGAGACAAAGGCCTGCATCGTTCTGTAGGGGAGAGCACAGCGTACAATACAAGCTGATTCAATGCTATCGGAATGAGGCGGTGTTCCACGAGATCTCCCTCCAAATGGTGCAACAGGGATAGATCAGGGACATGAATCAGTGCTGGCAGCTGGGCCAAGGACTTGTGCAGGGGTACAAGGAGATCAGGGACAACAACTTCACTTTGGGCCATTGGGAGGCAAACATCCCCCTATTATGAGCTGCTGTTCTTGTGTGTAAAGGGAACCATTGTAGCATCCCACCTCTACGGCAGCGCCTTCGCCAGGGACCAGAAGCAGGTCTATATGACTCCTCCACTGCCCACTCCCACTGCATCCGCTCCTGCTCCAACTGTTCCTGCTCCCCTCATGGAAGCCATGACCACCGGCACAGATCCCTCCATAGTAGTCAAGAGCAGGCCTGTGCCTCTGCACTTCCCATTGCCATTTCAAGACCCAGCTAGCCTGTGAATGGCAACAGGAAAATGCAGGGCTTCAGGGCTGCAGCTCCCTTGTCTGTCAATGTCAATAGGGAACGCACAGGGAAAAGAAAGGGTGGGCAACAGCACGGGAGGGGAGGGCCGGATAGGCCAGAGGAAAAACACACTAACACACTAGAAACGGTTCTAAAGGCTTTATTGAACATTTTTTTTATTAAACATTTTAAATGGGTTTATTAAACTTTTTGGAAGGATCATTAGTGTCATTGTAAAAGGATCATTAGTGTTGAAGTACTGATTTGTGGGAGGATTTTGGTTGATATGATTACACAAGGCGTCCTGGATTTCTTCAGCTATGTGTTGCAATGCTCTGTTCAGCTGGTCCAGGGGGACTGAAGCTAACTGGAGGATTGGGGGGGGGGGGCAGGTCTCTAGCGTAGCCCTGCCAGTCTCACAGATGGTGTGGAGAACACAAGTGGCAGTGGTTAGCAGAGGAGTGGTTCCCAACTGGAAATTGGTCTTGGCCACAATTGATCTCCAACACTGCTTTAAAAGTCCCAAAGCCCTCTCCACAAAAGAGTGGGTGACACTGAGCTGCCAGTTAATTTACCTTTGCTCCAGGGTGCAGGCAAGACTGCAGGCCTTCATGAACCAGGACTTAAGTGGGTAGGCAGAGTCTCCCAGAACAACAGGCTGCATGAGCACTCCCTCAATACAGATTACAGTGTCGGGTTCAAAGTCTCTGGTGTACATGCAGCCAAAGAAGGGGGACTGATGGAAGATGTGGGCATCATGATTCTTCCCAGACCACCCGGCCAGCAAATCCACCACGAACCAGGTCTGGAGAACCACAGAAAAGAACCCCTTGTGGTTCAAGTAGTCATCCTTGCTATGGGGTGGGAAGATGATGGCAATTGGCGGTATGACTCCCATCAGTTTCCCCTATGCAGTTCAGGAACCCCTCCTGCCGAAAGCCCTCCTTTACCTCCACAGGGGTCAACCAACTGCACCAACCGGTCCAGCAGCACTTCCACAATTGCAGTGCAAAGCTCAGTGAGGATGGCACCCACCATGGAGATTCCAACACCAAAAGGCTGGGTAACGGAGCAGCAGGAATCTGGAGTGGCAAGCTTCCAAACACTGATGGCCACGTGCTTCTCCACAGTGATGGGGGTGACTGACATCAACGTGCTCTGATTCACCAATCATGGCCTGAGGTTCTCAGCTATCTGCAGGATGAGGAGACACGGCATCCTGAAGTTTGCAGCCCACTCAGCGTTGCCCCATGAGAACAGCATGTTCTCCCACCAGTCTATGCTTTTCTCCTTGGCCCATGCAAGTCTCTCAGTGGGTACAGACAGGTACCGGGGTTTTTTGACTGAAGCCACAGCTCCTGACAGGTAACTATCCGCACACATCAGGCATTTTTACACACACCTTAAAGTTCCGGATTTTTCAATCTTCTGGGTTTACAAGTCCACAAATAAGTTCCAGGTGCATTTTTCACACACACACTGCTCTGAGGCAGTTCCTGGACGCATTCTTCACACAAACACTGCCCTGAGGCAGCCTAAAGTAGCTGCAGCTGTAGACATGACAGGCTGCCATGGAAACCAAGTGACCACAGGTGCCTGGAGCAAAGCAGTTTACCAGGAAAACTTTTTACACACAAAAGTTCTGGGAGAAGTTCTACACAGAAGTTCAAAGAGCCGGATGTTTAAGATCTGGGTGAGTGATTTAGACACACAGAAAGTTCAGGATGTAACAGCAAACAAGCAGGAGAAATGTGTGTCTAAAAACACACCTCAACTCCTTTGCAGGGCTTTAATTCTGGTCCATTGTCACCAGAGGAAGGCAAGTCTACAGCGCCAAAACCGAAGCCGCCTTCATGATGTGGTGCACCCCACTACCACAACTACAGCTTGCGTGAGAGCCCATCTGGGCTAGGCAATCTCATTGAGCCAAGGACAGCAAAAGGCTTGGATCTGCTGGATCACTCGCAGTTTCTGTTCAGCAGCGGTAATGAAGATCTGGAACTGAAGTTGTCATGATCCATAGCTGCAGCTGCAGTGTCCACGGACTCTGCAGACCACACGCCAATTATTTTAAAGAGCTGGGCAGCTGCATACCTAGAATTGGCTGTGCACGGCACTCAAGCAGTTATTGGCCACTATTGGTCATGTGTCCTCCCAGAGTCATAATAGCCTGGACAAAACAGCTGGGCTGACTCCTTCGTCCCATAGTTTGCTGCAGGAATGGGGAGGGTTGGTGGGTGAAGCGTGACATGGAAGAACGCCTCCCCATGTTGTATTAGGTTTATCGGCCTAAACCTGTGGAGGGTGAATGGGGGTTGGTCAAACACAGAGGAAATACATGCAGAGATTGCCTGTCTATTAGGCTGCACACACTAAACATGTGAGGGCTGCATGAACCAAACACAAATTCCAGGGCTAGCATCTCATTTGTTTTTACCCTTAGGCTCTGAGATAAAGAAGTGGCTTTTACTACTCTTTAGCAACCCCTTCTGGAAGAACAGTCCCTGAGCCACAAAGAGACTTTTAGCTGGATTTGATTACGGCAGGGAAAAGAGAGAAATGATCATTCTTTCCTAAGGGGGGGGGGGGGATGAACAGTTAAGAAGAACAGCTGTAAATATTGCTCTTTAGATAAAGATTTGCTTAAATTTAAATCTATGGCTACAGAAACAGTGGGAAAACAAACCCTATTATAAAACAATAGATATCTATTTTGTGAATGTTCCTAGACTAGAATGGCATATTTCTGATTTTGCCCAGCAGCAGAACGAGTGTTTTCAAATGTTATGTTACTGCTTCCCCATGCAGGGCAGAGGCAGGAAGCCAGCTATGTTCCTTGCTTTGAACATCAATTCAATCACCAGTCAAAAGTAGTAATAAAACGAGTACGGAATGCCACCTTCTGGCTATATTTGAAGATACAATAAAAATGTTGGCAGAAAGATAGTATTCTGTCCCCCCAGCGAACTAGGGGCAAATGATATATATCACTTGCTTGTGGAAGTCAAATTTCTTTTGCTGACTTAATCCCAGAGCCAAAATTAATCAGACATCCTAGCTAACAGGATCAGGAAAAGCCATAAATTATCCTGCCTCCAACCTAACAACAGCATTAACAGTGCAAAGAAGGTGGGGCCTTAGGGGTGATTAATCACTGTTTAAGTTGCCTAAAGGGCCCGTGAAACCTCCTGCTGACAGACACAGTGAGCAGCGCTTTATATTAAGCGATGTGAGGGAATGTCTCTAAAGTGATGGATCATGCATATACAGGATGGAAATTGTGCCGGGTGCTTACATAACCTCACCAAGTCACCATGCACATTACCTCTTGCCCTCGCCCCATCCCATGGCCAGAGAGTCCCCTCTCCCTCCACCATGGAGCTGAACTCTCTAAGGTAGCAATTCTGCAGAGACTTGTGCAAGCTGTGTTTTCCATAGACACATAGAGTTGGAAGGGACCTCGAGGATTGTCTAGTCCAACCTCCTTGCTTGGATGCAGGACAACTACAGCTATAACATCCCCAGCAGAGGGCTGTCCAGCCTCATTGTGAAAACCTCCAGCAAAGGAAAGTCTAGTGCCTCCCTAGGCAACTGGTTTCATTGCTGAACAGCTCTGGAGCAGAGGCGTGGCTAGGTTGAAACAGGCCCAGGTGCAAGAAATGGAGTTGGGCCCTCATGACTATTCTCTCCCCTGTCCCACAGCCCGTACTTTCCTTCCTCCCCCAGCGCCTCTCCTTCTCTCCGCTTGCTGCACCTCAGCCCTGTAGGCTGAAACTGTGCTGCCTACCTCATGCCGCTGCCGGTGATTGCTCCGTCCTCTGCCGCCTGCAGGGTGGGTCCCACACAAACCTTGCACTGCAGGCGCTTCCGCTGTCACTTCTGCTCAGTCTCCACCTGGCCACACCACAACAGGACAGGATTTGTGGCCCCTCCTCCCAGCTTGGGCTCCAGGACAAATGTTCTTCCTGTCCCTATGATAGCTAGGCCCCTGTCCGCTCTGGTCAGGAGACTTCCAAACACCAAAGAACATAAGACGTGACATACTTGGTCAGACCAATGGTCCAACTATTCCAGCTCCCTGTACAGGCCACCATTGGCGACAGGAAGCTGGGCTAAATGGACCATCGGGTCAATGGTGGACCACTTTGATTGCTTCAGAGGAGTCCATTGTCAATTAACAATAATCTTGTTAGCATCCTAAAAACAAATCTATTGGGTGCTCTTCCTCTGATGTAATTCAAAATTTATTTCTACCTGGAGTTTTAAAAAGACCTTACAATTTCTTGCTCTTTACATTAGTCTTCGAGCAGAGGTTCCTGAGCTGCCAGTCAGGATCCCAAATAGGATCATCTCATCTGCGGAGGGGGTCGTAATCTTAATTTTTAAGTATTTAAGTATTTATTGGTTTGGCTTTCGCCATACACCATACACAATACAAAAAAAAAAAATTAAAAAAAAATACAACACATTTTTTTAAAATGGGCTTCATACAAATACAATATTCTGAGCTTACCCAAAATACAAGATTACTTTACCAAACTTCTTCCCCCTGTAAAAACCTAGCCCTCTCCGGCTTACAGAGTACGCAACCAATGCTTGGCCCCTGAACAATAAATGCCTCGCCCCTCACAGGGCCTGCATATAGCAAATACTTGACCCCTGAATGATAGAGAAAGAAATTGTTTATTGGCCCCAGCTTTCGCCATAGCCCAAACTACAAAACAAAAGGAACAAATCCAAATACATATATGGTACATAAAACTAAAAAAATCTCATAAGTGGGAGCACTTATGTACATATATTTACAAAAACTAAAACTGAAAAATATATTAAGACTAAAATCCATAAAAGCATTGGTTACCTAAAATGTCTTATAACCTGAATGATAGATATCTCACCCTTCACGGGGCTTGCATGTGGCAAATTCCTGGCCCCCAGATAGGAGATACCTCACCCTTCACGGGTCTACATGCAGCTATTGCTTGGTTCCTGGGTGATAAATGCCCTGCCCTTCACATTGCCTGCACGCGGCAAATGCCTAACCCCTGAGCGGTAAATGCCTCACCCTTCACGGACATAATTTTAATTGATATTTGATATATTTTGCAGGTCTGTTGCTCTCCGACATCATGTTGGTTTCATTTAAGGGCGCATTCTCACCTGACGTTCTGTGCTTGTTTTGGCTCCGGGAAAGAATCCAGAAGCCAAAATATGATGCAGGATTTGTAGGGTGCAAACGTCCCCTCGTGCGGCTTTGCTGGCGGTCATCCAGGAGATTGCAGAGCAGGGAAATCCAGTCTTCAATTTCCTGGATGATGGCCAGCAATGCCGTATGAGGGGTGTTTGCACCCAACCAACCCTGTGCATGTTTTGGCTTCTGGATTCTTTCCCGGAGCCAGAATAAACGAGGAACGTCAGGTGTGAATGCGGCCTTTGTTTCGATATATGGTTGTGTAAGCAAAGAATCATAGAACCAGAGTTGGAAAGATCTTCAAAGGTCATCTAGTCAAACCCCCTGCTTGGATACAGGATGACTTGACTACAGCTACAACATCCCTGACAAATGACTGTCCAGACTTAATCCTCTCTTTGCTCAGCTAAAAATACTCAGTTCCTATAATTTTTCCTCACAAGACTTGCTTTCCAGACCCTTTATAATCTTTGTAGCCCTCCCCAAACCTGCTCCAATTTGTCAATGTCCTTAAAATGTGGCACCGAAAACTGGACACAGGACTCCAGGTGAGGTCTGACCAGTGCTGAATAGAGTGGAATTATTACTTCTGTTGCCTTGGAGACAACGCTTCTGTTAATGCAGCCTAAAACTGCATTAGCCTTTTTTGCTGCCACATCATACTTCTAACTCATATTCAGTTTGTAGTCAACCAAAATCCCTAGATCCTTCTTATGAGTAATGCTGCTAAGCCAAGTATCCCCCCATTGTGCCTTTGTTTTTTCTTCCCCCAAAGACAGAACTTTACATTTATCTCAGTTGAATTTCATTTTATTAATTTCAGCCCAGATTTCCAACCTATCAAGATTTCTTTCCCAAAAAAGCTCTACCCAAAGGGCTTGGGAACCACTGCATTAGAGACAAGTTTGTAGACCACATCCTAATAGAATAATAAGGTGCTGGATGTGGACCAAGGAGACCAGGTGCTATGCAAATCATAATTATCTGTTCCAATCTAAGCTTCTCACTGTACTTTAACAGAGAATTTCTTGTGCCCCCTCATTTCTTCTGAAATCTTGTGGTGCAGAGCAACTCTCTCTCTCTACTGCAGTCTTAGCTTACCTTTAATTGCTCCCCCCCCGCATCTCAGTGCTAAAGCCAGGAATCCATAAACTGACTCTGCTGCCTTATGGCTTCCTGAATCACTTGGGTTTCCCTTACCCCAGTGGGAGGCCTCTAGAGGAGACATGCTGGATGCCCTCTTTGTAAGCTCTGCCAATTATCCTAGACAGGCCACTGCTTTTGCTTTACTAATTGATGCAGCCAGGACATAATTAATCCAGGCTCCCCATCGCTTTGCAATCTTGCCTAGCTATACAGCCAGGTGGGGCCCTATCACATACCCTGCTCTCATCCTATTACCTTGGTTTTATACCAACAATTTATCAAATGCCCCCTCCTCCCATGCTCAGTGTGATGGATGCTCTCCCTGCTGTTCTGCATAGCTAAAAATTAGAAGGTCAAGCTCATTCCTTTCCTGCTAGGTTTTCCTGGTTCATCAGATCCAGCAGCTCCCTGGTTGCTGCTGCTGTCTAATCAGGCAGGCCTGCTTCCCCATCTCAGACAGTCTCTCCCTGGCTTCTGTCTCAATGGTGTTCCTCAACACATAGGTGTCTCCCTGGAGATTAATTTGTGAGGGGGCTCAGTCTCCGCACCATCTCCAGACCTTGTCACAACTGCTACTCTGCCAGGCCCAACTCATGGCTGTGTAAAGTTTGATGGGAGCTAGGGCTAGGGCACTGCCACCAACCCGCTAATTGGCGGTGAGAATTCTCTGCCACCAATCAGCTGTGTGGGAGCAGCAATAGCAACAGCCTCCAGCCCTGGCCTTCGTCAAACTTTATAATGTCCCGAGCCAGAGATAGCAATCTAGAGGTGGGGTGAGGGGCTAGTGGAATGGAGGGGCCAAGCAGGACAGCTCCAAGGGCCCCTCTGAATAACCCCCCTCCCAATGCTTCTAGGGTCAAGTGGTGGTGACCTTGGCATAACCTTGAGTGCCACAATCTCTCTCTCTTTTAACAAATTAAACACTGTGCCTCCTTCTTAAATTTAAACCAGTGTACACTTCACAGAACAGCTTAAAGATGCATTGCAATTGAGAAGCCACTGAGCACCAGAGTCATTGGACTCTACTGACTAGGCCCTGCTTTAGTGCAAAGGGCTAGTCCTAAACGCACTTGTCTTTGCCTTGAACCTGCTACCCTCTGCTCTGAATCTACCACTACCTGCTGTGCACCCTGTCCTTCACTCTTGCCTGCTAGTTGATTCTGTGCCTGACCTCAACCTGTTCCTGCAAGCACTTATGGACCAGCAAGTTCTGACACCGCCAAGATTATTTGTTTATACAGATTTGTCTTATACAAATCTATGAGATTTTTCAGGGCAAAAGGCCCATAGCAACTGGGTCCAAAATAAATCAATAAATACTTAGCATCAATTTCAAGATCATTTACAGAGTTCGGGGTTGCATGCTGAGGTCGCAGTCTCAGTTTCGAAGTTGTCGTTAATGTACTACTTCTCCTGGGCAGCTTCTGGAGTTCAGCAGCCGTCTCACTGGTTGGCATCCCAGCATGTAAAATGGCATGCCTCCCAGCTTCCCTGCAACTCCCCACAGCAGCTCGCTGAGCTTCCATTAAAGCCTGAAGGACGGGATTAGACTGTGTTGCTGAGACAAAAGAAGGGGATTAGGATAAAACTTAATATGCCATTTTCCTCCTTGGCAACTTCCACCCCTCTCATGTGTGACTTCTTTTTTAGACAAAGGCCGTTTTTACATGAGACGGTCCCACCCATGTCCATGCAGATCTGCTGTGTGGGCATGAGTGGGATCCACCCGTGTGCATGCCACGGCTGGTGAAGGGGGTGTGTGCACCTGCAACCCACGCATGTCTTCACCCACTCATCTAGTTTCTGAAAGTGCCAGCAAAGAACAGAGTGGTGAAGGGAACAGGAACCCCTGCCACCATCAGGTGGCAGCATTTGCGGAGGCTGGACCTGGACCCAGTGTCCTCCCATGTCTCAGGTGAGGGGGTGGTGCCTTTGGCCCCCTGCTCACCCGGCAAGCAGCCAATTGGCTGACCAGGAGCACCTGAGGGGACAAGGTTCTAAAAAAAATTAATGAAAAGGTCATGGTGCATGTGCTAAATGGCTCTCTGGGTCATTCTGCACACGTGCAGTCCTTTTCCATGACGGTGTGGGCTGCATCAGCACCATTTTGAAAAAGGATACCTTGTCTGCATATGCCCAGAACCGACTGCCCTTTTCCAAAATGGTGCTGATGCGGCCTGCGTCATCTTGGAAAAGAGCTGCCCGTGCACAGAATGACGCCAGTGGCTGTTTTATGCAGGCACAGTGGCTTTTTAATTTTTTTTTATAATCTTGCAAGAATGGCAGTGAGAACAGCTGCTTCTCACGAGATTCTCAAGCAAGAAAATCTTGTCCAGAGTCCCATTCTCAACAAGATTTTCTCGATCTGCGAGATCTTGTTTCAGCCCTCCTCTTGTCTCAAGCATCTGGAGGTGGCCACTGTCAAAGACAAGGGTTCGTGCGTGCAACAAGAATGTGCACTGCCACTCAGTGCACACATGCATACTAAGTGCACACCGTGTGTATAACAATTGCAGAATATGCACGTGCAGATCTTGGACTGGACTCAGATTCTGAACTAGATTATTATTATTGTTATTATTATTATTATTATTATTATTATTATTTAGCATTTATTAGCATTTATATAGCACCAGCGATATACCTGACACTTTACAGAGAACAAGATAGACATGGTCCCTGCCCGAGAGCTCACAATCTAAAGAAGACAGGGAGAGGGGAGACAGGGAAGGGGGAACAGAGGGAGAGACAAGGGATGCAACATTCACGAGGAAGCGAGAACTCAGGTACACGTTCTTGGTTTGGTTACATTACATTGGGAGTTTGCAGATAACAGGTGAGAGATAATCCTGGGTGGGGATGATTAGCAGGAGTTAGGAAGGGCGAAGCGGAAGAGGTGGGTTTTGAGGAGGGACTTGAAGGTATGAAGGGAGGGGGGCGAGGCGGACGTGGGCAGGGAGAGAGTTCCAGGAATGCGGGGCAGCGAGGGAGAAGGGATGAAGGAGGTTGGGAGAGCAGAGGAGGCGTGGGAGGGCGAGGGAGGGGATGGAAGAGGAACGGAGTGCTCAAACAGGGATTCGGAGGGAGATCAGGGCAGAGAGGTAGGGGGAAGCGAGGTTGTGAAGGGCTTTGTAGGTGAAGACGAGGAGCTTGTGCAGAATATGCTCAGGAAGTGGAGCCAGTGGAGAGAGGAGAGGAGAGGCTACACATGGTCAAAGCGACGGGCTAGGTGGATGATCCTGGCAGCAGAGTTTTGAACAGAGATAAGGGAAGAAAGGTGAGAGCGGGGAAGGCCAGCAAGGAGGAGGTTACAATAGTCGAGGCATGAGATAACTAGGGCATGGATGAGAGTTTTGGCAGAGGAGACAGACAGAAAAGGGCGGATCTTAGCAATGTTGTGGAGGGAGAAGCTGCAGGATTTGGCCACAGAGTCAATGTAGGGTTTGAAGGTAAGGTGAAGTCAAAGATGAAGCCCATGCTATGGGCTTGGGGGACAGGGAGGATCAATGGCAATTGACAGGAAAGAGGGAGAGGAAGGATTGGGAGAGAAGATAAGGAGTTCAGTTTTCACCATGTTCAGTTTGAGTTGGCATTGAGACATCCAGGCGGAGATATCAGAGAGGCAGTTGGTGAGATGAGCTTGAACAGAGGGGGAGAGGGAAGAAGTGGAGAGAAAGAGTTGAGTGTCGTTAGCGTATAGGTGGTATTGGAAACCGTGGGAGGCAATGAGTTTGCCTAGGGATTGGGTGTAGATAGAGAAGAGGAGAGGGCCAAGGACGGAGCCTTGGGGAACCCCGACCAAGGGGGGCAAGAAGGAGGAGGAGAAGGAGGGGAAGGAGTTAGGAAGAGATCACAGCAAGGTGATTCCTAGATTCCATTGTGGTGAACTTGCAACAAAACCATATTGAACAACTAATGACATCTGGTAGCTCCATTCTCCATGACAAAAGGAATGTGGCTATGATTTATGGAAATGAAGTAACTGACTAGGGATGGGAATTTCGGTTTTGGATAGAACTGAAATTGCCCGAATATGGCTGTTTCTAATACAAAAGTTTGGATCTTTTTTGGTTCAGGCATTTTGGTTCTTTTACGTTGATTTTGTTTCTTTTCTTCTTTTTTTTTTTGCATTATACTGGTTTCTGTTGGGGGGGGTGTTCATTGCAGCTTTTTCAATGATAGAAAAAGATCCGAAACCAAAAATCCAAAACTGAAATGAGATCTGAAATTCATAAAAACTGAAACTGAAAAATCCAAAACTGAAATTCCACCTGATTCCCATCCCTATGAAATACCCAAATGACCCACCCAAATAGCCAAAATACCAATATAAACAAGCAATAAACCAGATAATCTGGAATACCTGAATAAGCAGATATGTGACTATCCATTTTGGTTGCAAACGCTGCTTGGATGTTTAGAGGGCAATCAAAAAATACAAATAGCATTTGTGAGTATCAGATCCATTATTATTTCAGCGCCCATAACATTAGTAATAATAATAATAACAATAATTAATTAATTAGTGTCCCCTCTCCTCTGCCAAAATGAAAAATCATATAACTGGAAAATAATCCGCTGCATGCTACATATGGATCCCCAGGATGTCTCTTTTTCAATGTCTGTGTAAAGGTCTCTGCAGTGCTGGCCCATGCAGGAATGTGGGCAATACAAGTCATGCCCATGTCTTTAAGACTTTGGGCAGAGAGAAGATGGGCAATGGGAGGGTTAGCAAGGAGCAAACTGTTGCTATTGGGTTATTGCCACAGCTGTGTGTTGGCTGTGGCTCAGGTGTGGAAGAAGTTTGCTAAGTCCCCAGAGATCAACAGATGCTTTTAAGACGCCTCAGCTGGTAGTAGAAAGAGACGAAGAAATAATTTATAATACATTAAAGGCTGCCTTCAAATCCAGACCAGATGGGTTATTTCAAAGAAGTATCTAAGGCACTTAAGAGTGATGGGTAACTTACCTCAGAAACATGCATACTGTCTACCTGTATATTAGTCTACATAAACCTTGCCCTAGACACATGTATGTTTTGCATTAAAGAGCTGCCTTCAGCATCAAGGTTAGAGCAGGGCTTCTGACATTCACACAACACCCGTCTTGCCAACCTTCCCCTTTCAAGCAGGAGACTTATGAAAAAGACATGTCGCAGGGCTACACTGGAGCCAATGCAGCCCTGCAAAATGTATTTTCCATAAACCTCCTGATTTAAAGGGGAGGGTTGGCAATATTGCAGCCACACACACACACACACCCATTATAAACTTATTCCTTAATCTGTTTGTCTTGTTTCATAGCAAGGCATTCACACTAGAGTTGCTAATTTTCCAGGAAAATATTTTCTGGAAAATGTTCCATGTTTGCTGGCCAGTTTCACCAAAGCTTGTTTACCCAGCATTTTCACACTAACTATCTTTCTATTACCCAAGACTTTGATACCTGTAATGTCCATCCACCCTTACTGGGGCCGATCTGATGGACCGCGAATCCCACACTTGCCCACGCGGGAACCTCACGTACCTCCATTGCCAGCACACTGTGCCATGCGGAAACCGTGAGCATGTGCGCATGGACAGAGGCTCCACAGGCCATTGGATTGGCCCCACCAGCTCTATAGAGCAGAAGCATGAAGAAAGCACTGAAAATGAATTGGAAGGAGAGCTATGGGAATCTGCATATTATGAAAGAGAGGGTAGATTGAAGGGACCAAGGGAAGGAGAGAAAGGAAAATATTTATGGACGGAGAGGGAATGCGTTCTTGGGCTGGGACAGGGTTACAAAAGCTGTTTGGGGTGAGGGAGATGACAAATCAAAATACACTGTTACTATTAAAACTGTTCGTAATATAAAACACTGTGATTTTTAGCAGCAATTTTGGTTATCAATTTACATAGAAATGCAAGTAACTAAAGGTAGAAGCTTTTCTGGAAAAATGCCCAGGATAATGTTCAGACTCGTATCACTACTCATATTGCTGATTTCCTCCCGTGTCAATGTCCCATCCCTTGCCTCCTGCAGCAGAGAACAAGACAAGATAATCAAGGAGCAGAGGAAATGGTAAGGTCTTCACATGACACTTAGGCCGATTTTAGACGTGCAGCTGTGATCAGGCGCAGGACCGGCAAAACAGCCGTGCCGCTGTTTTAGACGAACCAGAAGCGGAAGTTGTGCGCGTGATCCGGGGCCGCGCATTCTTTACCGACCGCGAGCGAACCACCCTGATCTCTCTGGGGTGACATACTCGGCCGGAAAAGAATGCGCGGCCCTGGATCACGCACACAACTTTCGCTTTCGGTTTGTCTAAAACAGTGCCGCGGCTGTTTTGCCGGTCCCGCGCCTGATCCAGCTGCACGTCTAAAATCAGCCTTAGAATGTATGTTTGTGCCACTGCCCACTCTGTAAGACTGTTGTGTGAATAAGCCCTCCAGACTGAAGGTTAACGGGAGAGATAGGGTCTCAGTCTCTTTGGAACAGGGAGTGTTTGGGTTCTGTGCCAACGCAGTATGCAATTGCATTCATAGAGCCCACAAGCTTTGCCCAGTGGCAGGCACATTCAGCTGTGTGAATGTACCCTTAGATACATTTTGTGATTAGTAATCATTAGCTCAGATCCCAGTTCTCAAAAGTGACCCATAAGTGAGACTGTGATGATGATGGTCCTTAGTCATCACCAATAGGTGGGGTTGAATCTAGGGTTTCTGTATCTTCAGCATGAGCTTCTGCCCTTTAGCTAACCCTCTCCCTTCTCTTTTCCCAGTAGCAGACACCATAATCCCTCTGCTGCCTATCACAACCACTGCAGGGCTACAGAGCATTACACAAATCTGCTCTTCTGAATTAAAAGTTCTGGAAGGAGCCTTTAACACACTTTAAACACCTCCACTGTTCTTACAATCTGGTTGATTAACAGGTGATCATGTTGGGTATTTGACTCACCAGAATTCAGAGCTAAAGCTGAAATGGGTATTTAATTTAGTACCCGCTGGAAATGCCTGCATTTTTTAGTACTGTATCAAGTACTCAGCAGGCTACAGGTACTGATCGGGTACCCAGTTACTGATTGGTGTATCGGGACAGAGAACTGAAAAATCAGATTGGAAATTAAAATAAATATAAACTGGACGTTGAAAAATCAGGACTGGAAGTTGACTTTCTGGGGCCAGAAGATGACTTTCTGAGATGTCAGGCACTTGCACCAGGTCACACTCGGGTACCGATTGGTATCCAGTGGTGTTGAGTCAATTTGGGTGCCGGCAATTCAATGGGTAAACCCGTTTTTGCAGATACTCACTGCGGCTCTAGTTCAGACTCATTATTATTAAGTATTTATATAAGACCAGCATTGGCAATGTACCTGGCACTGTACTATCATTGGTTAGAGCAAGGCCCTGCCCCAAGGGGCTTACAGGGAGCAACAAGGGAGAGGGTAATACAGGGAAAGACAGGGAAACTTTCATGAAGTTGAGGAGTAAGAAGTATTTAAAGGTTGCAAGGGAGGGACCTGAGCCTACGTGTTCAGGGAGTTCCAAGCACAGGGGGCAGCAAGGGAGAAGGAGTGAAGATGAAGACGCTTTAGGGAGCAGGAGACACTGGGGCAGGTGTAGGGGTAGCAGAAGAGAGAGAATTTCCCCCTTCCTGTGCTCCTTAATGATCCTGTGCTCTCTGCTACCGGAGGTAAGGAGTGGGTCAATGCAAAGCAGGGAAAGCAGCAGCTGTGTTAATAATGCATTGCTGTGAGACAAGTACAGAGTAAGAAACCAGTGAGGTAGAGCTGAACCAAGTACCCGTAAAAACAGGTTTACCTGGTAAATTTCCAGTACCCAAAGCAATCCAACAACATTGGGTGCCAATCAATACCCAATTGCAACCCAATTCGGTACCTGATGTCCCAGAAGGTTGACTTCTTCCGGTCCTGAAATGTCAACATCTGGTACCCATTTTTCAACTTCTGCCCCAATTTTTTGGCTGTTGACACCTATTTTTTTATTTTTCCATCCTGGAAAGTCAACTTCTGGTCCCAATCTTTCAACATCCAGTCCTGATTTGTTTTCTCTACTGATTTTTCAGTTTTCCATCCCAATATACCAATCAGTCACTGGAAAACTGAAAAAATCAGTATTGGAAGTTACCGTTTTTTCAGATATCCAGGTATCCAATCGGTATCTGGGTAGCCCCATCAAGTACTCACTGCGGTACTCCAAAATGTGGGTATTTCCCATGGGTACTAAATTAATTTCCCATTTTAGCTCTCTATGGTGAGTTTTGAAAAGTGAAGAGTGTTGTGTGGATGGGTCTTCAGTTATTCCAGAACCCTGATTGAAAACGTTTGTGAGAATGCCCTCTCAGTGTCTACAATAGTACAAAGGGTGTTTCCAGATGTAGCACTAAATCCATGTGCATTGAAATTGCTGACATCATTCCAATCCGTCAGCTGCCCTTACAGACGTTCATCTAGATGTTCTAGTGGCTACTCAAAATTCTCTTCCCACCAGCTCTTGCCCAGATGATATCAGGTTTCTATGAGTTCTCGGATTACCACAAACTGGAAGCAAAGCAAAGCAATACGCTGATCTATACATAACCACGGCTATGTGCAAGTGACGGTTACCGGCTACTCATGAGTCTGATTAGCAGGACACTAAACCGTGTTAAGTGCACAGCAGAAAGCATGTTTGCACAAGCAGATGTAGCAGGTGAATGTGTGTATACACTTAAATGAGGGGCTAGTGTTATTTCAGGTGACGCCCAAAGAAAACTGCTGGTGGTCAGCATTTTTTCTTTAAAAAACAACAACAAAATGTTTTTTGTGCATCAAAATGGAAGCGGAGCCCCTAAAAGCTTGCTCCTGAGTTCTTTTGCAAGCCCTGCACTGTGAGCTTACAACCCTGTCGCAGGGGTAGGACCACAGTGAAATGAAATAAGTGCTATGGATTTTGCTGATCTCTGTATTTCCCTCTGGGAGGGACACTAGGGCCACGTTTCAATGAAGAGAGAAATACTGATCGAACAAAGGCAAAGTAATTAAACGGATGTTGTTACCTCATTTCAGTATCATTCACACTGCAGTGCAAAACCAATTTACTACCACCACAACCCCCCACCCCGTACCTCATATTGGTCAAGTCTTGAAGAGCACAAGAGAACATATATTCTCGTGGGAAGGGTCATCACTGTGGAGAAACCACAGAGTTCCCAAATGGAGAGGCACTGCAAACTGGGACTCGTATCCATTCTGTGCTCATCAGGCAAACATCCAGAGTTCACATTACAGGGTTCACATTACAGACATTTGAAGTGAAGTATGTATTCCTAATTTTTCTGGAGTAAAAAATAAAATAATAATCAATCATCATCTTCATCATCATCATCATCATCATCATCATCATCAATACGTAATTTTTATTTCTATGGTGCCCTCCACACCACCACCAACAACAAATGGGGCTCGGAGCACTTCACAACTTAATAATAAAACAATGGCCATTTTTAAACGGACTGCCGCTGGGGGGGGGCGCGGTTTGTGTGCAGCCCATGGAGCACTACTGCGGGGGCCGTGCATGGGGGCGGTGCAGACGGATTCACAACCATCTCCACCAACCTCCACGCATGGAACAACCCGCCTTTTTGCCCATTGCTCCATGAGTGGGGGTGGAGATGCGTGGGTCATGGGAACGCACACCCACACACCTCTACATTTAATCAAGATGCTCCCCCACGTGGACACTGAGTGTCCACGTGGGGGAGAGTCTCATTTAAAAACAGTCAATATAAAATCCATTTGAAATACAGATCCATTTAAAAACAATTTAAAAGGGGAAGGAGAAGAAGGAGGAGAAAACAAATCAAGGGGAACCAGCAGTGGATCCTAAAAGCACCTGGAGATCTTCAGGTGCTTTTTAAAGGTAAGGCAGGAAGAACTGGGATCGACATCTGGCGAGGCAAGTTCACAATGAGGGTCCCACAACAGCAATGGCTTAATCACCCACCTCCTTAAGGCATGGCTGGACGAGATGGCTGGACCAACTTTAGTGGACCTCGTTCCAGCCGGGTATGCCATGCAGCACCAGGTCTGCACAGGCGGCCGGGGATGTGGCGTAGCAATTATTTTTAGAGAGGGTTGGCCTGTTCGGAGATATCCAGTTCAAGTGATTCCAGGTATTGAAGCCCTCCATGTGTTTGATTTGACTGGGGGCAGGTTAGGGGTGCTGCTGGTATACCGGGCCCCTCCTGTCCAGCAGCATCCCTTGCCGCTGTAGCAGAGTTGGCCTCGGAGGTGGCGTTGGGCTCCTCCGGGACTTTGGTCTGATGCCACCCTTGTAGGAGCGGAGCAAGAATTCATGGCCGCCATGGCACCATGGATTTGTCCCAAATGGTTAACTGCCTGACCCATGTGGGGGGGCATATCCTTGACCTGATCTTTAGTTCTGGCCTTGAAGTGGGTGGTCCGGTAGTGGGGGAGGTTAGGGCTTTGCCCTTGTCATGGACGGACCATTATCACCTCTCAGCGTGCCACCTCCAGAAGGGGATGGAACTAGATGGTTTGGTCCACCTTCGGAGGCTGATGGAACCACAGCGGTTCCAGGAGGTCCTGAGGGAATTAACCTTGGACCTGGACAGCCACTCGGTCGATGAGCTAGTCCAGCATTGGAACAGCTTGCTGGGGGAGGCCATTGACAGGGTGGCTCTGAGATTCCCGCTGCCTCTGTCTCATCACCACAGGGCCCCTTGGTTTACTGAGGGGCTACGCGGTGTATGAAACAAGCAGGCAGGACTCTAGAGAAATGCTGGCGTTGGACTTTATCTGACTCCGACCGACTTTTCCATAGGGCCCATTTGCGGTCCTATGTTGAGGCTGTGAGGGCAGCAAGAAAGGAGTTCCTTGCTGCCCTCAAAGTGTCTGCGAAGTCACACCCGGCGGAGCTGTTTCAGGTGGTGCGGGGGCTGATCAGTCCAGCCTCCCTCCGCCTGGACGGGGACTTGTCCCAGGCCCGCTGTGAGGAGTTTGTCACCTACTTCGCAGACAAGATCGCACGGATTCAGAGCGACTTTGACACTGGGTTGGGGGCAGTAGGTAGAGCGCGCAAGGTCACAGAGGCCCCGTCTGGTCCAACTTTGTGGGGGGAGTTTCAGGAAGTGACGCCAGCCAATGTGGTGGATGTCTTAAGGTCTGTGAGAGCCACCAGTTGTGAACTTGATCCATGCCCGTTCTGGTTGGTGAAAGCCTCCAGGGAGGCATTGGGGACGGTGCTGGCGAGAGTGGTTAACACGTCCCTGCGGCAGGGGAGATTTTTGCCTAGCCTCAAGGAGGCTGTGGTACGCCCCCTGCTGAAGAAACCATAATTGGATGTGGATGAACTCACCAGCTACCGACCTGTCTCTAACCTTCCCTTTTTAGGGAAGGTTATTGATCGGGTGGTGGCAATCCAGCTCCAGGCACATCTAGATAGCATTGGTTTCCTGGACCCTTTTCAATCTGGGTTCTGCCCTGGCTATGAAACCGAGACAGCATTGGTGGCCTTGGTCAACGATCTCCGCCGGGAGATGGACACAGGATGTTCGACATTTCTTATTCTGCTAGATCTCTCAACCACTTTTGACACCGTGGACCATGGGCTGCTGTTGAGATGGCTGCGTGACCTGGGGGGTCTGGACGGGACTGTTCTTGAATGGTTCCACTCATTCCTCTTGGGGAGAAGCCAGCAGGTAGTATTGGGAACTGAAACATCTTGCCCCCGCGCTTTATCCTGC
>QEPC01009746.1:83231-114184 GCA_003113815.1 Sphenodon punctatus
TGGTGTCCTCTGGATACTCGGGTGAATGAGTTGGTGTCCTCTGGATACTCGGGTGAATGAGTTGGTGTCCTCTGGAAACTCAGGTTAAGATATTTTACATTTGAATAATTCTGAAGTAAAAACAAGTTAAGGAGTTACTAAATTCAAATTGATTTAACCCTTTGCCAGTGCTGGAATGTGCCCTGGGATATATTCTTCAAGCTTTTCAAGGAGGGCTGTGTGAAAACATTTCACTCAGCTGACTAGCTTCAGCGTGAAACAGGTTTGCTATTAGTTACCTTGCAGCACTGTGTTCATGACAACCAAAACCACTTTCTAAGGCAGGGAAGCCATTTGATCACACATAAAAAGATGCAATCTGCAACACAGTGAGTTTAAGACAGCGTAAGAAGCAGGGAAGAGGAACATGCCCATTTAAAACTAGAGATTTTGCATGTCCTTGGTTCATTCATTATTATTTTTTAAAAGGTGAAAACTAATTAATGGTCAAAAGAGCTATTCAGAAGTACGATCAAAGCTTAAGAAATGCAGAACTTTGGGAATGCATCCAGGTATTTTAAAGGCAAAAATGTTCATCTTGTCATGAGTGTTTTGTTTTCATCATGTGCAGAACTGCAAGAAACCATAACCACAAATACTTCACATGGTACTTTGAATTTAATAGCTCACATGGGCTACTGTCTGAATTACTGCCTTTTATTTTATGGCTAAATTAATATTATATACACAAGAGCACATTTAAAATACCCAATAGGGGAAAGGAAATGATTGCTATGTTGAAAAATATAAATTTTTATTCACAGGAGTTATTAGCAAAGCCACATTCCCTAGTTCATTAATGTGCATACATTCAAAATTTTCCTTTGACCTTTATTTTCTGATGCTATGGTGTGTTATCTTAAAGCTTTAATAAAAAAGTAATTCACTCACTCTTTTTATGGCCTACTAATTTGTCTGTGTTCTCATATATTGGGTTTCATAACTTTTATATGCAAATCAATAAAAAAACCTTTGCTATCTCATTTAAATCATTGAATAATTAACAACTCCCAGCCCCCAACTCAGCTAAACTGTGAAAAGAGGAGCCACTAGTCATATGAGTTAAACTGAAAATGACAGAGGAGTACAAAAAAAAAAAAAAGTCAAAGAAATCTGTCTTCTTTAAAACAGGCTGGTTTAACAGTCTTATTGGGGGGGGGCGGGATCTTGTGTAGGGAAATAGAAGAAAATACTGGATTTGTGTGCAACAGTTCTAAAGCAAGAAACATCGTTCTAAAGTTAAGTGAATTTGCCATTGGAATTCCGGTGAAAGGAAGAAAATGTGAAACTAATGTTCTCAAAGCCATCCTGAACTCAAGCAAGTGGGGTTAGATTATGCAAAGACATAGAAGTGCCATTAGTAGGTCAGACTAATAGTCTATCTAGTCCAGCATTCTGTCTCCAGCGGCCAGTTTCGGTTGCCTAAGGAGAATACTCAGCAGGTTACGGTGGGGTAATCCATTTCCTGCCGTACTTTCCAGCTCCCAACAATCAAGGGTCACATTCCCCTGACTAACCTAACTAATAGTCCTTTATGGACCTGGCCTCCAAAAAATCATCCAAATCCCTTTTTGAAACCAGTTACACTACTGACTGGCACAACATCCTCCGGCAATGAGTTCCACAAATTTATTGTACGTTGGGTGAAAAAATACTTCCTTTTATTTGCTTTAAATCCACTGCGTGTTAATTCGATGGAGTGATGCCTGGTTCTGCTATTTTTAGAAAGGGTAAATAGCAGCTCCCTATTTTAATTTTTCCACATGATCTTGTAAACTTCTGTCAGCTTACAGAGATAGCAAGTATCAAGATGGCATCCATGTTGGCTTCTCTGATACTTCATGGCTAGAGTTACCTGAAAAATAACATTGCTGTCCTGTGGGAAAATGTAATACTTCAACGCCCCCACCCCCAGCCCTAGCCAGAAAGAAAGGCTACCATAATGACATTTTCCATGACAGAATAATTCAATATTGGTCTCTCAAGAACGAACTATATTGCATTCTGGGAAGGTGTAAAACCAAAGTATTTTGTTTTGGATGCAGGGGCAGAGCCCAGACTCACCATAGCCTTTCTATGCCACTGCCTGGATGGAAATATTTTTTGCTTTGCGGTCACTGCAGAATCACTCTTGTGCCCCATGGAAGCTGTAAGGCCTTCTTAAAGCTATGGGGATGGAATGTGATTTCACCACTACAAGCCCAGAGACACAGGTTGGCTCGACACGTTTACGTTACGTTAACCATGGGGGAAATCAGCGCCATGGTACTTGCTACAACATCGTCTCATGGTGGAGCAGCATGAACAAACGTTTGGTCTGTTCCGTATTTATGCTGCCACCCTAAGGATTCGGACCAACAGGAGGAGCCCACCAGGTAGCAGCATAAATAGATGAAGACTGAAAGCCCCACAGACAAGGCAAAGCTCCCACTGCTGAAACTGACAAGCCTGAAGCTGCTGCTCAACAGCTATTCATGGTAGGACTGAAACAAGAACTGGTTTGATTCTCATGAGAATCTTGCGAGAAATCAAGAACCCTTAGTGAGATCTTGGGAAGATCTCGCTAACAGTACGAGCTCTTGCATGATATCTTGCCAAAATTGGTTTAAAGAAAAATCCCTACGCGTGTGTAAAATGGCCACTGGGGAGGTATGCTCAGCCCTTTTCCAAAATGCCACCAGCAGCATCAGCACCGTTTTAGAAAAGGGAAGGGGTGCAGAGCATGTGCTGCACCATTCGGGCATGTGCAGACCGGCTGCCCCTTTCCAAAATGACACTGACGCTGCTAATGCCATTTTGGAGATGGGCTTTGCATGCACAGCCATTTGGTGCATGTGCAGTGCTATTTTTTATATATTTATTTATCTATTGGCAACCTCGCTTCCCCCCCATCACCACAAGGAGAAGCTGAGTGGGGGGCAAGGGACCCAGTGACTGGAGCAGTCCCAATGAGTACAGGTTATACAGGGCCTTTTGCAAACCTAGCCAGGTTCTGGGTCTTTTGCAAGGGAGGCCAGTCACAAGATTTGCAAGGGAGGCCAGTCCCATGTTTCTCTGAAAGAATCCAGGCAATTCTTGGCTCATTCTCATTTGCAGGGAAGAGCCGAGAACTCCGATTCTCGCCAGGGAAAATTGAGAATTGCAACATCGAGTTTCAGAGCTAATCGATAGGTGGTGAGGGCTCCCGCTGGGAGTCATGACCCTGCTTCGGAGAGTCCACTGGAAACTGCCACCACTGCTTGGGGGCCTGCTAGGAACCTTTCAGGGTGGGCGGGGGTGGAGTGCTAGCCCTGTTCCCTCCCATCCACTCTGAAAGTTTCCTGGAGGTGCTCAGGCTGCTTACAGATCTTCCCCCACCCCCGAACCTGGAGCCTGGTCTCAACTGAGTCCCCTTGCTCCACGATAGCTACTAGGGGTGGGGCTACCAGATCATCCGGTATCCGATACTGCCGGTATTTGGTGTACCGGCAGTATCAGATTAAACCTGGTAATCCGGCCCATTTACCGGATTCCCTGTACCGGATTTTTTACATTGTGGTCATTCAAATGAATGGCCGCAATGTAAATAAAACCACCAAAAAAAAACCCACTTTACTTTCCCTCCCCAGTCCAGACTGCGCGGGTGGAAGGGGGAACACCACCCACCCACCCTGACCAGCCTGGCTTTAAAAAAAAATAATTCCCCCCAAGTCCCTGCTAGTGCGAGCTCCGGGCCGCCACCGGCGACCCAGAGCCCGCACCAGCAGGTACGATCCCTGGTTTAACACCCCCCCTCACCCTAGGGATCAGATCACCCTACCTAGTCCTACCTCCCCACCCAGGGATCGCTTACCTTGCACTCCGGGCGGTGGCAGCGGTCCGACTCCGGCAGCTTCAGCGCTGGCTGTGGCTGCCGGCTTCAGCGCTACTAGGTCTTCCGGGGAAACCCAGAAGTTCACCGGAAGGCCTAGTAGCGCTGAAGCCAGCAGCCACAGCCAGCGCTGAAGCCGCCGGAGTCGGACCGCCGCCGCCGCTGCCGCCGTCGCTGCCACCACCCAGAGCACAAGGTAGGCGATCCCTGGGTGGGGAGGTAGGGTGATCCCTGGGGTTGGGGGTGTTAAACCACCCATCACCCCAGGGATCATTCTAGTACCTGCTGGTGCGGGCTCCGGGTTGCTGGCGGTGGCCCAGAGCCCGCACTAGGAGGGACTTTGGGGAATTTTTTATTTTTTTTAAGCCAGGCTGGGCAGGGTGGGTGGGGGGTGCCCCCCCTTCCACCCGCACAGTCTGGGAGGGGGAGGGGGAAGGGTTTTTGTGTTTTTTTCCATTGATTTCAATGGGGACAGTTCCCCATTGAAATCAATGGAACAAATCCGGTACCGGTAAACCGGTACACAGATCCAGCAATCTGGGTTTTTTAAATCCGGTAACCGGTAAATCCGGTAGCCAGTATTTGCCCCAATGTCCCACCCCTAGTAGCTATGCCCTCGAGTGCACCAGTCGACCTCTATTCCACGATCCTCCAAGGGACTACAGGGACATGGACATTTATGATGGGATGTCGCAGATACTCTGTTTCTTTTGGTCTCCATGGTGGCTTTGGAATGTTCCCAGAATGCCCAGATTTAAAAGGCAGGTGCCATGTTTGAACATTTATTTCCTTGCTCAGTATGTGTCAGGAGGACCCAGCCTCAAACCAGCAGCATGAGGGGTCTGATGCAGCACTGAGCTCCACAGCACCACCTTAGCTCTGTGGCTCAGGCCAGCCCTGGCCCAGTTGACCCTTCTGGTTTTGTTTCAGCCCTTGCCAAACCTCCCAGCTTTCTCTGATTGGCTGCCTGCCACATATAAGGCAGGTCTGCAGCCACAGGAAACTGGGCAGATCATCTGCTCACTTCACCCTTCCTGTATCTGCTTGTGGGTTCTGTTTGGCTCTGTTCCTGCTCTCTGACCCCTTGGGCCCTGCCCTGACTCTGATTCAGCCTGCACCTGACACTGCTCTCATTTCTGGTCCCAATCCCACTTGGACCCTGACAGTATGATTTGCGGTAGCCAAACATCAGTGTAGGCCAGACATACCAGCTGTGTTTGAAAAATCCTTGCAAAGCCTTCATCCAAAGCCATGAGGGCAGACATGCCAGGAACCATAACACCAGTGAACACCATTTGCAGACATGAGGAGATCAGGGTTTCCTTCAAGCTGTGGGGTGACATGAAAATAAAGGTGATTCTGGGCCAGAGCTCCCAGAATGTTAATATGTTCCAGAAAACTGCAGAGGAAATCGCTGCCAGGATATTCAACAGGGCCTTGGTCCAGTGCCAACAGAGAGAAAGGCCATTTTTAAACTAGCATGGCTGGGGAGGGGGGGTCCATGCGCACTGAGTGGGATGGCTTCAGACTTCCCACCCATGTGGGGTGAGTGGGGAGGAATTCAGATAGGCCTGGGATGTGTGTGCACCCCTGTCCATGCACATTTTAGCCTTCCCCTGCATGGAGCTGTCCGTATGTTTCTCTGATGCTCCGTCAGTGACCATGGGAGGGTGGTGTGTGGGTCACGGGAGTGTGCACCCTCTTACGTCACCTTCAGATGAATGTCTGGATACGCATCGTGGGTGGACCTGCGTGGTTGTGTCTCATTTAAAAATGACCAGAGACCTATTTTGGAGAACAAGGCAAGCAGGGCACCAACTGTTGCTTTGGACATGACCAGAAGACCATGTCCTGCTATGGTCTCTTGTAGAAGTTGTCCTACAAAAGGGAGAGCATTACATCTACCATTTGCAAGAGCCATGTCATCAGGGACTGATGGAAGATGCATTGCTAGACAGGCCAGCAGCATGGAGGACCACAGTAGCACAAGGAGATGTTCATTCCAGGCCAACTGGTCAACTCGTGTAATCCTTGAGCTGGTGTCCATCAGCTCTACTGGAAAGCCCTTCTTGGATTTGTCCAAGTTTTCATACTCCCAGCTGTCGGAAGCATCACAGCATCTCAGACCAGGGATCCAGCATTTGGATGAGACTGGGGTGGAAAAGATGACCCTGGGAATGCTTAGGAGACCTCCACTCAGCACTCCCTGAGATTATTTATTTATTTATTTATTTGCTTATTTATTTATTCAGATTTATACCCTGTCCTTTCCCTAAGGCTCACAGCAGCTGACAGCATATAAAAACACATTCAAACATATTTTAATGTGCAGGGTGATTTCCATAATTGTGCTGCAACCACCAAGAATGCCTCTCTGTGTGCCCTTGTAATGGAAACATGACAAGCAAACAAATGGTACCTACAAGAGGGCACTCCCGGCTGACCTCAGAGGCTGTGATGGGACATGAGGGATCAGGTGGTCTTTCAGATATTTGGGGAGCCATCTAGGACTTTACAGGTGAGAACCAGAACCTTGAACCATCCCTAGAAAACTATTTGTAGCCAGTTCAGACACTGGAGCACAGGTGTAATGTACTCCTGGTGACTTACTCAGAACAGAAGACAGGTTGAACCACCTGCCGCTTCCAGACAGTCCTTGATAGGGTTGTGCACCAGAAAAGTTTCATTTTCATTTTTGTTTTTGCTTTTAAAACAGTATATGTTTATGTTTTTATAATAACATAAACAAAAGTGCCCATTTTGTTTATGTTTAAAAATGAAAAACATAAAAAAATAACAAAAACAATTTTTTTCATTTCCACACCTTCAAAAAGTACTTCCAAAAGTGCCTCTCTGACACTGGCCCTTTTTACACAAGATACTCCCATGCATGGACACCCATCATCTACATGGGGGGGTATCCCATGTAAATGCGGAGAGTGGATTCACACTCCCATGACCCACGCATCTCCACCCACCCCTCACACACGGAACAATTGGAGAAAATGCTGGTTGCTCCATGCATGGGGATGCGGGGGAATGCAGCGGGGATCGGTGTGCACCTGTGTGCACCTGCTCCCCTGCACCGCCTAGGCTGCGGCGCACCCATGGACCATCCCTGCTGCTGCTGGGGAGCAGCAGCCCATTTAAAAAGGGCCACTGTCCCTTCCCCAAACTTTCTGAGAGTGCCCCAGGGTGGCAGAAATATCAGCAAGAGATTGGTACACAACAACTGGGTAGAGGTCAAAGCAAACACTGGCATGCAGTGGGTGCTGGGCACTGAAGCAGCCAGGCACTTGCACAGGAGGAGACAGTGATTCCCCAAGTATGGCAAGGCTTCTAGTTGAAGAGAAAGCCCCTGGGAGGCAGAAACATCAGTGATTGGCACAGCAGGTGGACAAGACAGACCAGACACTGGCAGGAAGCAGGCACTGGCTGCTGAAACAGCAGGGACTGGCAAAGGAGAGAAGACTTACTCTCCCAACTAGTTATCAAGTCATGGCTTCAAGAGTTGCTGTATGACAGGGAGGCAGGAGACATGAGGGAGAGAGACCATCATCACAGAATGGAGTGGCATCATCCCATCACGTGGCAAGGTGTCACAGCGTGCAGCAGTAATGGCCCAGGGGGCCAGCACAAGAGAGACCTTTGGGCAGCGCAGCAGCAGCAAAGGAGCTGTGGACAGGAAGACAGGCAGTGACACAGGCTTTGTTTGTCACTGCGGGCATCCCAAGTTATGACAGGGCACTGTCAGCCTGCAGGAACACACAGGGTTAGGAATGTGCAATTGGAGGCGACTGGGGGTATGAGAATGGGAAGAGGGAGAGGTCTATTTTTTGTACCAAAGAATGTGGCTGAAAAGTAGCAGAAGGCACAGTGACCAGCTCACACACAGAAACACAAGAGCCAAGCCTGCGGAGCACTGCATGTGCACTGAGCAACAACGAGCTATCCACAGGTGCAGAGCTCTGTGTGCCCTCAGCTTCTATAAGCTCCCTGTGCCCTCGCCCCAAGCTCCCCTGATTGGTAGAAGCATGTTGCAAGCATGTGCAAGCAAAGGCCAATCTCTTATGTCTGTTGCAGGGGTCTGTAATATGTCTGTGCTGCCAAGTGGCCAGCAAAGACATCAATTGTAGGCGGCCATTTTAGGCTCTCACTTCCCCTTGCACCTGTTGTTTGCAGCCTGAACAATGTGCCAGGCTGTTCAGAAAAAACCAGGGAGGGGAATTGTTTTTATGTTATGTTTTAAATTTTTAATAACATAAATGTTATTTTTTAATGTTTTTAATAATATAATTAAAATGGACATTTTCATTTATGTTATTATAAAAACATAAATGAATTGCACACCCCTAAAGGGCAGCTCCACGTGGAATGCATAGCAATAGTCTATCCTCAAGTTATGAAGTCATGGATGATGGTGGCGAAGACTGAATCTGATAAAAAAGGTTGCAGTCTTCTCACCAGGTGGAGTTGCTGAAAAGCATGCATGGCCACTGAAAAGCATGGTGGCATGGCCACCATCACAACTTGACAATGCGGTGGCACAACATGGCACAACAATGGATCCAAGAGCACCCCAAGGTTGCAAACCTCAGTGACCAAGGGAAGCTGGACCCCATCAATGACAGGCATCATGAGCTTCCTGCTAATGGACCGCAAAGTGGAATCGCCAACATGCCCTCAGATGGCGCCATAGTTTGTAACTACTTTGAAATGCTTCCATTTTTGGCAGTGAAACGGGTTGGGCGTATCACCTTAGCGCACCCCCACCCCCACACACACTTTCTGGGTCTATAAAAGCAGCACACTCAGGCAGTCTGTTTCTGGAAGAGAAGCTAGGACCAGGCCTTGAAGCTGTGATGGGAGCTGACCAGGGTTCTGACTCTACAGAGAGCTGAGAGGAGCTGCTCTCCACGGGTGCTGACTCAGTGCAAGGCTTCAAGTTGGGGAAATCCAGCCATGAAATCAGTGGGTACTGGGTGGAAGGCCTAGAAAACACTGAGCTGGGGGACATTATTTACTTTTGGGTTGATGTGGAGACTGTAAATAAACCTAAACTGGGGACAGGATTTTTGACCCTTAAGACTGTTTGAACTGATCGTGCCAAGGTTCGTTAGCTGACGGCCAGCCTACTTGCCACACATAACCAGTGCCATTTTAGCATGATGTGGAAGGGGTACCCTTTAGGATAAAACTGTTACGCGTTTGAAAGTCCATTGGTGTGTTACCTTTGACATTGTGTTTGGGGGCTGATGTTCTGGCAGGGATGTGGTGGACTCTTCCTAGAGATTTCTTCCATTTGGAATATGTACTCTGGCCGGGGGGCAGGTTCTTTTCTTTTTTTACCCCACTCAGCCTAGAGGCCTTTCTTCATTGGTTAAGAACTCATTGTAGGAATATTATTGATGATTTGCAATCAGTGTGAATCATTACAGTCAAAACAATGAAGACAAAAAATCCTAGATTGTCCCATTCAAAAACTAGCATCCATGTCCTTGTCCAGCCAGGAATCCTACATTCAGCCCTATATATGTACACAGTTTTATATAGTTATTATTTTTTTAAGGAAATAAAATAGGGTTTGACTTCCTATCAAGGTTTAATTAGTCATTAATATTTATGAAGCACTCACATGTGATCGCTACACATTTAATAAATATTATGCTGAGAATACGGTCCTTATTTTATATTTTTATTAAAATACAGTTACACAAATCAATTTATTAAGATGTAAGACTTATTTTTTATTTTAAAAGTCTTGCATCTTAATAAATTGATTTGTGTAGCTATGTATTATTTATTCATTGATTCATATATAATTCCAATTCCTTTTCATTCCAGATGGAGAGGGCGTGGGGGTAGGGGAGCCTCTAGGGACTCAGGCCGTCATAGTTTTAAATCTCATTTTAGTCTCCATCGTTACAAATTAAACATTTAAAAATTCTAAGCAGGGTGTTTAGCAAGCCTGATATGTTGCTTCAGTTCATCAGTCCACTGCAATTAGGGTTTTTGTTTGGTGTGCAGAGAGGTAGGTTACAGACGCAGCTGGCACGATGTTATAAGGGTGTCTTTTCATAACATGGTCTTGGGAGGAACAGCACAGTGTTAGGATGGGATCCTGCCATCCTAGGATTTTTATGGATGCTTGGTTTGTATATGGAACATAGGATTGGGTCAACAGTGCCGTCTGAGGGACAACAGAGGAAACACAAGGAACATGGCTGGAAAATCAACATCCTGGTTCATTCCTGTAAGGGGTTGGAGCCAGGGAGGGGGTGAATGGCAGGGCAAGCAGGGAGAAGGGAAAGGCTGAGAGGAAACAGCAGAAGGATGTAGCAAAAGGTAAAGGAAACCTCTCCGCCATTCTCCAATGACCAGGAGACTTAGTGCTCAGCACAGAGACAGGTATCCCAGCCTAAGGGAGCTTACAGCTCATCAGTCAAGAAAAGGGAGCCTGGAAACTTGAGCTGGGGATCAGGGAACTAGGAACCAGAGTTGGGGTTCAAGGGAACCTGAAAGGGACACAGGGCCTGAAGGTCGAGAGCAGAACATCGAGGCTAGGGAACCCAACTAGAACAGGGGAAGGCAGGGGGGAAGCACAAAGGGTGGGCTAGAAACAGATCAAACATAAAGTGAAAAGGGGAAACAATTGCCCCACCCAGCCTCCTGGGGCTACCAGCAGGTTTTAAGTATTGACTGGCAGCCAATCAGGAAGTTGGGAGGCAGGAGTGAAGCAATGGGACACAGCTGGGAATAGGTGTGGCCTGGCATAGATGGAAGAACAGAGGAGAAGATGGGGGGAGGAAAGTAGACCAAAGTCAGGTCTGAGTGGTGGCACCAGCAGCCAGAGCAACACTCCTGAGGCCAAGGGTTCAAAACCTGAGACCTGACAATTCTCTGATCATCAGTTAGGGCCATGTTTCAATGAACAGCTAGTTCAATTTTATTTATTCATATTTTCATCCTTTCCTTCAGTTTAGGTGCTGGGTGGCTTACTTATCAATGTGAGGATGGTGAATTCGGTTTGGTGATCATTACATCTAAGCTGGGGAGGAATTGAGGCAGTTCTACTTCAGTTTATGCTGTTTGGCTGAACGTTACCAGAGGGGAATAGTTAACTCAATTTAATTAAATCAAAGTAGTTACTTCGGTTTACAGCGAATGTTAACACACAGGAAGGGAGGCAGCTGGAACCCATGTTCAATCCATGGAGTCCTCACACCACTGCCCCATCCCCCAATGGGCAGCATTGGGAGCCCTTCATAGGGGTAGCCCCCCTGCAGTTCATGGGCTTGTGCCAGCCACCACAGATTGTGCTAGCACACTCCTTCTTCCCCCACCCCAGAACCGCCTAACAGCTGTGCATCTGCTACAGCAATCCCGTAGTCCATGGGTGCTCCCCCCCCCCACCCCCGCAGCTGTCAGGTGGTCCCGGAGTACAGCACGATCACTCCCACTCCTCTTCTCTTGCCCGCTATCAGCTGAGAGAGGCATGCCCGCACTGGCCCCAATCGGAAGGGGAGACACGGCCAGGGAAAGCTCCTGTCTCTCTCCTGAATGGAGAGCTCCTCTGAAGGAGGTGCATGCTGGCTTTGATTCCCACTCCTCTCCTTTCCATTGGGAAGAAGTTGTCCCTGGTCATGATGCTCCCTCCCCCCCACCTTTCCATTGGCGCCAGCACTAGCACCCGCCCTCCAGCTGATAGCTGACTAGGAGAGGGAGCGCAGATTGCACCTCTGAGAGTCTAGGAATGTCTGCATTTCCCCATTCCCAGCCGGCTGTCAGCTCAGCTGAGAGGGGCATGCTAGCTGCATCTCTATGGTGCTGGTGGACCTACGGCTCCGGGGGAACCTAGCAAACAAGCCCTGGGCCCATGGTTGCCCATTGCCCTAGTTTGGGCCAGGTTAAATCACACAGTGTGCTCCCCTTTCCCGGGGATGACGCCATGCAGCACTGTCTCAGAACAGCCTTCATTTGGCTACCAACAACCACATCTGGCAACTACCATTCAGACAGGCAGGTAAATCTTAGGCAAAGGGGGGACAAAGGATGGCTTCGGATGCTCATGTACAGAATGGTCTGTCAGCCATTTTGTCCATGCGCAGTGATTTTTTTATTAATATTATTTTAAATTAAAATAAATGGGGGAAATGGGAAAAAACCCTGAAAACAACCATTTTTGTTTATGAAAAACCCTGAAGACAGAGGGGATTTTGTTAATGGGGGAAAAAAGGAAAAAGAAAAGAAATGATGTGTCTGCTGCACACCCCTGTTGTGGGAAGCCCCCATTTGCAGCACCAGTGAGAGCAGAGAGAGGGGCAGAAAGCGGTCGCTCCTCAGCCACTCTAGGATTTCCACCCGTGACTCTATGGTGCTGGCCGATCTGTACACGCAGAGACACTGCACACAACCTAATTGACAGGACTCAGACAAGTGGGTGCACATTAGCCCGCATTCACCTGCACTGTGGGCTCCACTGTCTTTGAGACCCCACCATGAGTGAGTGCTGTGGGTCCGGTGGGTGGAGTCCACGTGTCCGGTGGGAGCGAACACCTAATAACCAGGCAGGTAGACACCCACCTGGTGTGGGATGATGTGGGTTAGCATCGTGTTTGTTAACACACATAGTCCTAGAAGGGGAGGAGGGACCAAGAGTAATGGGAAAGCCACCCTTAAAGGACCAGTGCCTGCTCCATTACAAAGCCCTGCATTGCTGACCTCAGAAGCTCTACCCAATGATCTCTCCACCCTGCCCTCATGGCTCACCACCCGTCAGGATCCAGCTCTGTCCAGGAAACAGCCATGGTGGGAGCAGCAAAACAAGGTGAGGGAGGAAACTCACAGAGCCAGAGTAACCTCTACACCCCTCCCTCTATTGCTCCCCTCCCTCTACTGGTTCCTTAATCGTTGCCATCACTGTTCCTGCCTTGGCCATTCACCCTCTCCTTTCCCTGCCTGCTCCCCTTCTGTGGTAACTTGAGAGTTAACTTTGTTGTGTGGCATGACCTCCCCTGAAGCTATGCAGTTTCTGGGTCAGTCAGCACGGACTGAAGGGCCAGGGTTGGCACTTTCTAGTTAGTTGAATAAAGATGGCAACTAGGGCCTCTTTTATACGAGGCTCTGAAAAGTGTCTCCTGAGTCCCGCATTGAAAAGCTGTGCGGGGCGTGTTTACATGCTCTCCGCTGCCAACAATGGGGAGCAACTCACTTCCGGCAGCGCAGGGAGCATGTAAACACTCCCCGCGCGGCTTTTATTTCAATGCGGGATTTAGGAGGCGCTTTTCAACGCCTCGTAATAAAAGAGGCCTAAGTTAAGTAGCAGCTCCTGTGTGTGCTCCGGATGCCTCAAGCAAACAAAACCCTTCCAAGCTATAATACCATCTCACCCCTTATTGTACCTCTGGTTCAGTCAGGACTGGCCTTATCACTGTCCCAGGCAGGCCCCAGTATTTTCTCTACTTCCGGGGAGCCCACGATGTCCCCCATTTCATGTGGGACCCCCCACCCCCACTCCCTCCCAAGGGGGTCCAAACACAATCACCTCTAGAGCCTGCGGCGGGTGTTCCCGAGGAGGCGAGGCCACCAAGGGGTCCCACATTTTGCCTTCTCCCTGGGTCGTGAACATCCTAAGGCCAGCTCTGGGTTCATTACTCCTTTACAACAGCGTATCTTTGCCCTCCAAAATGGCCCCTGAGCTTTTGTGACTTCCAGACCCTGGTGAGCAAGACTGTTCGAGGGGAGAGTCCTTGGGTTTAATGCCACTGCTCAGGCTGCATAATCATGCTTCAAACAAGGAGGGGAAAGAGAGCAGCCTTAATGAAGCCAGTAGGCTTTCAGTCAGAGTCCGTGAGCACATCTGAGATTCCCACACACAGAACTGAATATTAACTTTCCAACTCAGGTACAGAGAAAGAACAAATCCCACAGCACCTCCAGAACTTCACATCTCCTTCTGCTCACTGGAAACAGAAACACTAACTGAATCAATCAGCGTCAATTGCTTTCTCCTCTGGGGAGGCACTGGCAGGCAGGTGCCTAGCAGCCCATGGTGAAGGGGATGCTCTTTCTTGCCATTCCCAGTCTTTTGACTCACTGAAACGAAGATGACATTTCATATTCGTGAAGGTCATTTGCATATCCAGTCCCACAAACAAAGACCACAGGGTGGGCGGAACAGAAGTTTAAATAACGAAATGAATCTTCAGCACCGTTGTGAAATTCACAATTTCGTTTATTCATTTATTTTGCATCAGTATTTCAGTCACTTCGTGATTCTGACATATCATATTTGAGATTTCAGAACATACCTATATTTTAAATTTCTACCTTACCCTTGAGGCTCAGGCAATGAAAATAAACAACCTATTTTACCAATGACAAATAATAAACACAATAAACCACACACGCACCCCACAGGATATGGACGCAGTCCACCTGTGCTCCCATCCCCATGCTTGCACCCCTCCTCACCAGAGGGTTATGGAGTTCTCACTCACCCCACTCATTGGAGCAGAAGTAACATTCCCACCCACCCTGATCCTCCATTCCTCCTGGCTTTCTCTCATTTTCCTCCCTCACCCCATTGTCCATAAGTAGGGCTACCATAGCTCTGTAGCCTTAAATTTTGTGCCTCGGGAAATAGCAGGATCTTATTTACTTTGGTCCTCCTGTACTTAACTACTTCAGTAAGAGAGAAAACCTTTTCTTACCAGACTGCTGAAATAAAGTCAAAAACTCAAGTCTTGGTTACTTAGCTTTATTTAATAAGATATAAAGTACATCTACAATTAGTTTCATAGTTTCAAAGAAAGATTCAGATAGTCCTTAGTTCAAGATAGAAAATAAGTTCTTTGCAAAGAAGGAACAGAGTTCAAGCATCTATAAAGGCACTGAACTCTGAACAAAGAAATACCATTTCAACCTGGCTTTTATAAGACTTTTGGCGGCAAAAGAGTGCATGACATAAAGCAGTTGGACAATATCCAACTGTATCGACACTATTTGACTCATCAAATTCTCCGGATGTAGGAGATCTTTTACTCAGTTTCTTACCTAGGGTAGAACATACCATATAAGACAAAATTGATGACCTAGGGCAAAAGGCAGAGAAATGAGCTCAGCAGATGACACCTCCCCTTTAAAAGGGGATACTTATGAAAAATGCATGGTGCAGGCTGCACTGGAACCAATATAGCCCTGCAACATGCGTTTTTCATAAGTGTCCCCTTTAAAGGGGGAGGTATGGTAGCCCTAGCCATAAGGGACATAAACATACAATATATCCAGGGACTGTAATTCACTGCCTTTTCCCCATTCCTGTCAATGTGGGAAAAAGCAGTGAACACAGGTCCCAGAATATATCACTTGTAAATTAAAACATCCCCAAAGGGAAGAAAAGCACCAATTACTGAAACAGAAGAGTAACTGAAGCACATATTTGAAAGTGCAGATTACGCTGGTAGAAATTTGTCTGCTTTTATGCCATCTGTGCACATGGGTGTGCGTGCATGTCTGTACACAGGCTCGTATTTCCACATTTTCCATCCTATTTCATCGAGACCAGCGACACCGGGAAATACTTGTTAGTGGCACAATTTCCATCTGGCGCTCCCTGAACCCCAATGATAAGACTAAGCTATATAGCCAAAGACCTTATTACTTTCTATTTCACAGCTCCCAGACAGCTTCTAGAAAGCAACGTCAAAGCCATATGGATTCCTCTATTACGGCCGGGTGCCAATAAAAATGCAAAAGTGTTTTTAAAACAACACCATTTGAGAGAGATGTCAAAGAAATTCTCTCTAGGGCCTAAAGAGTTTATATATATGGAGGGTGGGAGAGAGGGTGAGCAAAGCCACAGTGTTATTGAACCATTTTAGAGAAATAGGCTCCATTATTGGAGCTAGTCCATATTAACTTTAAATTTCATACTAGAAGACAGGGGCACTAGCTTTGTTGTGGCTTAGAACAAGGCTTCACAACGCCGCACGCAGCACTTGAAAACATGCTGAAGGGATCAATGCATAGGGTTGCCATAGATGCACATGTTTGCAGGACAGTTATGAAAACTACATGTTGCACGCACGCCCTGCATTGACGCCTATGTATTTTTCATAAGTGTCCTGCAAACATGTGCATCTATGGCAACCCTACCAATACGGCAATTCTACTGAACATATACGGTTGCCAGGAGGACTCTGCGTTTGGGTTTGGATATAACACACATAAAAAGCCCCTCTCAGCTTCCATATTAGAAACACAAATACTGGCCTGAAACTTTCAGGTCTGCATTAGTGTGCTTTCCACATCTCTAATTTGATGTTTTTAATAGTTGGTCTAGCAGTTTGAGCATCTTTCAAGTGTTACGGTATTTTGCACTGCCCAGGGGGGAGATTAGCCCTGACGATGGTGATCTCTCAGAGCAGATTATGTTTTGAATTAGGTTTACTTGATTTCTGAGTGGTTTGTGGTTTGAAGGCTTGACCTGCTTCCATAAGCATCTATAGGCAGAACTGCACTAAGGGAATCAGATCCTTGTGTTGAGTGAATGACACTACTGAACAGGTTCCCTCTGTTCAGGATGGGGTAAGGGTGTGGGATTCCCCCGACTGGTGTTCTGGAGCTTAACAATACTATGGTCCTTTACTGTTTACTGTAGGGTCACCACCTGCGTATGTGTATATACACTCCTTTGTGTACATTGTAGGCTGCACCCCCACTGCAGTGGTTGCTTGCTCCTCAACCTGCTGTAGGACCTACTTAATTTTTCCCCTTAACAGAATTCCTAACATTTTGAGACACAGAAATTGACAAAGAAACCAATAGAATTCAGAAATGCAAAATTTAACCAACTTGCACATCCCTAGTTGCCAGCCCCATATGTTCCACAATACAATATTGAGTCAGGCTGATAAAAGTCATGGGAATGGCTTATAAGGGTTTGTTTTTTAAAAATGGGTTCTTTAGACCAGTGATTCTCAGTCTCAACCTGTGGGTCACAACCGCTGGTGAGATTCAGGAGTGTCTCAGATTAGATCCAAGCCTCTGCTGGGAAGCCCAACTCAGAGAGACTTTTCCTTTTTCCCTTTTCCCAGTTACTTTCTATTTTCCCTTCTTCCCTAGCTCTTCCATTCCTCTCATGCCTAGGTTGCTGCTTCTGCTGTTACAGTAACTCCCCTCACTCAGACGTGGGGAAATTCCCAAAATGTTGCCAGCTTTCCAAACATTAATTTCAATGACTGTTGCAGCACCAAAGTTCACTCTCCTGAAATGGGAGAAGCTGATACCATCTTGAAACTTGCCACAAGCTCAGACAAAGTGGAGCTAGGAATTTGGCAGCTGCAGTGACCCCCTTCTCAGACATACTCAGGATACATCCTAGACTCCCTCCCTCCCAGCTGCAGCTCGTTGGTCCAGTGGACAGAGCATGGACTCAAGAGCCCAGAAAGCTAGGTACAAATTCTTTCACTAGTCTTCTATTTACATTGTTGGTCTGTTCTCTCTTTCTGCCATCTGTGAAAAAAAGATAATAATAAGGGCACAACAACATTTCATATTTGTAGAAATATCTTGTATATTTGTGCCCAGGAATGAATATCCAAATTTGTCTCCATTACCGTTATGAAATTCACAGCTTTTTAAAGTTTTCTTCATTTTGGGTACATTGCAGCCTACCAGATGTTGAAGTGTAGCAGGCTGCACCTGCTTCGGGACAGCCCTGCAATCTGGAATGTCTCTGAGAGCTGCCAGTGGCACATGCCAGCTAAATCCAGGGCATTGACAGCTCTTCGAGTGGAGCTGGTGTCTGTCTGCTTGGTGGACCCACTCCCAGCCAATTGTTGCCCCGGCAACACTATAGAGTTGCGGGTGCCAGCCTAGAGCATCAGGCGATTGCCCACAATGCTATGGTGTGGTGGGAGCACCATGCAGGTGGACCGTGGCCAGGGGAACCCGTTGGGTCTGTGTGAGAACTCACCAGGATGGACTTTTCAGGAGGACACCACCACCCCGTAACGGTCCACGAACAAAGGCACAAGGGAGCCGGGCAGGTCCGCAAGCATCTTAGCACCACGTCATGAAAGGGCACCAGCTGAAGCACACTAGGCAGGCAATCCCTGAGGCAAAAGGGGTGGGGAATCCAATCACCCAGAAGGAGAAATACCAGGTCAAGCAGCCCCGAGGGGCGGCTGAGAAGAGGGAGGACGCGGGACCCGCAGTTCCCCACAGCCACCGCTTTAGTTCCTCTGTCTCGCTGCCTGGAGATCCCCAAAGGAGTCACTGGGTCAGCAACTCCAGACTGTTCCTGAGTCCCAACCCTCAAGTTGAGCGTCATTGGGAGAACTGCAGCAGTGCACATCCAGAGAACTCCTGTCCGGAGCCCCGGCTTCCAGGTACCCCTGAATGTTAAGCAGGTACTAAGGGGAGGGGAGCCTATGAGGGGTCTTGGCTTTGGTCTTGAGGGGTTCCACAGTCAGTCTAAAGCAGACCCAGGTGGGGCTGGAAGTGGGTGGACACAGGGGTGCACCCCCGAAGCAGCTCCTGCAGTGGGCTGCCCCTGCATCCATCTAAAAACACCCCATATCTTCTTTACTCAGTGGTATTATTGGGGGTCTGATTGGTTTTTTAACAATTCTGAATCTGGATGTGATTGAGCCAAAGGTAGCAATCACAAGCAAAAAAAAATTTTAAAAAACCCAACCACGCTATATATTACTAATGAAGTGAACAAAATACCAAATGGGGAAACACGAAATACCAAATATGAGAATAACAAAACAAAGCTCTAAAACTGCAAATGAAGCTGGAAGCAAATGCCACATCATTAAATTAGAGCTAAAAGGGTAGCAGGTTATTTAGTCACATTTTTCTTCATCCTTCCTGCTCAGGTATTATTTGGGTATTATTTGTATTTTCGGGTAGCGCTTTGAATATCCAAATAATAATCCAAATTGTTATTCCATTGGGCTTTTGGTTTGACTATTTTAGGGGTTTGGTTAATTTGGTATTTTAGTTGCATGACTTTCAGAAATTGCCCATGTACAATCGTGCTAACATTGGGCGTTTTTACACGCACCGTATTTCTCCTGAACTTCAAAGTCCGGGTTCAGCAAACTTGCACACGGGGAGTCTAGATGCTTCCCCCACTTTCCCAGAAGGATGTCATTGTAAATAGTGATGCCCAGAGACTTTTGCATAGTTCGTGATCCTTGACTGTAAGTCCTCTGCTTCCGGGAACTTACAAGACTGGGTCACAAAATATGCGGAAGTCGCCGGGTGCAACTGTTTAAAATGGTGCCCCTCTGACTTTGGAGGGGGGAACATCTAAACTCCCCACACGCAAGTTCTCCGAAACCAGACTTTGAAGTCTGGGAGAAATAAGGTACATGTAAAAATGCCAATTGCTGGAATGATGTCACCAAAATACTGAAATGACAGAACTGGGGGGTGGGTGGGGCTGGGAGAGTGGATGAAAAGAAAATAATTAATAAAAATACGTAGAACAAATACCAAAAGGAGCTTAAAAGTATATCAGTTACTGGCCAAACCATCATCTTTGTTTCGGATAGGGTATATTTGATGGGTTTACTTGTTTTTTCAAGTACTAATTTCAGCTCTAGTCAAAATGGATTTAAAGATGTTCAATTCATCAGATTCGTTATTCACTTCAGATATTCGTTTCAGCAATAATAATAATAATAATAATAATAATAATAAATAACCCTTCAGCCTTTGCAAAGTGCTACAAGGAGACTGGTGCATTCACCTTGTTTAGCTACATGCTTTTGTGTCGGAACTCTGTATATGTTGAAGTGCATGGTGATGAGTCTAGCAACCTGCATGCTGCAGCCTTTGCAGAATCAGACCCAGAGACAAACCACAGCAGCTTGGACTCCTTAAAAAAGGGATAATTTGATCTCTGATGCAGACAGTCAGAAGGGATTTATTTATTTTTTTAACTTCTAAATCATTTTTGCAAACCACCACTGCAGCAGATAAAATATGTACTTTGTAACTGGAATCCCAGGTTTTCATTGTAGAACAGGCACCTGATGATAGAGTCCTTTGGTTCAGAAAATCTCCATTAATGCTGTACAAAACAACCCTTGTTGCGCTCATAAGCCGGTCTGCTACACTTCATCAATCATTTCCTTTCGACAGGCACAATCTTTAGTGCTTGCCCTCTGCAGCATTTTAAAAATCATTTGTACAGTCCTTCTTAACCATTCACACCCACCAACCTGTCTGTTGATGAGCCTCAGTCGCCCTCTTGTGGCAAAGGGTGGCCACCGCAAAGATGTACTTGGCTGCTGCCAGCAAACTGCCTTTAATCAGGTTTTACTGGAGAAAGTGTCACCATCATGAGAGAAGGGAAATGTTTATCAAAGAAAGAGACCAGAAAAATTATTCTGGACATTATCAACTGCATTGGCACAAGCTGCTCTGGAAAAAGCTTGCTGGAGATAAAGGGGAATAAAATGAGCTAGCTATAAATTATTTGAAAGGAAATGCTATTGAGAAGAGCACAGGAATAAACGGTGTGAACTAAATTCTGGAGTCAATTACACCCACAAAACCCAATGATTTTTGCTTTGCATTGATAGAAATATGAGCAGTTTACTACTTATTCCGTTGTTCATCACTTTAGTTTGAGGCATCAAAGCTTCTAAATCATCGCACTAATAAAATGTACTACATCACTGTGCTGAGAAGATGCATGGGGTTTTGGTTACGGCCTGGACTGGGACCCAGGAGATCCTGACCTTGTCCCTGACTACTGACTAGTCTGGGGCAGTTCTCAGTGACTATTTCCCCTTGCTCCATTTCCCCTTGAGCTAAATCTACATAAGTTGTAAATTCTTGGAGGCAAGAACGCCCTTTCACTATGGGCTTGTAATGTTCTCACAAGGACAAGGACCTTCTGCTTCACTTTAACTTCCCCCGTGTTCCAACGAGCAGGGGGAGTTGCTTGTCTCTGCAAACTAGTGAGGGTTAAAGCGAAAAGTGAGGTTCCTATCTTTGAAGGAATGATTATTTGTACTGGATGGGGGGAAACCCCAGTCCTCTGGTATTCCATCAAGCCTCCACATTTCTAAAACCCTCTCCTTAACCTACAGCTTGCTGTTCCAATTCCCCCTGCTGGCAGTTCCCTGCAAGTTCACAAGCAGGAGAATCAAAGGATTTAGCCCTAGCTCCTCCTGTTCATGAGAACAGAAGCAGAGTAGTTACACCAGAGGATAACTCTGAGTATAACACCAGAGTATAACACCAGACGTAGTTACTCACCAGTAGTTATACACCAGACTATAACACCAGAAGTAGTTACACACCAGAGTAACTATTCTTGCTCATGAGAAGAAGCCCTGTGTGTTTGTCCAGCTCCTAGTCTCTAGGACAGGAGTGGGAAACCTCAGGCCCAAGGGCCAAATGTGGCCCCTTGCAAGTTTTTATCTGACCCCATTCCAGTTATTGGGTCTAGATCCTGGATCCATTTTCTGAGCTCAGGGTAAGGAAGCAGAGATGAGGACATGCACACAAGGATAGGGGGACAGACCCCATGGCACAGATCCATTATCAGGATCCTCCTTTTCCTGAGTGAACCCTTTACGTATCCCCACCTCCAAATGTTTATTTATTTATTTATTTATTTATTTAAAAGTTTTATAACACACACACCCCCCTCCTGCCACAGGCAGCCTGGGGCGGCTAACAACATCAATCAATAAAATACAATAAAACATATAAAACATATAAAAGCATCATATAACAAGAATAAAAATGAGAAAGAACCCCCCTCCCCCGCACTCCTCCCATCCACCACCCCATCCACCCTTACCCGTCTCCCTCACCAAATGCCTGACGGAACAGCCAGGCCTTACAATTCCTACAGAAAACTGGGAGGTCTGGGTCAGACGGGTCCCCACCGGGAGGGAATTCCAGAGACCCATCTGTTATGGGTACTTGCAGCCCCCAGGCATGTGGCATGCTTAAAAATGTCCTGAGTCAGCTCCTCAGCTCAGCTCGGAGGTGACTCAGTCAGGTCTCCCGAGTCCCCGCCGGCGCGAGGCCCAGGCGCCGGTGGCACATGCCTCGGGCCAGCCCTGCATGGGAGAAGAACCAACAGTCACAATGGGCAATCCATTCCCCGTTGGTCACTCCCAGCTCCAGACAGTAAGAAGTTAATCCCATAAGCTACTTGGTTAATAGCCATTAATGGACCTACTCTCTAAGAACTTATCCAGTCCTTTTTTAAACCCAGTTATACTACTGGCCTTGACAACATCCTCTGACAACAAATTCCATATGTTAATTATGTGTTGAATGAAAAAGTACTTCCTTTTATGTTTTTTAAATCTCCCGGCAGCTAGTTTCATGGAGTTCTAGTACTACTTAAGAGGGTAAATAACCATTCCCTATCTACTCGTTCCACACTACTCAAGATTTTATAAACTTCTATCATGTCCCCTCTTAGTCTTCTCTTCTCCAAGCTGAAGAGACCAGCTTGTCAAACCTCTCTTTGTATGGAAACTGTTCCATAACTTTTATAATTCTCGTTGTCATTCTCTGTACCTTTTCTAGTTCAGCTATGTCTTTTTTGAGATGGGGCAACCAGAACTGCATACAATATTCCAGGTGCGGTCGCACCATTGATTTGTATAGAGGCATTATGACATCCTCAGTTTTATTCTCTATCCCTTTGTGAATAACTCCTAACATTCTGTTTGCTTTTTTCTGACTGCTGCTGCACACTGGGCTGAGGATTTCAGTGTATTGTCCACAATCACTCCCAGATTCTTTTCTTGAGTGGTAACTCCTAGCCTAGTACCCAGCATTGTGTACTCATAGTTTGGATTATTTTCCCCTATGTGCATCACTTTGCACTTGTCCACATTAAATGTCATCTGCCATTTAGATACTCAGGCACCCAGTTTCGTAAGATCTTGTTGCAGTTCTTCATAGTCTGCTTGTGTTTAATTACTGTGAATAACTTGGTATCATCTGCAAATCTGATCACCTCACTCTTAATGCCCTTTTCCAGATCATTAATGAATAAATTAAATAGCACCGGTCCAATATAGATCCCTGAGGCACATCACTTTTTACATCTCTCCATTGTGAACACTGACCATTTAGTCCTACTCTGTGCTTCCTATCCTTTAACTAGTTACCGATCCATAGGAAGACACCACCTCCTATCCCATGACTTTTTAATTTTTTCAAGAGTCTTTTATGTGGGACCTTATCAAATGTCTTCTGGAAATCCAGTTACACTATATCTACCGAGTCTCCCTTGTCCGCATGTTTATTTACACCCACAAAGAATTCAAACAGATTAGTGAGGCATGACTTACCTTTGCTAAATCCATGTTGACTCTTCCCCATTAAACCATGTTATCAACATTTCCAATGATTCTGTTCTTAATGATAGTTTCCGCCATTTTTCCCAACACAGACATCAAGCTTACTGGTCTGTAGTTTCCAAGTTCACCTCTGAATCCCTTTTTAAATATCAGGGTTACGTTTGCCACCCTCCAGTCCTCAGGTACACTACAGTGGCAGATTTTAGCGATAGGTTACAAATTACTAACAGTGGGTGCAGGACTGGGCGGGACTGTTCTTGAATGGTTCCGCTCATTCCTAGCAGAAAGAACTCAGTGAGTGGTACTCGGAGAATGTTTTTCATCGCACTGAGACCTCTCGTGTGGTGTCCCGCAGGGTTCTGTCTTGTCCCCTCTCCTGTTCAACATGTACATGCAGCCACTCGGTGAGGTGATTAGGAGGTTCGGCGTGCGGCGTCATCAATATGCGGATGACACCCAGCTGTACCTCTCTTTTACAACAGACCCAGGCCCTGCAGTCTTGGGTGTCTGACGGCTGTGGGGAACTGGACGAGGGCCAACCGACTGAGGTTGAATCCTGACAAGACGGAGGTGATGCTGGTGGGTAAGGCGACAGGGGTAATGGCCCGTTGTGGACGGGGGTCTGTCCCGCGTTGGTTCCCCAGGTGCAGAGTCTGGGGGTGCTCCTCGATGCGCAACTCCGCCTGGATGGCCAGGTGGAGGCTGTGCCGAGGAGTGCCTTTTGCCAATTACATCTGGTGTGGCGGCTTCAGCCATATGTTTCAGACTCTGACCTGGCCACCATCATCCATGCTTTCATCACCTCTAGGCTAGACTATGGTAATGCACTCTACGTGGAGCTACCGATGACAATGGCTCAGAGGCTGCAGCTAGTGCAGAATGTGGCGACCCATCTCTTGGTGGGATTGGGCTGCCAGGAGCCCATAACACCAGTGTTCCGTGCTCTGCACTGGCTGCTGATAGCATTCCAGGTCCGCTTCAAGGTGTTGGTTTTGACCTATAAAGCCCTAAATGGTCTAGGCCCTGTCTACCTGCGGGATTGCCTCACCCCCGGGTGCTGGCTCAACCCCTTCGGTCATCCGGAGGTGCCCTGCTCAAGGTCCCCTGAGTCTTCCGGGGGGACACGCAGGAGAGGGCATTCTCGGTGGCTGCACCACGGCTGTGGAACTCTCTTCCAGTGGGGGTGCGGTTGGTCCCGGACCTGCCCTCTTTTCGGAAAAATTGTAAGACCTGGCTGTTCCACCAGCCACTTGGTTGGGGAGAGGGGTGAAAGGTTGGAGGGTGGTGATGGGGGTGGGGTGGTGATGGGGGTGCTAAATGTCACCCTCCTTTTTGTAGTTTTAAAAAATGTTTTATATTGAGTTTTATTTATGCTTTTATATTGTAAGCCATCCCAGGCTGCCTGATGGCAGGGGGGGCAGGGATTAAATTGAAAAATAAACAAAAATAAATAAATAAATGGGACCGATTTTAAAAGCAATTGAATATTGTGATTTTATGAAAAGCTCCATACACATTCCTGGATACAACTTCTTTATCTTTCATCTAATTTGCATGAAACCTGGGAATACTATGTCCATACACAAGTTTAACCTTCCTGCCAAATTTCAGAATGATTGGATAACAATTTGTGATGTTATAAGTTATTAACTTAAAAATGCATTTCTGGCTGTAACATTTTTATATTCCATCCTGATTACAAGGCTTTTGGCAGGAATGTATCCAATACCTTCCCTGTCATCTCTGCCAAACAACAGGACAATTTGATAAAGGACCCCAATTGTATAAGCAATTGAAATTGTCCCCTTGAAGACCATTATTCAGATAAATAGTCACACATGCAGTGCCAGTCAGAAGCAGGCACCTGGCATGGCAGGAGGAGGGAGGCTGTAGGAGGGAGGATGTGGAGCAACCCAACAGACTGAGAGACAAATTCATTGGCCAATTACTGCATGCTTCCAGCTTTACAGGACCATTTGATGGTGGCTTTGAGGCAGGCATAGGGACAGACCTAGAAGGCACATAACTGGGACTTCGGGGATAACATTCCAAAAATCAAGAGACATAGTTTACACATCTAGGATGGCCGCTTTTCATCATAATCACATCCTGCAGTATAGTGACAGAAGACATAAGAGAATCTCTATTGGCTCTTTCCTAAACAGATGCTTCCAACTTCCCAGTAACAAGTGCAGAAGAAAAGTTGAGATGGTCACAGCACAGAATGAGGATATTCGGCTGACATTTCTGCTGGCCAAGTGGCATCACAAACTGATCTTATACCACAGTGACACGTAAGAGAAGCCCTGGCATAGGCTCATTCATTCTCTGCATTTCATTTCATTTCATTTCATTTCATTTTTAATTTATATCCCACACTGTCTCATTTGAGAATGACTCAAGGCAGCTCACATAGTTATCATAATACATACAAATACATAATAGGCATAATACAGCAGCATAAAATCATTACAATTTCAACATGACCACCCCCCAAAATATCAACCCTATATAACTGTACAATAGAATACAACCCTCCCAACAACAGCTAATATATCACCCTTCAATCCAGCAGTCCTCTGATAAATACACACAGGCAATATCAGAGGCCCTGCCCTACCACTTCACACCTCTACCCTGATGCCACCAGGGGAGGTCCTTTCTCCACCTCAACCCCTCTGATCTCACCAGCGGGGAGATCCCTCTCCTAAACAAAAACATATCCCTCCCCTTCTGTCCAAATACTAATTACTACAGTGCCAGGTCCTGCAACGGGGGGTTGAGCCCCATACCCCCCTACATCGTCTCCAAAAATGGGGGGGATAAGCACAACCAACCCCCAAGTCCATCACCAATTTCCTCCCCTGACTCAGCAAACTTCTCCAGGGCCCACTACCACCAATCTCATCACTACCAGCCTGCTCATTTCTGCTGCTGTCTCTAACCATCTCAGCACCCGCTAGACCCGGAGCACGGACGCTTGATGGTCCATGGATGTTCCCACTTTGACCCTTAGAACCATAGGTTTGGAAGGGCTGTCCAGGGCTTTGTCTCCGCCTTTAGATGTTTCCCTTCTGCTTGGTCCTTCTCCCCTCCCCTGGACACCTGGTCCTCTTAGTCCTAGTGGGACCCAGCCTGGCCCTGCTGCTCTCACCGCTGCCACCACTCACCATCAGGTCTTTGCCGCTACCTCTGTTGTGTGATCACCTGTGGCCCCTGTGGAGTTCACCAGGGTCTCTCCGATCTGGGAGCTGGTGATCCACTTGGTCTCGTCAACAGTGGTGCGAGCATGAGGCAGCTTCCCAATGTCCTTGATGGTCTTGATGAGATGGCACGAGGACTTCAGTAGCTTCACTGCTTCATCATGGGGGATGCTGAGAAAGCTGTGGCCATTCACCTCCAGAATCTGGTCCCCAGCCTGGGTCCCTCTGGTTCTCCAGTCTTCAGCACCCTGGATAGCATAGAGCAGGCAGGCTTGTTCAGGGAGATGTTGCTCCTTTGGCTCCCTGGCAGAGATGTTGTTAGCTGCCCTGAGATGCTTTTAGCAGGAGGGGGCGGGCAGCATACACATTTTATTATAAATAAATAAATGTGTGTATTGGTTATAGTACATGTTAGTATTCATAAGCTACCTAGTGGAGTGCTTAATTTGTTATTTCTATGGTTTCTGGTGACTGGTTTTTGTTCGTTTAATGCTTCTGTTACTTGATGTTTTAGGTCAATGTCGTAGCTTAACAGCTTTTGAAACTACAGGTTTTTTATTTAGTTAATTCCTTGGTTTTGCATGTGCTGTGCAGGAATATAAAATTGGAACCCGTTATCACATCTTTATAATATTTGGTAGAGAAGATCCTGAAAGTGTGAGATACATCTCACAAATGTTATGTACACTGGTTGGACTACAAAGATGTTACAATCATACATACATTTATAAGTTAATTGCTTATACCACTGGGATAGTTTATCCAATCCTTCTGAATGTTGGCATATATAGTAATCATAAGAGTAGGTATAAATTTGCCAAGTTTCATCCATGTTAGATGAGAGACAAAGACGTTAATATAGCCACAAATGTATATGTAGATTTTTAAAGACGAACACAATTCAGTTCCATTGAAACCAATGGAAATCAAAAACGAAAGCAAAAACGGAAACAACATTTTTATATTTATGAAAACAAAAATGACAGATTTCAATAACAAAAGCAAAAAATGAAAACAAAAAACGACATGGGTCCCTGGTACACACCTCTAGGTCACTGAGACTAATGCTTTCTTCAGCAAACGTGAAATGAGGCAGAGACAGAGATCCTGTCATTTGGAAGAGCAAGGCTTGTCTGTCTGGGATTATTTTCCTTTTTCTCTGTTAGATTGACACACCACTCTACAAAGCCCGAAACCTTACACACACCACCCCAACCGAAGTCTGACAAATAAAAGATAGTGTTATCCTCCTAACTACTTTGTTTTGTTGTATTTGAAGCTGAAACCAACACAGAAACCCAGTTCAAAGCACATTTTTTCACCTATTATTATTACTTATATAGCACCAGCAATGTGTCTGATACTGAACATTTGTAATTAGAGACCGGTCCGTGCTCCGAGGGGTATACAATCCAGGAAAATTGGTAGGGCTGGGCATCTATTTACTTTGTTTCGTGTACTGCAGTTGTCAAATGTTGCCAGCATAAGCCCCGAGAAGGGTGAGACATTCTAATGTTAATTTCAATTTAATTGGACCCTGAGTTTTATGTTTTGTGATTTAGGCTTCAGGGGTCAACTGTTACCCGCTGAAGCCCTTGATGGGCTGGGCACTCATATATTTTGCTCTGAGTGCTGCAGGGGTCAAGTGTTGCCAGCACAAGCCCCAGGAAGTGTAAGGCATCTTATGATCTATGATTTTCCAACACTGTGATTGCGATACTGGTCCCAGGGGTCAGGTGTTGCATGTGCAATCCCCTAGAAGGGCAAGGTATATTACGCTACTATGAATCTTGATTTCTCAAGGTCTTAGTGCAAGGTGTAGCCCAGGAGCCATGTATGCCAGCTCAAGCCCCGAAAAGGGCAAGGCCTCCTGTTTTTCCAAACTATGTGTTCCTATGATTGTGACTTAGGTGTCATCAGTGCTAGCCCTAAGAACAGCAAGGCATATTATTATTAATTTTGATTTATTAGGACTCTAATATCGTCCCTTAGGGATCAAGTGTGATTTTAAGTGGCACTTGTTGGAAAACCTTTGACTGTCTGCTGTGCAGGGATCAAGGCTTTTCTAGGAATGTATTTTTTTCCCTCAAGGACCAAGTGTATTATTTTAAATGTTTGTGTATGCTAATTTTGCACTATGTATTATGTATGCATTTGTTTGATTGTGCGGCTATGATGCAAGCTAAATGCCTAAATAAATTTACTCACTTACTTACAGCAATGCGATGAGTGGTAAATAAACAGTACACAGTACACGGTAAACTGTAAGCAGGAAGTCTATAAGTCAGGATGGTATCTCACCATATTGCAAGAATGAAGAAATCACATCGGTATCAGGAAACAGTCAGGAAATCGATCCCTATTCACAATACGGTAACATTTCTTGTAAGCAGCCATGTAGCTGCTTGTTTCAGCCCTAATATTTATTTATTTATTTATTTATTTAATATATTTATATCCCGCCCCTCCTGCAAACAGCTCGGGGCGGCTAACAAATTTCCATTAAAACAATTTTTAAAATATTAAAACAATCATAAAAATCTTACAAAAACAGGGAGGACAGAAATTTACAAAAAAATAATAAGGAAGGGTAGGGTGATAAAAACCCATTAACCCACCCTCCCAACCTCCCCAAAGGCCTGGGCGAACAGCCAGGTTTTACAAACTCGCCAGAATGTTAAAAGGCTCGGGGCCAGGCGAGCTTCCTCCGGGAGGGAATTCCAAAGGCACGGCACGGCCACCAAGAATGCCCTCTCCGTTGTGGCCCCCACTTAACACGGGGGACCTCCAAGAAGGCACCCCTGGCAGACCGAAGGAGCCGCTCTGAGGCGTGGAGGGCGAGGCGGTCCCTGAGGTATGAGGGGCCAAGACCGTGAATATTCTGTGGAGTGATGATACAGAGAGGGGAATTGGGGCTCAGACCCTTCCACCCCCCACCCTCTGGCCATGAATGAACACTCTCTGTCCAATCCAAAGAACCTCATGCTCACATGCTCTATAGGCCTGGTGGAAGCAAGGTTTGAAACAAGGGCAAGATTGTAGCACGGACAGGCCAGATAGTCATCAAGTTGCTCAGACAACTTCCTGTTCCTGTTGTCTTCTTTCTCTACTCAAAGGCAGTCAATAACAATGCAGGCTGGTTGACCAATCAGGAGCCTGCAGTCACCATGGGAACAGATTGCTGGTTCTGTGATGTAGGCAGCAGATACTTCCCTGGTGTCAGGGAGGTCAGAACTTCTGCCTGGGGCCCCAGACAATTGGGTGTGACCCCAGTGGGGCCTTATGCCTTTGCTATTGACTGCCAACAGCCCTTTTTTTCTAAGTTTATAGGCCTTGTCAGCAGACTGGCATTGCATGTACTCGAGCTAAGTATGAATATGTTTCACCTAGCAGCGTGTAGCTGAAAGGCAGAGTTTGAATGTCCATACATAGGGGACTAAAGTGAGTTCTGCTACAGTTACCATCTCCCTCCAGTCTTTCAACTGTAGGGGGCAGAATCATTGGGACCACAGCAAAGGGGCTTTTCTGAGCATCATGATTTCCCACAGGAGAAGAGACATGTGGAAAGCAGGTAGGAAAGTCCTTATGGGCCTCCCCCTTTCTTAGGTGTCCAGCCCTCATTCCCTCAGAAACTATCATTTCTCCATGTTAATGGGGGCTGACCTGGAGAAACTGGGGCTTCTGCTGGAGACTAGAGAGCCAGTGTGGTGACCTACCCATGAACTCACTGGGTGGCCTTGGGCAAGTCACAACCTCTCAGCATCAGTTCCCCATCTGTAAAATGGAAATCTGTGTGTGCGTCTGTCTCTTCCTGTGTTCCCTTCACCCTTGTCTACTTTAGATTGTAAGCTCACTGGGCAGGGACAAGTCTCTGAAAATCTATGCCTGTAAAGCACTGGGTATGCCTAGTAGTGCTATAGAAATGATAAGTAGTAAGTGGGAGAGCCTCAGGAAACTCTGATTGAAAACTTGGAGTCTCCGGCTGCTTTTATACGACGCGCTGAAAAGCGCCTCCTGAGTCCCGCGTTTAGAGAAAAGCCACGCAGGCAGTGTTTACATGCTCCCTGCACTGCCAGAAGTGACGCTCCCTAGGGATGGGCGAACAGATCGCGGTTCAGGTTCGGACGTTCGGTTCGGCTGCGTTCGGTTCGGCCGTTCGGTTCGGTCGTTCAGTTAGTTTGCCGGGTTCGGGTTCGGCCTTTCGGGTTCGGCCGTTCGATTCGGGTTCAGCCGTTTGGGAAATGTTTTGTTATGGGGTTTATTTGTTTTTTTATGTGGTTTTGGGGGTTTTTTATCTGGTTTTATATGTGTGTTGTTGTTTTTTATTTGTTTTTTTGGTTTTTATATAGGTTTTTTTAATTTATTTTTTTTATCTAATATTATATCTATCGATCTACACTAAATCTAACTGCTATTAACTATTCTAAATGCTATGAACTAAATGGATTATCTAATAAGTACACAGGCCTACTCCTACAAACACTAAAACTAAATCACTAA
>QEPC01009752.1:1701-11998 GCA_003113815.1 Sphenodon punctatus
TATGGACTGAAAGCAAAACATCATAACAGATTCATCACAAATTTCCTAGTGACAGCAAAGCTGTTGGCTGTTTGACACCTCAGACTTGAGGGATCATTTCTTCTTCAGCTTGCGAGATAGAGCAACAATTGATAGACTTGGAGCAACAATGGATAGAGTTATGGATAAACAAGAGGCCAGAGGCAAGGATCGGTTATGTTTTTTATAGGGAATGTAGAGAGAGCATAGGGGAGGGGTGGGCAACCTTTTCTGACCCAGGGTCCAAATTGAAAATTAGTACGAGCTCTGAGGGCCACATATAAATTAGGGCCTGGAGTGCACTCAGGAAAAAGGAGTGATCTTTCCTTCTCTCCTGAGTTCAGTTTTTCAGTGGTTGGAAGTAGGAACTGGATCCAGGGGCCCGATCCAGGCACTGGAAAGAAGAGATACTTGCTTCCCACTAAGATTGGCAGGAACCTGAAATCCACCCAGTTCTCCCATTCCGATTTGAGTGTTTGGTCTCCTCCTTCCTCGTCCCTCCCCCATCCCTTCTGCTGCTCTTTTCTATTCCCTTCTTCTATTCCCACTCCCAGCGATAATCAGGAGTCTTCTGCTTGCATTTCAGATGTTCAGAACATGGTGCTCTTCTTGATAAACTTAATGGATGAGGGAAACAAGGGTACAATTGCACGTCAGACAGCTTCTCTGGCAGAGACCAACTTGCCAGCAGTAACATTGGTTCTGTTAGAGCAGATCGAACTGGATGAGGTAGGGCAGTTCTGCAAATGATTGCTCAGTGACAGGCACATTGTGGGCGCTATAGCAATACCTAGTAATAAGGATAATATTGTATTCTCCTCCCCCCAGGAAAAAAGGACAGACCTGTACTGGGTCCTAGAAAACATATTTCACCAGGATGCTTCTGGCCTGGAGAAGGAACTGTTGAATCACATAATTACAACAGCATTTCATGATATGAAGGACACCCAGGTAAGCAAGTTCTCCCTAGACAGGAGTAAATCCCTGTTGCCTACACAATCCCATTTTGAGATTTCAGTATCCTGCCATTGTTCTCAATAGAAAGGCTAGCTGTTTTGAAGGAGTTACTCTAGAGCAACCTCCTCTTCTTCACCATTCTAGAAGGGGGAACCAGGGGTTAATAGCTCTTCCCTGCTTCCATCTTGGAGGCCCAGATCAGATGTATTCCACAAATTCAAAAAGGTAATAGGAGGACCAAATATATGCCAGAGTACCTAAATAGTGAGGAAAAGGTGACTATTAGAGCCAAAAAGACATCTGTTTAATAATAGAAAACATCTCCAAAGGAAGACAGAAGGAGCATAAACAACACTAGCAAGTTAGATGTAAACCCTTAATAAGGCAGGCCTAATACTACTACTGCTTATCATTTCTGTTGTGCTACTTGTCGTACACAGTGCTGTAGAGATACAGTGCTGTACTATACCTTTCAGCACTGAACTATTACCTTTCCAGGCCAAGAGGAAATTTGAGGAGTATGCTAAAGATGCAAAAATTATTGTTAATTTTTTTAAGGACATCAAAAATAGGACTGAATGAGAAAACAAATTTTCCCATGAGAAAATTTGCGATTCCAAGAACCAGAATGGAGGTCTCATGAAATCTCAGTCCCTTGACGTGTTTTGGGGTGAGAAAACTAAATAGTAATAATAAAAAACTCATTATTGTGCATGCACAAAATGGCTCTATTATTTTTTAGCTGAGAACGCCTTATCTTCCCCCTTATCCTTCCTCTCCCTCTTCCCTCTCGATCCTCATCGACGGGGTCACCATCCTTCTTGTCCCCCAAGCCCGTAACCTAGGCTTCATCTTTGACTCACCCCTTTCTTTTAAACCCTACATCGACTCGGTTGCCAAATTCTGTCACTTCTCCCTCCATAACATTGCTAAGATTCACCCTTTTCTCTCTGTCTCCTCTGCCAAAACCCTTGTTCATGACCTGGTCATCTCTCGCCTCGATTACTGTAACCTCCTTCTCACTGGCCTCCCCCGCTCTCCCCTTTCTCCCCTTATCTCCATCCAAAACTCTGCTGCCAGGATCATCAACTTCGCCCGTCGCTTCGACCATGTGCAGCCCCTCCTCCCCTCTCTTCACTGGCTCCCCCTTCCTGAACGAATCCTGCACAAGCATCTAGTTTTCACCTATAAAGCTCTTCACAACCTTGCTCCCCACTGCGCTAATTTTCCTCTGTACTCCAGTCCATGAACTCCGCTCCTCCTCTGTCCCCTCTCTCACCCTCTCATGCCTCCCCTGCTCCCCTAACTGCCTTCATCTCTTCTCCCTAGCTGCCCCTCACACCTGGAACTCCCTTCTTGCTCACATCCACCTTGCTCCCTCCCTTCATACCTTCAAATCCCTCCTCAAGACCCACCTCTTCCGCTCTGCCCTCCCCGACTTCTCGCTCCCCTCACCTAACTCCTGCTGATACCCTCCATCCAGTACAATCTGTTACGTGAGCTCTGTGTACTCATATCCTCACCACAGGGACCAACCGGCCATCATTCTTGATGTAACCAAGCCAAGCGCGTGCACCTGGGACCTCGCATCTTCATGAATGTTACACTCCTTGTCTCTCCCTCTGTTCCCCTTCCTTTGTCTCTCCCCCTTGCCCCCCCCCACACACCCCGGTGTCTCAGATTGCAAGCCCTAGGGCAAGGATCGTGTCTATTAAATTACTTTGTAAAGTGCCAGGTACATTGCTGGCACTATATAAATGCTTGCTAATTAATAATTAATAATTAATAATTAATAACAACAACTCAGTGAAACATTCCCAGTTCTTGATTCATCCGAGATGAACCAAGAACCGGGATTGTGATGAGATTTCTCAGTTATGTGAGATCTCGTTTCATCCCTAACAGGGACGCGCATTCACTGTTTTCCTTATTGCTGCTAATAGGGAAAACACAATGATTGCGGGTAGCAGAAAGCCTACTAGGGAGTCAGCTGGGCCATTAGATGACTAAGGGGTAAAGGGGGCACTCAGAGGGTGACTTTATATGTTCCATTAACCCTAGGGGGGAATCCTGCCCCGTAGTTCTAACTTGATGTCATACCGTGCCACAGATGTTTGAGCAACTGGACAAAGAAGCTCATGCTGTTCCCTGTTTATGCTGCTGCCCTATGTACTCTGTCCAGCAGGGGGAGCCCTTCAGATGGCAGTGCCTGGAGGACGGGGGGCTGCCAAGGGTTTTGTGTTGGTGGCGGCTTCATTCACACACGAGACAAAAAACCCAACTTAAACTGCTCCCCCCCCCCATTTTTATTGCCTGTGTAAATGAATTAGCTGGCAAGATCCTGCTACAAACAAGTTGTAAACTAAAGGCTGAATTCACAGCAGCCTTTTCAGCCAGTGCCTTCTTCAACGCACTGGTTCCAACCGCTCATCTAAAAGCGGTCAGAGTTAAACGTTGAAAGCAGCAGCAGCATCCTGGGAGCTGAACCAGAGCACTTTGATCTTGGTGCACTGGCAATGCTGGCTGAGAGAAATGACTTAAGGTGGAAGCCTGTGTGACGGCCACCCAGAATGTCCCCCAAAGCATGGACAAAAGAAAGGGCAATAAAAGCAAATTGTCCTTCACAGGTGATCAGCAAAGCATGGGAGGCCGGGGCTTTCCTCCATTGTTAAACCTCGGTTTGCAGCTCATCAGTTGTGGGTGACTTAACTCACTCGCCCAGGATCTTGTGAGCTGGTGGGGCGAGGGGAGGCTGCGCTGGTGCAGGAGGGGGGGTAAGGGGAGCTACTTCACGGGGCAGCACTCGTCGCTGGGTGGCTGAGGGGAGGCTGCGCTGTTGCAGGAGGGGGGTAAGGGGAGCTACTTCACGGGGCAGCACTCGTCGCTCGGTGGCTGAGGGGAGGCTGCGCTGGTGCAGGAGGGGGGTAAGGGGAGATACTTCACGGGGCAGCACTCATCGCTCGGTGGCTGAGGAGCTGGTTGGAGCGAGGGGAGGGTGTGAGGAGGTAGACTTCATAATTGGAGATTTCTCAAAATAACCTAATTGCTAGGCCCGAAGCGCTGTCTATGCCATGAGGGACAAAGGGGACTCAGAGCTGAAGTGAAATAGATGAAATTGCTAAGTATGGCAAGAACATTACAATAACACAAATTCTGTGAAACTAGGCTCTTTGGAGATAAGGGCTAGGGCACCCTGTCCTTATGAGGGCATCTTACCACCACCTGAGATGCAGTTTGAAAAAGAGGGAACGTCTCTTAGAGATTGTTTATAAAGTGCATATGTACTTACTACATGAGAGTGTTACGTATGGAATGGATGTTACAATGTAAAAGAGTCTATGAAGAAGCTCTGGAAAGGAGTTAATGGTTATTCAGCTCCTCGCTGGTGCTTACCGTCAAGTGCTGGATTAACGCCTTTTGCAAGAGGTTTCTATTTTTTTCTTATATGGTCATATAAACACATAATCTGTCTTGTATACCTTCATTTATATTTTCATATGTACTTCTGTCTCTATATATTGTCTCTTTATTACTGAGATATTTGTATTCTTATTTCATATTATATATCTATATTTTACTTAGAATAAGGCCGTTTTGACATGGATGGGGGTGGGTGGGGGGTGGGGGTGCTCATAAGGTGGGTGAGTGTCCTTTTACACGGACACACACCCACCTCCAACCATCTCCACCCATGGAGCCTCCTCCGTTCTTCCGGATGGCCCCGTGGGTGGAGATAGGTGTGCGTTGGGAGCGTGCACACACAAACACCCACTGCCCGTGGTGTTTACATGAGTGCATACCTGGTGCACACCCATTCCCACCCCCCCACTGCTGGCCTATTTACACAGACCCCCCTCCCCCCACTGCCGGAACACCCAGCGGTGGGTGGCGCCGTCCACGTAAAAACGGCCTAAGTTTGGATCCAGATTTATTACTTTAACTTCTTTTTAATGTAACTTGTATTCAATTTTAACTTCTTGAAGTTTAATTCAGCCCTCCTAGGAATAAGATCGTTCAGGAACAGATTAAACAATGTAGGGGCTAATACACAGCCTTGCCGAACTCCTAATGTTATAGGAATTTCATCTGTCAGGTCACCCTCGTTCTTAACCCTAAAACCAGGGATGACTTAGCAAATAACCTTTTCATTAAAAACAGTAGCTGGGGGGTCCATGAAGGTGTTTCTCAGTTTTTCCCAAAGCAAAGTTCTATCCACCAAATCAAAAGCTGATTTTAAATTGACAAATGCCGTAAACAGTCTCTGATTGGATAGCCTATATTTCTGCGTTAAGTGTGCAAGAATCAAGGCATGATCCACTGTCAACCACCCAGATTGAAACCCAACCTGTTCAGGATGAATTATTTGCTGGTCCATAATCCATTTAAGCAGCCGTTGAGAAAGAAATTTAGCATAAATTGTACTTATTACGCTTAATAGGCTAATAGGTCTATAATTACTAGGATTCAATAAATCACCCTTCTTATATACAGGAGCAACACTGGCCTTCCCCCACTTTACTGGCACCAACCCTCTTCTATTAATATACGAAAACAATGCTGTTAAAACCGGAACCCACCTGTCTCTATACCTTTTAATAAAGTCAGTTTGGATATAATCAGGCCCCGGTGCCTTGTTGTTTTTAAAAGAGTCTGTTACCGAAGCTGTTTCATTGTTTGAAAGATCCAGCCACTCTACCAACCCTGGAGGTAGAGAGTCCACTACAAACTATTCTGGTTTGAAGGGAAATAATTTAGAAAAATATCCTTCCCAAGTCTTTTGGGGCATAGGAAATACTGGTGATCTTCTTTCCTCTCTGAAAGAGCCATTTATTATCCTCCAGAAGGACTTAGAGTCCTTAGATGTTGACGCTGAAATCAGTGAGTGCCATTTCCTATCAATATATGACTTTTGTTCAAGCGAATAAGAGACTTAGATTGTTTCTTTAACTCAAAAAAATCAGGGGACAGATGACCATAATTCCCATTTCTATATAGGGTAAATAATCTATGTATTTTATTCTTTAACCTCCTACAGTTCTTATCAAACCATGGACATCCTTTTAACCTAGTCTCCTGTGCTTGATTGGCAGTTTGTTTTTTAATTAAATAGGAGGATGGATATATACATAATTGATCAAAAGCTTCAGTTGCAGGGTCAGGGCCAATGAATTCTAAAACTTGATGTTTTAATTGCGTTCACTTTGGGGATTTTAAAATTAAGCCCAGGGTCGAAGCCAAAGGTTCCTCCCATCTTCTCCTAAAATATTTACAGCCAGAATCATTTGGAAGATCCCTGACCATAAACTTAGTCTGACAATTACGCAAACTAAGTGATGCTACTAAAGGCAAATGGTCACTAAACAAAAAGGAGGCCACAGAAAAATTCCTAAGATAAGAGATCTCTTGTGTTGACACAATCATGTAATCGACAATACTAACCCCCTGATGGCCGATAAAGGTAAAGTCACCACTAGTTTCACTAGGGAAGGCCCCATTAAGAACCTGGAGTCTACAGCATGATAATAATTTTACTAATTGTATCCCACTATTATTAATTTGTTGATCTTTAGACTTCCTAACAAAGGAATGGGCAAGGATGATTCCATTAGGCAAATCACAGTCAGGGCATAAAGCCTCATCATCAACACCAGTTCTGGCATTGAAATCACCTTCTGTAATAATCAGTATGGTGAATGGGTATCTAACTACCAATCCTGCCAAAAAAACTTTCTAGTTTGGCCCAAACCGAGGTGTCAAACGATCTTGCATTTAGTGGGGGAACATAAACTGAGACAACAACCAAAAAACCCTCTAAACTTAATAATAATTCCCTGAGCAAAGGGGGGATATACCACCTCCCCTAGTACCTCAGCTTCCAAGGCATCTAATATACAACATGTCACTCCCCCACAGGGCCGCCCTCTAGTTTTAATAGCTACTGCGGGAACAGAAAAGGATGTAAAACCCCTGACACTAATTTGCTCCTTAGACTAGATTTCTTGTAATAAGACAAGATGAAAATCCCTCCGATATGCCATAGTGGATTCATCTGGCCTTAAAGTACTCCAACTGGTGATGTTCCATGAGCATACATTAATTATATCTAAGTCTTCTGTAACCTCATATCAGCTACCCCTATCTTCTGACTTAGCCATTCCTATCTCTTCATCCTCCTCATATTGGTCTACAGTAATCAATTCCCGAGAATTCCCCAGCAAATCCCCATTCTCCAATGAGCAAACTGAATGGGGTAGAGAACATGCCCCTACCGTTCCTTGAACAAAAGATTCAGAGGACGCTCCCCCCCCCTTATAATAAGAGATGATACATCTAAACAGGAGGTATCTGAAGCAACCAGCTCACCCCCCCCCTTCCCATCGTCTTCTATAAATTGAGAGAATTTAGCTGTATCCAACCTACACAATGATAGGTTTTCTAAAACAGGGGAGGGGGGGGGGGGTTTCTTGCTTCATAGCAATATCCAGTAACCTATGATTGATAGAATTAAGGGGCCATTCTTTACATCTAGTCCCCAAATCAGTTCCCAATCTCTTCAAATGCCTACTGGAATCAACTGGTTGCTTATAGAAAGTCCTTCCCTTAAATCCAGGCTTAAATTCTACTAAAGAGGGAGATTGACTCGACAAAGTTGCAGAGGAGAAATTGGAAGACACAAATACTTCGCCAACAATTACTCTCCAAGATTGAAGTAAAGCAAAGTTGTCCAATAATCTATCAACCAATCTTGTTGATTTAAATGGAATAGCAACCTTTGTACCCTCTTTCTGAAAATAAGTAATTTGCCAACTAGGAATGTCAGCCTGAAGGATACTAGAAAGATGTCTTTGTATCCGACCGAGCTTTATTAGCCCAATTTGGAAAGAAGCCATTTGGCAACGGGAACATTTTTAGGGAAATAGCTTTCCTATTTACTTCAAACTTTCCAGAATCTTCAGGAAATTTAAGCTGTTCATTCCTTTTGTCCTGCTGTAAACTACCATCCCCAGATCTGGCCATCCTACTAGAGGACAATTCCTTTTCCCCTAAGTTTTCTTTCTGCACCATTGGAGCCCGAGTTAAAGACACCCGTTTTTGGCCAGCTAAACTAGGATTCTGAATATTCTGCACCAAAGGGTGCTGAACTAGCCTTTTACTCATATCATTTATATAATCTATAACATCCTTAAATTGACTTTTGGGGGGATTCCAGTAAGGAAGTAATCTTAGAAAGCTGCAAAATGAGTTTTTTAAATTAAATCACCTATTATAAAACATTGTGTTCCCATCATTTCGTATAAATTAGAGGATTTCATGTTCATGTCACCAAAACGGATTCCTGTTCATCTGATAACTGAGAGGGACTAAACCCTAAATCATCTCCATTATCCTTCCCTTGGGAATTTGCTAGCCCTAGAGGATCAATCTTTTTTTCCTCCACTGGCCTAGCAAAAAAAGAATACAACTTCATTTGCTTGTTAGATATTTGTGAGTCCATAGCACCCAAGTGGGTTTGCCTATGCTGTTTTCGTTTCATATTCGCTGATTTCTATAACAATTCCCAGGGAATGTCAAACAAAAACTCCCCCCAACAAGATCCAGCCCCTTCTCAGGGCTTACAGCGGGAAGCTTAACCCCTATAGAGGCAGATGAACACAAAACCCTACCCCTTGCCAGGGCTTGCCGCAGCAGACTTACCCCCTATAAGGGCCGATAAACCCCAAGGTCCTACCCCCATCCAGGCCTTACGACCACGAGCGTGTCCCCTATAAGGAAGCTAAAAGCAAAGTGTCGTACCCCTTCCAGGGTCTTCACCCCTGTAGAGGCAGATAAGACACAAGGTCCAACCCCTTCTTGGGGCTTGGGGCGGTGAGCTTAACCCCTGAAGCAGCAACAGTAGACCTCAAAAGTCCTACCCCTTCTCGGGGCTTACAGCATTTTATGTCCTAGCAGCAGAAGACTGGAACAGGTGGGCTCCTCAACTGGGTTCTGAGCTAACAGTGTGGAGATTTCCAAAGTGCCCCCCCTCCCCCAATGCAGCACATTAGACTCTTCACCACGGCCACTTTGGCCCTCCAACGGCTGACACCCTTCGGGCTTGCGCCTCTAGGGCCCAGCCCTAGACTAAGTACCTGTAAGACGCAGCGGGTCCAGGTGTCAGAAATCTCCCAGGGAGCCAATAAGCCCTTGCAGCCCTCTGGAGGCACACAGTCACAAGCCCAACCAACAAGCAATATTGAAAATGAATAATTGTTAAACTACTGTAACGTGCTCTACGTGGGACTAACTATGGTGACGGCTCGGAAGCTGAATCTGGTGCAGAATGCGGCGGCCCGGCTCCTGGTGGGGGTGTGCCACCGAGAGCACATTACACACGTGCTCCGAGCTCTGCGCTGGCTTCCGGACACAATTCAAAGTGTTGGTTTTGACCTATAAAGCCTTACACGGCCTGGGCCCTGCCTATTTGTGAGACCGCCTCACTCCTCAGGTTCTGGACCGGCCTCTGCAGTCATCTGGAGGTGCCCTGTTGGACCCTGCGTGGTCCCTCAGGTTTCCCGGGGGGCCACGCAAGACAGGGCGTTCTTGGTGACTGCACCGCGCCTTTGGAATTCCCTCCCGGTAGGGGCCACTCTGGTCCCTGACCTCCCAAGTTTCCATAGGAACTGTAAGACCTGGATGTTCCGCCAGGTGTTTGGCAAGGGAGAAGGGTGAAGGTGGGGAGTGGTATGTTTTTTTTTTTGTCTTTTCATTTTTATCGTTGTTTTTAGTATTTAATATTTTATATATTTTATTGTATTTTGATGGATGATTTTTTTAGTCACCCCGGGCTGCCAGTGGCAGGAGGGGTGGGGTAAAAACGTTTTAAATAAATAAATAAATAAATAAATAATTGGGCCAACTCTTCTCATATATATATATATATATATATATATATATATATATATATATATATAATTATTATTATTATTATTATTATTATTATTATTATTGTTTTAACAGGCAGCCAGCTGCATGCTCGTGTCACTGGCTAACTGGCACTTCCAGGATGTGATGAATCAGCTACTGAGCCACATGGAGCCACATAAAGAGCTCCCTGATATATCTATCATCACCACACTGGGCTACATCGCATCTTCCCATGGTATGGCAACTCCCATCTCTCTCATCAATAGAGTTAAAGTTAAAGAGAAATTCATCTGAAAGGGTTTCAACTAGAGGGAACTTTCCTGTGAGGCTACAGGGAGCCTCCACCAGACTCTTGTCTAATCACTCCAGACAGCTCTGGGGAGCAGTGCTGGAGAGAGGGTGGGGCCCTTTGGCTGAG
>QEPC01009755.1:15560-50080 GCA_003113815.1 Sphenodon punctatus
ATTACAGAATTAAAGTAAAGTTCTCACCCAGAACAAAGAAGTGAAGTGCCTTAAGCAAAAGGAAGTGGAATGTGCAGAAGAAGACCAGCATATCAGGACATGGCTACCTTTTAAACAAGAACTTTATAAAACACCCAAAATGCAATTCAGCAAGTTCTGCAGAAGGTCACCACGAAGCTGTCAACATGATTCGAGTCAAAATAACAGTGATAAAGGCAGAGGTGATGGCAGATCAATGTACAAAGTGGAAAAGTTGACAAAAGGAGGGCCAAGCCAAGCCCTATCTGCATGACTAAAAAGCTTGATAAAAGAGAGCTGTACCAAAAAACCAGTGGACAAGCATCTCCCTGACAACAACAACAACAGCAGCAGCAGCAGCAGCAGCAGCAGCAGTAGTAGTAGTAGTAGTAGTAATGTGCATACCAACAGTGGTTGTCTGGCCAGCAGCTGTTTGCGGATGCAAGATCAAAACTCTGGGTGAGAAATAACTTTACTAATATAGAATAGGATAGGGAACTAATGCTGACCAGTAAGTTTGATAACAATAAAATGTTGTACTGAGACTCCGTTGACTTCATCTGTGTTGATACATCCAAGGGTGACCAAGGGTACAGGATTGGGGTACTCCAGGGGAGTCTGGGGAACCTACAATCTAACAGTTCAAGAACAAAGTTTGTTGCTTGTTTTATGAACAATAGCATTTTGCAATATGTTTACATTCTTCAGCAGGACAGATGGGGCTATCATGTGTTTTGCTCTGAGTGTAGCATGTATGATTATCTTCCTCTTGAGTAAAGGTTATGCGCGTACAAGTGGTGCAAAGAGCTCTTTGCTTTCAGAAAAAGAATACTTTCTGTGGAGGCTAGAGAGTGGCTGAGCTGTAGGACCTAAGTTGTGTAAGCACCCTCATTTCCCTCTAGATGCTTTCAAATCAATTGCTTTATGATTTGCTTTAATATTTTTATTTATTTTATTTATTTCAAAGATTTATACCCCGCCCCTCCTGCAAAAGCAGCCCGGGGCGGCTTACAACACCCCGGGGTGGCTTACAATTTTGCCAGGTATTGAAGTCAGGCTCATGGTCCATATTTCCACAAGAAGTCCTTCTTTACTTTTTAAAATGACGGACACTATGTTTACTCTTCTCCAGTCGTCTGCAACATCCCCAGTTCTTTCTGAGTCCTCTCAAGTATTATAGCTGGTGGTTTTGAGATTTCAGCAGCTAGCTCCTATAGCAGTTATGGGCTCTGAAGTTCAACTGCACAAACAAGGCATCTGATCCATCACCAGGCCTCAAAAAGAACAGAGGCATAGGGTGTTTTTATACAAGTGCCTCCCCACCCATTACCCACCCACCATGCATGTTTCAGGGCTGCATTGCCACCAAATGCAACCTTGCAACATGCATGATGGGTGAGTAATGGGTGGGGAGGTGCTTGTCTGTTTTTAGACAAGCATCTCCCCACCCATTACTCACCCATCATGCATGTTGTAGGGTGTCACTCAGAGTGACAGGGAGCAATGGAGATCACCCACCATGAATATTCTCAAGAGAAGACTTTCCCACCTTTTCAAGTCAGGTGCTGCTACCCCTGCAGCCATCACAGCCCCCTACTTGGAGTAGGGTATAGCCAGAAGCAATGACTGTAGCAACAACAGCAACAAGATACCAAAGGAATGGAAGAGTTCCCCAGCTCGTCAGCAAATACTAATGGAGGAAGGAAGGGAAGAGGGCCAGTAGTGAGGTACTGAGGGCAGGGTGAGAGGATAGTAGCCACCTGGAGGCATTGTCATATGGACTGGGCTCCATGGAGACATGTTTCTGAGGCCTCAAGAGATAAAGGGATGGGATTATTCAGTGGTCAGTGGCGCCCTCACAAATCTGATACCCTTGTGACACATTTGACAGAGGAAATCAACCTTCAGGTCTCATCATCCATCACACAGCTCATAGAATATGTGGCAGTTTCCTTCACCACAAATTTCTCTCCTCACCAGTGCAGCCTCTTTGGGTCATGCCAGCAGAAGAAGTGGAGATGCCTCCTCCCGTTCATTCTGATTTACACCAGCACATATACACTTAAGTCAGCCTGTGGGTTGCTCACAAATGCCACAAATAGGCTTAAAGCACCTATCACCTTGGAAAACAGGCATAACCCTACCCATTGCAAATGCTGATCCTTTGGCATGTGCCACTTCTGGGCATGGCCATCTGGTCTTTTGGAAAGCTCCACAGACAAGATTTGGGATTCTTTCCCACGTTACAAAATGTGCACTGTTTGTCTCCACAAAAAATTTCAAGAAGCAAATTCTGCGCGGCTTTTGTCACCTGGGAAAACAAAGCCACATGACTTTGGCACCAATCATGCAGAGGATGCACAGCTTGACTTTCCAGCTCTCTATCCTCCACATGATCAGTGCCAAAGCTGCACTGCTTTGTTGACCCACGTGACAAAAGTTGCACAGCATTTGCCTCTTGGAGTTTCTCATGGAAGCAAACGGTGCACATTTTGTAATGTGAGAAAGCATCCTAATACCTCTTGCTTACACATTGGAAGACATGTGCTTGAGCCCTCTTTCTTTAAATGATTTGTACAATCACTTAGGTGTGGCAGGAAAATTATCCGCATGATGGAGGATTTCAGTCTTAGTTACTGTAGTGTTTGCAAAGTTCTGTGAAGTTCTTTGATGAAAGCAGCATTATAAATGGCAAACTTTATTAATTATTTTCATATTATCTTAATATTTCTCCTTCATTTTTAAGGAGGCAGCAATATTTCCCCTCAGAAAAAAAGTTTTCTCATTGAATTTATCTCTTGCATCTTAAAATGCTACTAACATCCCAGAATGAATAGAATAGAAATGTCACAGCATAAAATATAATCTCTTCTTTGTGGAAAAATGCTGTCACATTTTATCTGCATACTAAATCTGCATCTGAATGGACAAGTATCATGGTGAAACCATTAAGCCTTCACAGGGTGACAGGAAATAGAGATAGTTTGAGAAATGAATACAAATACACATAACAGGATGCATGTTTTTTCACTATGATATATGATATTTTTTCCTGCCCTCTGTTAGTCTAAAATGTGAGTGCATTAGGAGCTTAACGACTCAAATTATTTTTATTGGAACCAGACCTAGAACAGAAAGATGAGTGGGCTTTGATCTGCCATACCTTAACCAATACCAAATTCCCAAGGAATTGTTTGTACCTCATGTGTACCAGCTAGCCCTGGTTCTCTTATGTAGTTAGATCTGCAGATCCCTATCTGAACACGAGCTCACCCAGCTGCCCTCTTCTACATGAAGAAAAATTCTCTTCCATTGATTTATGGAATGATTTATAGGAATGTCTCGTCTCCTTTAAGCCTTGGCTTTGTAATCATGCTACACAGGCAGTACCCTTTGGAATTTGCCATATTGAGACATTATTACTACAGCACATCCCACAAAATGACATCAATCACTTCTTGTTTTTGACTTTAAAAGAAAACCTGTCAAACCTGCCAAAAGACTTTGGTCATATCTTCTCTCCCCAAAGACTCCGTTTGTGTTTAATGGGAGTAAGAGAAGGTATGGAGAGTTCAGGTGGGTAAGAGAGAATCTCTGACCTGAGCTCATTGTTCTGCTGCATGAACTTATATTATGGGAAGAATGTCACAGTCTCTCTCTACTCTCTCATAAACAAGAAGCTTAATATTGTAGCCTGGGCTTTATTTTACACATTCGGTTCCGTTTCTATATATTCAGCCTCTGCAATAGACCTGTAACAGGTGCCTGAATACATTGATTATTCCACAAAATAAAATATTCTCTACCCAAACAAAATAAAAAATGGCAGATCAGGCTAGAGCTGAAAAGTGTAGCACATCTTTTGCCTGTGGGTAGACCTATATTTTCAAGTTGCCTATCAAGTGCCCAATCAGTACTTGAATGCCCCGTTGGACACCTGATTTCCTGGCAATACTGGATATTGTCACTACTGACTCTGAGTTACTGATCTACTGTTTTACAGCAGTAAAGGAATCAGGATGGAAAGCTGAACAATTGGGATGGAAAATAGTAAATGGGTATATTGGGTAGCCTATTCGGTACTAATTGACTACTGATTAGTATCCAATGTTACCAGTTTGAGTAAAGTGCCACAATTTTGATGGGAATACCCATTTTGTGGGTAGTTATTTCAGCTCAAGTACTAACCAATATCTGTTTAAGCTCTGTTGAGTATCTGTGTGGCAGCGTTGCCTCTCCTCTGGTGAGGAAGGTGTGTCATTATTAGTTTTGGGGAATTAGCTCACATCACTGCCACACTAAACTCCCATACAGTCACCTAACAAGCAAGGGCTCATTTGCTTGAGCAGCCCTAGAAGTCTTTTCAGTCTGGTCTCCTTCCTTCACTTTAGCCAGTCCAACTCCTTCGCCCAGTACATATGGGTCCCCAAAATAAACATAAGCACTAACATAAACACAGTCCCGTCTGGGTATAATAAAGTGGATCCTACCTGGATCCTGGGAAATTCCCCGCCGTTGCTTAGTAGATCCCTGACTCAGGGTTTTCCTCCTTTAAGACTGGCAGGCTTCTCCTCACCACTGCCTTGCTTGAGCTCCTGCAGGTGGCTTCTGGTCACAGCCTCTCTCTTGGCTCCAGTATTCTACCTCCACTGAACTGCCTTTCCTCCGATTTCATAAGTCCTTTGTAGCCATCAGCCTTAATCACTCATCTGTACCCATTTNGCGGCTTTTGTCACCTGGGAAAACAAAGCCACATGACTTTGGCACCAATCATGCAGAGGATGCACAGCTTGACTTTCCAGCTCTCTATCCTCCACATGATCAGTGCCAAAGCTGCACTGCTTTGTTGACCCACGTGACAAAAGTTGCACAGCATTTGCCTCTTGGAGTTTCTCATGGAAGCAAATGGTGCACATTTTGTAATGTGAGAAAGCATCCTAATACCTCTTGCTTACACATTGGAAGACATGTGCTTGAGCCCTCTTTCTTTAAATGATTTGTACAATCACTTAGGTGTGGCAGGAAAATTATCCGCATGATGGAGGAATTCAGTCTTAGTTACTGTAGTGTTTGCAAAGTTCTGTGAAGTTCTTTGATGAAAGCAGCATTATAAATGGCAAACTTTATTAATTATTTTCATATTATCTTAATATTTCTCCTTCATTTTTAAGGAGGCAGCAATATTTCCCCTCAGAAAAAAAGTTTTCTCATTGAATTTATCTCTTGCATCTTAAAATGCTACTAACATCCCAGAATGAATAGAATAGAAATGTCACAGCATAAAATATAATCTCTTCTTTGTGGAAAAATGCTGTCACATTTTATCTGCATACTAAATCTGCATCTGAATGGACAAGTATCATGGTGAAACCATTAAGCCTTCACAGGGTGACAGGAAATAGAGATAGTTTGAGAAATGAATACAAATACACATAACAGGATGCATGTTTTTTCACTATGATATATGATATTTTTTCCTGCCCTCTGTTAGTCTAAAATGTGAGTGCATTAGGAGCTTAACGACTCAAATTATTTTTATTGGAACCAGACCTAGAACAGAAAGATGAGTGGGCTTTGATCTGCCATACCTTAACCAATACCAAATTCCCAAGGAATTGTTTGTACCTCATGTGTACCAGCTAGCCCTGGTTCTCTTATGTAGTTAGATCTGCAGATCCCTATCTGAACACGAGCTCACCCAGCTGCCCTCTTCTACATGAAGAAAAATTCTCTTCCATTGATTTATGGAATGATTTATAGGAATGTCTCGTCTCCTTTAAGCCTTGGCTTTGTAATCATGCTACACAGGCAGTACCCTTTGGAATTTGCCATATTGAGACATTATTACTACAGCACATCCCACAAAATGACATCAATCACTTCTTGTTTTTGACTTTAAAAGAAAACCTGTCAAACCTGCCAAAAGACTTTGGTCATATCTTCTCTCCCCAAAGACTCCGTTTGTGTTTAATGGGAGTAAGAGAAGGTATGGAGAGTTCAGGTGGGTAAGAGAATCTCTCACCTGAGCTCATTGTTCTGCTGCATGAACTTATATTATGGGAAGAATGTCACAGTCTCTCTCTACTCTCTCATAAACAAGAAGCTTAATATTGTAGCCTGGGCTTTATTTTACACATTCGGTTCCGTTTCTATATATTCATCCTCTGCAATAGACCTGTAACATGTGCCTGAATACATTGATTATTCCACAAAATAAAATATTCTCTACCCAAACAAAAAAAAAAATGGCAGATCAGGCTAGAGCTGAAAAGTGTAGCACATCTTTTGCCTGTGGGTAGACCTATATTTTCAAGTTGCCTATCAAGTGCCCAATCAGTACTTGAATGCCCCGTTGGACACCTGATTTCCTGGCAATACTGGATATTGGGTGATTTCAGACGTGACGAGATCACACTGAACCACAGTGAACCACGCTCAACCCCCCCGCGGGGCCAAAGGCCCCTGAACGTCTGCACGGCATGCGCCAGATGTTGGCCACGCTCAATTGCCACATGGGGTCAATTTGAACCACGCTTCCCGGGCTAGCCGGGGGAAGGTCCCGGGAAGCGTGGTCAAATGGACCGCGGGCCGTGGCCAACAAAAAGTAACATCTGGCCGCGTGCCACGGCCCGGGATCCCCGGCGGGATCCCGGGCCGTGGCACGATCGGCCAGACGCGGCGGCAGCATTGGCCCCGCCCCCCGCCCGTCTCCTCGGAGGGCGGGCGGCGGGGTGCGTGGAGGGGGCGGGGGTGTGCGGCCGCACGTTGCGCCGTGCGGCCCCGGCCCCTCCCACTTTCCCCGCCGGGATCCCCCCGGCACGTCTGTTGGGCCGTGCAGGGGTGACCCCGGCGGGGAACGAAGATGTTGCTTCCGGTACGGGGCCAAAGGGCCCCGTATCGTCTGAAAGTACCCATTGTCACTACTGATTCTGAGTTACTGATCTACTGTTTTACAGCAGTAAAGGAATCAGGATGGAAAGCTGAACAATTGGGATGGAAAATAGTAAATGGGTATATTGGGTAGCCTATTCGGTACTAATTGACTACTGATTAGTACCCAATGTTACCAGTTTGAGTAAAGTGCCACAATTTTGATGGGAATACCCATTTTGTGGGTAGTTATTTCAGCTCAAGTACTAACCAATATCTGTTTAAGCTCTGTTGAGTATCTGTGTGGCAGCGTTGCCTCTCCTCTGGTGAGGAAGGTGTGTCATTATTAGTTTTGGGGAATTAGCTCACATCACTGCCACACTAAACTCCCATACAGTCACCTAACAAGCAAGGGCTCATTTGCTTGAGCAGCCCTAGAAGTCTTTTCAGTCTGGTCTCCTTCCTTCACTTTAGCCAGTCCAACTCCTTCTCCCAGTACATATGGGTCCCCAAAATAAACATAAGCACTAACATAAACACAGTCCCGTCTGGGTATAATAAAGTGGATCCTACCTGGATCCTGGGAAATTCCCCGCCGTTTCTTAGTAGATCCCTGACTCAGGGTTTTCCTCCTTTAAGACTGGCAGGCTTCTCCTCACCACTGCCTTGCTTGAGGTCCTGCAGGTGGCTTCTGGTCACAGCCTCTCTCTTGGCTCCAGTATTCTACCTCCACTGAACTGCCTTTCCTCCGATTTCATAAGTCCTTTGTAGCCATCAGCCTTAATCACTCATCTGTACCCATTTAGCCTTCTCTGGACCACCTCTTCCTAAAGAGCCAGCACCCCTTAGTAGCCTGCTCTCCCCTGCCAGGCTGAACCTCCTTTATGAATTGTCCTTTGCTAAGGGGTCATAAAGGTGTTGTGAAAATGTTCAAAGTACAGAGACTTGCCCAAAGTATCCTCCGATATTTCTCCAACTATCTCTATTTCCTGTCACCCCGTGAAGGTTTTGTAGGTTTTCCTGTGATGCTGTCATAATCTTTCCCGCTTTCCCCCTCTTTTCTAGAGGTGAAAAGGTTTTTTTCGCCACAGAAAATAGCATTTTTGTCAAAAATGACTGATTTGCCACGTTCCTGATGATGCAGGAAACTTAGTCATTCATTTGCATCTTCATTTGGCAATTTAGTCAACCTAGAAGTAACAAAAGTTGCAAAAGTGTCAAAAAGTGCCATAAAATGTCATAAAGATCTTTGTCAAAAGTGGAGAAACTTTCCCGAAATATTAGAAATTCACCAATGGAAATACAAAAGCAGCAAATGGGTGAAAATAATGCCAAGCATGAAAAATAGTGTAAACATTCAACACAGTTCCAGAAAATATGGGAATTCTAGTTGATTTAGGAATGGCTGCTTTTGTTTCAGCTCTAGGTTGTTGTTGCTTTCCATTTGGGGTTTTGTATTGTGTTGGTTATTCCTGTCATTTGGGTATTTCATTCAGATCATTTTTGGCAATATTAACACTATTGTGCATATGCAGTTGGTGAAAGTGACATAACCAAAATACTGTAATAATAAACAAAAAATAAAATACACCTCCCCCCCTCCCCCGAAATAAGCAAGCAGAAAAAACAGGGGGGGATGGATATGCAAATACCCATATCAGCCACAGATGCTATTCTGATGGTCAAAGGGCAATAATAATAAAGGGGCTGTGAATAATATACCAGCTACCTATTTCAGCTTTACTCAAGATCCATAAAAATAAAAGAAATACCATCCATTCAAATTTTTATTTACATAGGCTGTTTTTACACAGATGCCTCCCACCCATCTCCACCCATCGGATGGGTGGGTGAGCATCTGTGTGAACCACACTGGGTGGGTGGGTGTGCTCCCAAGACCCACCCATCAAAACCCATCTACACCCGTGGAACAGCCGGGAAGGAGCCAGGATGCTCCATGGGTGGAGATGGTTGTTGAACATCCAGCCATCCATCTGAATGGGGAAGCATACCCACACATGGGAAGGGTCCACGAAAACCAGTGAGAGATGGCTAGAAAGGCACTGCAGAAGCCCGCAAGCAGACACACCCACTGGGATAGACTCTGAACGCCCGGCCAGGAGCCCTTAAAGGAGAAGCAAGCGAGAACATGGGTGCACCGGCTCCCAACATGTCAGGCAGAAAAGGCCAAGACAAGACAAAGTGAGCCAGGCCTAGGGGTGGGAATATCGGTATCGGATTAATTTGATACACCTGATAATTGGGTGTATCAGATTAATCCAATAATCACTGGTATCAGCATACCGTTGTTGTTTTTTTAACATTGGCCGCTTTACTGGTTTTTTTACATTGCGGCCATTGAAATAAATGGCCATAATGTAAAAAAAATGGTAAAGCGGCCAATGTTAAAAAACTGGTATGCTGATACCGGTAAATCTGATATCCGGTATTCTTCCTGGTGTCCCACCCCTAGCCAGCACCATTCACATGCAGGAAGGGGAAGAGTAAGCCAAGAAACCCCAGTCCACCCAGGGGAGGGGAGGGGGCATGCCACCGGCACCGGGGAGGGGGCAGGATGCCTACTGACAGCTCTCTCATTCTGACACAGGACAGAGGGTGCAATGCAGCGCCGGCTGCACACTCACCCCCACCCACAGAAAAGCGGCCCAGAGTGGAGAGCGCCTCTAACAGCGAGGTAAGACAGGGGAACCCCACACACACAGGGGACGAAACAGACTAGCCCCAAGAACACACCGGGGAACCTCTGAACAGACCACTGACAGCTCCAACCCCACCCCTCTGTAACAGGAGAGCACCCACACCCGGGAGCACAGCACGAGACTGGCTTTCCCACCAGTGGTGGGATCACTCAGTCTCTCGTGAGACTGGATTTTCCACCAGCCTGGCTGAGGTTGCTGTAGCAACCCTAGCTGGGTTCGAGTTCTTTTCCTACCACGACTGCACCTTTGCAAACCATTGCAGTCGCTTGTGCTTCAGCCAGTGAGCAAGCTTCCACCACCTTTAGTCATTCCTGCTAAAGGGAGCATGACAACTGACCCTCTTGCTGCCACTAGTGTCAGGGAAAAAGGCTATTTGAAACACTGCACTACTGTTCATTAAAATGTAACTGATGGTGGGTGTTGGGTCTAGCATTGTGGTTGATGTGCCTGTTCAAGACATCCCAGAACAGAGACACTGAATCACTGGAGCTAACTGGAGAGGACAGGGGTTCTCCATTGTGCCCCACCAGTCTCACAGATGTTATGGAAGACACAGGTGGCAATAGTTAGAAGTGGAGCAGTCTCTAGCTGGAAATCAGTTCTGGCTGATATTGATTTCCAGTGCTGCTTTAATAGCCCCAAAGTTCTCTCCACAACAGAGTGGATGGTGCTGAGCTGCCAATTAAAGTATCTTTGCCAGGGTTTCAGTGAATAGACAGGGTTCCCAAGAAAAACAGGAGTCATCATGAGCACCCTCTCAATGCATGTTTCAGAGGAGGTTCCAAAGTCTCTGGTGTTTATGTGGCGAAAGAAGGGTGACTTACAGAAGATGCTGGCAATGTGGTTCTTCCAGGGCAGCACATCCATTAACTGCTGGGCATGGTGGTCCACTACAGCCTGGAGAACCACAGGGAAAAATCCCTTCGAGTTCAAGTAGTCATCCTTGCTATGGGGTGGGCAGATGATGGTGACATGGCTCCCCTTCCATTGCCCCTATGCAGTTCAGGAACCCAGTCACCAAAAGCCCTCCATTACATCTGCAGGGTCAGTCAGCTGCACCACCGAGTCTAGCAGCACTTCCACAATCTCCTTACACCCTCCAGGAATGTTTGGCTCCATACCAACTGCCTACAGGCTTATGGGGGAAATCTACTGTCTCTCCCTATGGCTTTCTATAGAGTAAGGAAAGTAGGCACTGAATTCAGACAGAAAATTCAGTTCCAGCCAGGATAGCTCTTGTGCTGGATACAAGCTCACTGATCTCTCTACAGTAGCAGCTGCTCTATTCACTCTGTAAAAAGCACTGGGAAAAGCAGGGATAATGCTGCACTTCATTATTTTTATGGCATCAAAAGAAGTCCCTTGACTTGACACCTGCCACCTCAAAGACTGGGCAGTGGTTGCATGGTCACCACCACTCCATAAGACTGTCCCTGGCTTTGCATTTTCTACCACTTCATTCTGAATATATAACAAAAGGGATGTTAAAAATAAATTGTATTGAATACCGCTGTTCTTTTAGCTATAAGCAGGGTCACTGGGCAGTGTAAAGGCACATTATAAAGTTATGGAGCTAAGGGATTTGGTTTGAAAAAAGATGAGGGAGGGAAGCAAGGTAATGTAAAGTAAAATCATAAAGTGAATTTTATGTATCATTAATCCTGATAACCGATTTTACTGCTTTGGAAAATTATGATGGCATTCTGCTACAAAATACTTAACCTAATTTAAATTTCTGGACACATTTTTTTGCAAATCACTGTAAGCAATATTTTTAATCAATGGAGTGGAGCTAATTTAGAGTTGAGATGCACTGAAAAGATGAGTTTACTAAAATAAGCTTTTTGTGTTATCTTGCTGTTGTTTTTTAATGGGGTTTTTTGTGGGGGGGGCAGGGTGAAATCCTAATAAAATAAAAGCAAATTATTTCATTATTGCACCTATACCAAATATAACAAAAATAAAACGCCTCAAGTTTAAGGAGAAATGGCATTTTATTTATTTGGTTGGCAGTGGCTAAGGATCAGGAACTAATTATTCACCCACAAACTCTCCACATTTTGGCAGGAGGTTCAGACCAGTTAGGATCTGTCTCCTGTCTCCTAGTACAACTGGCTTGTATCCCAAACAAGAGGAATATTGACAGAGTGGAGATATCCTCCACTAAAAATAAATTAAAAATAAATAATGCCAAATGTCCCTCATTTCTCCAGTTAGCAACCAGAAAATACTGACAGTGACCAGTGTGAGACAGAGAGAAAGAGAGGAACTAAAAATGTTACAGTGGGGCAAACACCAAGAAGTTTTAGTTTAGTTTAGTTTAGTTTATTAAGGCGTGATCATTGATCATTGCCATAAAATAATAATAATAATAATAATAATAATAATAATAATTCAACCATTACATTGGTACAATCGACTCCACCTTAGCTATACAAGAAGTGCCTATAACTTATTTGTTTAGAATCTACGAGGTCTAGCTCCATCATACAAAATATAAATTTTAAATAAATAATGTAAGATAGGATATAAAACTATTAAGTCAAGCTAGCAGAGGCTTGAATTCAAGAAAATTCTTCTTCAGCCCCATTTCTCGCATTAAAACCTGCATCACGCTGCGCGTTATCTTGGGGTCTATATCCAAAAGGGCCATCTGCAAGAAGGTTGACATAATGATTTTCATATTACGGGCCTAAATGTCTCTTTCTCCTGATTACACAATTGGTCCCTAACTTCGTAACTGGCGGGGCAATGGAACTACAATTGAAACAAATAGATTTAATATTTCTGAATATTATTTGCATTTTCAAATAATTCTCTAAACATCCAAACAATATTCACAACCAAAATTGATATTTGCACATCTGCTTATTCCGGTATTTTGGTTTGGTTATTTCATTTTATTTTGGAATTTTGGTTATTTGGGTCAGTCATTTTTAGTCATTTTGTTGCTGCTATTGTACATGCGCAATAGTGTTAATAAAGTCAAAACAAAGTAACGAAAATACCAAAATTACCAAAATCATCAACTCAAATAACCCAAGTACCAAAATAAATAAAATTAAATGTAATAGCCAAAACAGATACGCAATGAGAGGAAACAAATTTCTATTTGTATTTGCTTCATCATGCCTTAATCGAAGGAGAAAAATTATTTTGATATTGTATATTGAACAACAATGTATTTCCGTAAATATTTGTTTCAGGTCAAAAAGGAATGATTTGTTGTGGGAAGCTGTGGAGTCTCTTTCACCGGACATTCTTTTGAGGGCACTGGATAGATATTTGACAGAGATGATTCCAATCTAGTTAATCCTCTTGAACTTGATGATCTTTTGATATTGATGATGTTTCTTCTAGCCCCAAGATTATTTATTTACTAATAAACTTAATACCGCACCCTCACTTGCCTCTGGCAATTTGAGGCTGGCAGCGTACAATAAAAAAACCATAAAATACATATATAATGTCCCTTGCTAGCCTGCATTTTTGTGCACTGCTTGGTTGGCATAATGATATATAATTCTATTTTTCCTAGGACTGTACCGAATAGTACTTCCGAATACTTGGGTCAAATACCAAAGTTCCAAATAGTCGACCAGAGTACTCGGTGGCCCTTCAGCACTGTTTCCAAAGCTTCAGAATATGGATTCGGAATTCTAGACTTGGAAAACTTCAGAAATTTGTTCCGAATTTCTTGAACCCACTGCCAAAGCACTACCCAGAAAAGCAGGCTAACAAGAGTGGTACAATTGCCCCAGAAGATAACACTAAAAAAGTGCAACTGCATGCAGAAATCCCCCCCCCCCAAAAAAAAATACAACAGTAGCATACCTCCAGCATGGTTCACCATCAGCAGTGAGTGCACCCACTTTATCATTATGCCAATCAAGCAGTGCACAAAAATGCAGGCTAGCAAGGGACATTCGCTCAAGAAGAATACAACAACCTTCACAAAAGAGTCTTCAACTGCATGGAGAAATAAATCCCACCAAAAAAAGCCAGCAAGCACAAGCACCAAAAGCAGTCACAAAATTAAGAAACCAGACATTCACACCCCTCCCCACACAAAGTCACCCTCTTCCTTATTGTTGTAATTTTATCAGTATTTTAAAAATGTTTTATCATTGTATTTTTATATATATTTTTTGAGATTGTTAGCCACCCCGAGCTGTTTTCAGGAGGGGCGGGATATAAAATTTGATTAAATAAATAAATAAATAAATATTCCTTGGCATGGCATTAATAACAATGGTAACTTGAACCAACCAAGTAAGCTTGGAAGTGGAGCCAGGCAGAGAGATCCCTCCTCAATGTGCCAAGTATCAACCAAATAGCAGGCAACAATGTGGAACCCAATTTAAAAAAAAACAAAAAACTACATGTCATGGTAATGGGTAATGAAACCCCCATCCCCCAGCATTGGCCCAATGGACAGAACAGGCCAAACCAGGCCAGGCACCCCTCTCCCCCTGCAGCTGATTACTTACAGATCCAGCAGTACTGTAGTGTGCAGCACAGCCAAATTCACTAAAGAGAATAAACAATATGGCTGCAGTGCAGACTTTTATTTTGCCCTGCCAGTCAATTCAAAAGCTGACCATCTAACTTGGCCAGCCAATAAAAACTTACCATCTGGCTCATGACCTATTTTGTGGGAGTGACAAAGAACTGTGGGTGTTTTCTAACCCTGCATAGCCAGCCAGGAGCCATGGAACCAACTGCCTGTCTGAAGGTGGAGCATCCGGATGCACACTCCCATGAGCCACAGAGCACACACTTATGGCCAGACATGAAGCAATACCAGGAAATCCTGAGTGCTCTCTGTGGGACCAGCCAAATGTATGGTGACTGCTTCTGTGGCCGGGGTAGCCATGCTGGGAGTAGCTGATTTGAAGTGCTCCACACTCACTCCTTCTGAGTGGGTCCTATGCAGCAGTGCCACTCCATAGCCACGACACCCCCTCCCCATCACCCTGCTCATTTAAAAACACCCTGATCACTTTTTCATCAAATTTGCTCTATGAGCACCTAATAGTAGCCCCCTTATTTACACACTCACACAAACACACACACCAGAATTTTCCCTAAATAAGCTTTACAGCAATTGGTATTTTGTAAGGCTGAAACTCGATTTTGACTTTTTCTCAGTTATCACCAAGAATTGCAATTCTCATCTCATTTTAAATGAGAAATGATAACTGAGAAAATTGCCGTCTCTTGACAATTCTTGGTAGATAATCTTTTTTTGAATTACGATTTACCAAATTGTTATTTATCACTGGTTTTCCAGTTACTGAGTTACCATTTACCAGGTTGCTGGTTAACATTTACCAGGTTGTTGTTTACCGCGTAGCCTCAGTGAGCCAAATCCAATCAACATGGTAACCAATAAACCAATAACCAATAAACACCAATAATCAATAAACTAATAACAAATAACCAAATAAGCTATAAACCAATATGCAAAAATCCAAATAACTAATAAACATAGTAATACACCGATAAACCATTAAACAATAAACAATAAACAACAACAATAACAAAAAAACCCAAATAAACAATGCACTAATAAACATGGTAATAAAACAATAAACCAATAACCACAGTAGTCAATAAACCAATAAACACAAGACTTGACCCCTTTAACCCTTCTAGTTATCGTCCTGTCTCACTCCTTCCTTTTGCTTCCAAGCTTCATGAACGTGTAGTCTACTCCTGCTGCCTCGACTTCCTCCCTGCCAACTTCTCCCTTGACCCCCTGCATTCTGGCTTTCACCTCCTTCACTCTACCGAAACTGCTCTCGCTAAGATCACCAACGATCTTCTTATGGCTAAATCTAATTGTCTCTATTCTATTCTTGTCCTCCTTGACCTCTCTGCTCCCTTCGATACTGTTGACCACTCACTCGTGCTGGATTCACTTCACTTCCTTGGCTTCCATGACTCCGTCCTCGACTGGTTCTCCTCCGACCTCTCTGACCTCTCCTTCAATGTGTCTCTTGCCAACTCCACCTCCTCCCTTCCACTCTCGGTTGGTGTTCCCCAAGGTTCTGTCCTTCGCCCTCTCTTCTTCTCTATCTATACCCTGTCCCTAGGCAAACTCATTGCCTCCCATGGCTTCCAATATCACCTCTATGCTGATGACACTCAATTCTATCTCTCTACTCCCTCTCTCTCTCCATCTATTCAAGCTCGCCTCACCAGCTGTCTCTCTGACATCTCTACCTGGATTTCTCAATGTCAACTCAAACTCAACATGGCTAAAACTGAACTCCTTAACTTTCCCCCCTCTTCCTTCCTCTTCCTCCTCACTGTCGATCCTCATTGATGGGGTCACCACCCTTCCCGTCCCCCAAACCTGTAGCTTAGGCTTCATCTTTGACTCACCCCTTTCTTTTAAACCTTACATCAACTCTGTTGCCAAATCTGGTCACTTCTCCCTCCATAGCATTTCTAAGATTTGCCCTTTTCTCTCTGTCTCCTCTGCCAAAACCCTTGCTCATCCCTTGGTCATCTCTCGCCTCGATTACTGTAACCTCCTTCTTACTGCCCCCCCCTGCTCTCACCTTTCTCCCCTTATATCCGTCCAAAACTCTGCCGCCAGGGTCATCCACCTCGGCCGTCGCTTCGACCATGTGCAGCCCCTCCTCTCCTCTCTTCACTGGCTCCCCATTCCTTAATGAATCCAGCACAAGCTCCTAGTCTTCACCTATAAAGCTCTTCAGAACCTTGCTCTCCCCTACCTCTCAGCACTAATTTCGCTCCATACTCCAGTCCATGAACTCGGCTCCTCCTCTGTCCCCTCTCTCACCCTCCCATGCCTCCCCTGCTCCCCTAACTTCCTTTGTCCCTTCTCACTAGCTGCCACCCATGCCTGGAATTCCCTCCCTGCCCACATCCGCCTCACCCCCTCCCTTCGTACCTTCAAATCCCTCCTCAAGATCCACCTCTTCTGCTCTGCCCTCCCTGACTTCTTGCTCCTCTCACCTAACTTCTGCTGATACCCTCCATCCAGTACAATCTGTTACCTGAGGTCTGTGTACTCATATCCTCACCACATGGACCAACCAGCCATCATTCTTGATGTAACCAACCCAAGCGTGTGCACCTGAGACCTTGTATCTTCGTGAATGTTACACTCCTTGTCTCTCCATTTGTTCACCTTCCTTCATCTCCCCCCCACACCCCCTTGTCTCTCAGATTGTAAGCCCTAGGGCAGGGACCGTGTCTATTCAATTACTTGGTAAAGCACCAGGTACATTGCTTCCGCTATATAAATGCTTGCTAATAATAATAAAAATTAAAACACGCTAAATGGCAAATCACAGTAACAGGTAAACATGGCACACGGTGATGCATACCAATACAAATGATAAATGGCAAAACCCCATGGTAACTGGTAAATGTTTTGTCCAAGATTTCAATTGGGGTTCGCAAAAAGCTGTGAAATCTCAGCAGTAATTCTCAATTTCCATGAAATTATTGGAAAAATCAATTTGATTCTCATTTCAGCACTAGTATTTTGATTTCCTGGAATGAAAAAGTGGGTTACTTTTTATTAGTGCCTCCATTTAACCAAATACCAGATCACTTCCATTTCATACCAGATTTAATGGATTTGGTACAGAATTTGTCTATTTATTTAATTCATTCATTCATTCAAATGTATTACCCTGCCCTTACCACCAAAGGCAGCTCAGGCATCTTACAATTTAATTCCCAGAAAACTGATTCTAAAAACTTGCTCTGTGCTTCCCATTCTTTAAACTCACTAGCTTTTGATCTCTTCCTCCTCTAAAAAGAGGCGACTCTTGTGCGTCCCAAATTGAAGATTGTCAGGGGAAGCCAGGGCATGAGCGGCTTTCGCTGTAAGACCTTGAAGGACTGGGGACCTTGCAGGATCAGGTGAGAGGGAGATATACCTTGAAGTCAAGGGCAAGCAAGGGTCAGGCTAGGAAAATCAGTCCAGGAGGATAGCATCGCGCAATTGTGAAGCAAGCTGAGGTCTAAAATGAAGCAGGACTCAAGCAGAGAGATCTGTCCTAAGGGCAAAGGGGGAGGAGAGATAGGGAGTGGACACACAGGTAGGGAGTGAGACTAGGAAGCAAGGGGCTAGGCTAGGAGGATTGGGCTGGGGGTTGCTGAGAGCATGAGCCAAAGCAAGCAATATGGCCATTGAGCTGCTCTGAGAAGCCATGGGGATGGTTTGGCTTTTAAAGACAGCTAGGTGTCCCCAGGACCAATGGGAGAACAGATTAGTTCCTGGTACCTCAGCTGGGCCCAGGTGCAAGTGATAATAGGGCTCAGCTGGCATGGTGAGATGAGAGCTTGTGGAATCAGTGTGGGGAAGAGTCCTAACAGATACCATGAGAGGCCCACTGCCAGGTAGGCCACGAGGTGGCACAGGGGCGGGGGAACCCCTGCCACTCAACCCAGTAACTAAGGGTTCAAGGCCAGACCCTAACAATGATGGCTTTCAGGAGTCAGCCGTGACAAGATCCAGCCTGGTTGTTTGTGAGAATTATTGTGGCATAACCCCGTTCACTGTGGGTGTTTTCTAACAAGATAGTACCCTGCATGGCCACCCAGGAGTCACAGTCCAGAGCTGGTTGCCTTTCTGAAGGTGAAGCAGCCGGATGTACACATTCATGGCCAGACATGGAACAATGCCAGGAAATCCTGAGTGCTCTGTGTGGGGCGAGCCAAACATGGTGGATTCTTCTGTGACCGGGGTAGCCATGCTGGGAGCTACCGATTTGAAGAGATCCCCCATTCAATCCATCTGCGTGGGTGCTCCTTGGCAGTGCCACTCCATCGTGACACACACACACACATCACCCTGCTCATTTAAGAACACCCTGTATCATCCTCATCTCCTTTTCATTCAATTTGCTCTCTGAGTAGCTAATAGTAGCCCCCTTATTTACACACACACATACACACACTTGAATTTTTCCTACTTAAGCTTCACAGCAATTGGTATTTTGATTTCCTGGAATGAAAAAGGTGACTTTTGATTAGTGCCCCCATGCCGTTATGCTGGCCACTGCCTCCTTTCCCCATCACGTCTTTCATTTTCAGGAGTGCCAATGCTGTGCTGCCGTAAGGTGTGAATGCAGTATAAGAAGCAACCGCCTATCTACTCCAAATCTCACTTATAGTAAACACCCATTGACAATGTTTGTCTCTTTTCTATGTTTGAGCAGGATCCTGCATAACGGGACCCTAATGCCGATCAGGGAGCCTTTTGATTTTGATACTACCACACTCTTGTACTATTTACTTTTTGCAAAAGGAAACTCTTCAGTCTATACAAGAAATCTCTTCTTTATTAAAAAGATAACTCTTTTATGTTACATTATGACAGAAGAAGTAACTGCAGCTTCCCGTTTAAGGATGGCTAGACATTTTTGTTCACAAAAAAGCAGGGATTTGACCTTTGTTCTTTATGAAGAATATTTAATTGAATCTGGAGAGAAGATACCTTCTCTAATTCCTATGGATGCACAGCTGCTAAGCTTGCATATTAATTGAAAAAAAGTAATCAAATATACTTAATTCTGTTTTCCAGTTTGTCCAAGGAAAGTTTCTTTCTCTTCCTGCCCACCCCCCCTCCGGAAAGTCTGTTTTCTCCTCCAGGGTTGATAACAGTTTAAAGTATCAGGAACACACACAATCTGAACTACTCACAGCAGTGAATGGAGATAATTAACTGAAGACTCACTGTGAAATCACTCCTGAAGGCCAGCAATCACAGGAAGGGGAAAAAGAACAGCAGAGTTCGCACTCAGTGTAAGAGGAAAACTCTTCACTGATAAAACTGGGTTACATACTATCAATTTTGTTCTTGGATGACAACATGTAGACATGAATCAATATGTTTCAGCCAAAATGGATCCATAAAGTGCATACCGCTTTTCTACAACTATTTATATCATCAACACTTCCATGTAATGAATTTACCCACTGAAAGTGCTGGTGCTTATAAAGAAGAAATGCAGACGGATGCTGATATAGCTGAGGGCAAGCTGCACCCCCTGTTGCTGTTTCCTGTTGACTGGAAACTATTCGTATCAAATTAGCAGCATTCAGTTAAATATTGTTCTTCTATTTGTTAATGAGAAATTCTCCCACAAGCTTGAACAAGCAGGGTGTAGAATAGATGAATGATACATTTATAGGAAACAAATAAAGATTATAGGAAACAAAGAAAAAGAAATTCTCCCCGGGCTCCCCTCAGCTCTGCCGCTGCTCACTTGCCCCCTCCATTCTGCAGCTTCAGTGTTGCCCCCAACCTGCAGAGGAAGAGGATTGGGACTGAAAGACCAATGCAAAATGTGGGACATGGAGCCTAAGTTGTAAGTGAGCACAATATGTGAGACTGTACAACATCTTGACTGCTTACATGGCATGCAGGTTAGAACGGGAGTCTTAACTGGCAATTTCCATGCTTTTTAGTGCATGATTGAATTTGCAAGAGTCTTAACTATTACTGTAAACTGGAGAGTTTTTATAATGGGATTTATTTAAATTCAATACTCCTCTCTTCCCCAGATGCTCAGGGCAGCTTACAATATAAAATACATGAAAATACATTAAAATCCCTCTAAAAATTCAGTCTCAACCCTAACCAACCCTCATCCTTCCCCTATCCCCGCCAGCCAAAAACTTTGCCAAACAGAAAGGTATTGCCTCTAGAATGTGTTCAGAATATCATTAGGGATGCAGCTATGGGGAAGTATAGGTGGGGTGGTCATTAGTATTTCGAAGGCAATACAGCAGAACTGTAGAGGGTGAAAGAAATTAATGGGGAGGGTACAGATAGGAGACAGAGTAAAATATTTAGAAACAGAAGGGAAACCAAGAATGTAATGATGAACAATATAAACATTAGGAGATGGTTTTTAAAGAATCCAAAACCAGTGAGGGAACACAGCAGGTGAGGTAAAATCCAGTCATAATTATACATTTTTGAAGTGGCTTACAGAACCAAATTCAATACTGGATGTTTTCAGACATTACAGGGCCGCTCGGCCCCGTACCAAAAACAACCAAATCATCCCCCGCCGGGATGACCCCATCATGCCGTATCAGACATGCCGGGGGATCCCGGCAGGGAATCTTGGAGGGGGTGGGGCCGCATGGCGCAACATGCGGCCGCACGGCCCTTCCCCCTCCACGCTCCACGCTGCCAGCCCTCTGGGGAGATGGGCGGGTGGCACGGCCAATGCGGCCACAGCATCTGGCTGAATTCGCAATGGCCCAGGATCCCGCCAGTGATCCTGGGCTGTGGCACCCGACCAGACGTGATTTTTTTTTTTGTTCCCGCCGGGGATCACTTTCACCATGCTTCCCGGGACATTCCCACGGCTAGCCTGGGAAGCGTGATTGAAAATGACCCCGTGTGGGTATTGAGCATGGTGAACATCTGGTGGCCGCCAAACAGACATTCGAGGCACAGTGACCACAGGTGGGTATTCACCGTGGTTCACTGTGATCTCGTAACGTCTGAAAATACCTACTGAGTCTGTTGTTTTGGGTGTCCAATAAAGTTCTGTGTTTTAGTTCTAACTGTGGGTAATTTCAGACACTACAAAAACACCTTTCACCACAGTGAACCCCAGTGGATTTCCTGTGGTGGTGGCATTTCCGGGAATGTCTGTTTGGTCCCTGCCAGATGTTCACAATGGTGAACCCCCGATCAGGATCAAGCTTGACCATGGTTCTTGACCTCCGGCTGGCTGGAGGTTGAGAACCATGGTTAGATTGGCCACTAGGGATGTGCAAACGCAGTTCGGAAGTTCAGAGTTTGGACCGAACTCGAATAGTTCAGTCAACTGAACCGAACTTTCGAACCAGTTCGGAAGGCAAAAACAAAACAAAAAAAACACGGTTTTGAATGTACAAACTTGGTCTCGAAGTTTGGAATTCAACTGAACTCGAATAGTTCGGTTGTCCGAACCGAACTTTCAAACTGAACTCGATTTTCAAACCGAACTGAACCGAATTTCCGAACTCGGTTCTGTTTGCACACCCCTATTGGCCATGATCCAGGATGGGCCAAAGTAATGTGTGTTACCTTTGATCCATCCTGAATCGTGGCCCTGCCCGTCTCCCTGATTCCCCACAATGATGGAGCCGGCACATCTGAAGGACGGCTGGTTTCATCACGGACTGAGAAAGTCTGAGAGAGATCCCGGTCCGGCGTTCAACATGACGGGCCTGAGGGTCCATCACATCTGAAAATACCCTGTGTCTGCCTTTTAAAAGTGCTGTACAGTTTCCCTTTCAGCACAAGGACTCAAAAAAACAAGCATGGCGCAGCTAGCATGAAAGCAAAATCTTAACACTAGGCTGAAAATAATAATAATAATAATAATAATAATAAAAAATTCTATATCATCCATTACATTATAAATAAAAGCAATATAAAATAAACCATCCCATAAAATTCTCAGCCTGGGTTTTAACACTGAGAAGGGAGTATTGAAGTTGACAATCTTTTAAGGTGGGCTAATAATATAAACATCTTTATTAATCCTTGCACAAACTATATTTTTGTATATAATAGTATATTCACTTGTATTTATTATGAAGGTATACCCAGTGTTTATATGGCCCTTTTCACATAAGACACACCCCCATGCCCAAGCAGATCCACTGCATGGGCATGGGGGGGGGGAGAGGCACCTGTGTGACCACCACAGGCGGTGGGTGGGAGTGTGTGTGTGCTCCCGCGGTCCACCCATCGCCCATGCATGGAGCACTGGCAACAATGGCAGTTGCTCCGTATATAGAGATGGATGTATATAATTACCACCACCCCACACACGCATCGCAGCCCATTTGAAAAGGGCCATAGATTACACAATCTTGGTGTATCCCTGAAGAATGGTGTTGTACATCTTGAAACATGTTGGAAATATTTATTAATTATTATTAGCATTAGCATTAACATTACCATTTATATAGCGCCAGCGATGTACCTGGTGCTTTACAAAAAACAAGATAGACATGGTCCCTTCCCAAGAGCTTCCAGTCTAAAGACCAGGGGAGGGGAGACAGGGAAGGGGGAACAGAGGGAGAGACAAGGGATGCAACATTCACGAGGATGGGAAAACTCAGGTTCACGATCTTGGCTTGGTTACAGTAAATTGGGAGTTTACAAATAACGGTGGGGGATAATCCTGGGTGGGGATGATTAGCAGGAGTTAGGAAGCATAGAGGGAGCAGAAGAGGTGGGTTTTGAGGAGGGACTTGAAGGTGTGGAGGGTAGGGGCAAGGTGGAAGAGGGCAGGTAGGAAGTTAGTAAAATGATAAGCCACATAATGGTAAGTTGGCTAAGTCAGTAACTCGGTAACAGTAATACCAAGCATTTCAGATAGTTAGCTACCTGCCTTGGTATTCGGGTACTAATCAGGTACCCAACAGGCTATTCAAAACTTTGGGTATTACCCATGCATGTAGAATTTGATCTCCATTTCTGAACTTGAACTGTCTTTGCTCTCAGTCTTTTCAACTGACTTGAAGGCCCATTCAGGCAGGAAAAATGTGACTGGAATGGGGAGGCAGCTGAAGGGCAGACTTCCTGACACCAGGGGTGTAGACTAGGGGTGGTCTCAGGGCCAAATGATACTGATGCCAAAAAAAAATCGGTATCGATATCGGTACCGATAGCACCATTTTGAATGTTCTGTAATGTTCGGCTGAACCAAACTCCACTGAACCAAACAACTGAACCCGAACTTGGTTTTCGAACCGAACAACTGAACGGCTGAACATCCGAACTGTGTTCTGTTCGCACATCCCTACTGCTGATGGGCAATGCTGATGGGTGCCCTTTTGAGTTGCTCTTCAGTGACACTCACCCCAGGGAGGACATCCAATTTTTAAAAAATGACAGGAGGCTACTGATGGCCAACACAAGGCCTGTTCTGTGCCCTACCCTTCCTCCTTCACTGGAAGCAATTCACAGGAGAATCCTGATGTTAATGGTAATCCATGAAGGTAAGTATGCAGGCATCCAGCAACAAGAACACTACCAGGAGAGGCAGTCTCCACACACACAGGCAGGTTAGCCAGTTTTAAAAATTCAGGAAACTGATGGTGAGGTCCTTCCAACAGCTACAGTATCCAACACTATACCTGTGCTGGGACCTGCCCCTCATCTTTCCATGGAAACCATTCAGAGTAGAGGCTTGATGGTAATAGTAATCCATGGAGGGTGGCATGCAGGGACCCAACACCAGGAACTTTGAGGGGACTTTAAGTAACTCCTGCTTCCCATGGTCAGAATGGCCTATTCCTGAACCAGAGAAAAGTCAGGCATAGGGGAATCCCAGCCATGCCGCTCTTGCACTATCATCCAGAAGGTGGGTTTTTTTTCCTTTTTTTTCTTCCCCTTTTCTTTTCTTTTTATAGGAGCCTCCATGGCATCTCCACGCACATGGAGTCAATCCTGCAGATGATGGATAAACAGGCTTTAGAGCCACTTTGCAGGACCCAAGCAGCACTAAGCTGCCCTAACTCAGGTCAGGATGTGGGCTTCTTTTACCGATTAAATTACATCCAATTTAGATTAGTGGGGAAGAAGAACAGGACAGATATTATTCATGGTGTGTGTGTGGAGGAATAGGATTATATTAATTGGCGTCTACTGTCTAAAGTGCAAAGTATGAATATCAAGTAAGATCATTGGCAGAGAAGTGGGTGGGAACAAAAATCAAAGAATAGCTGTAGAAGTTAAGATAATGGGGCATAAATTTAAGCAGAGCTGCAGTATGCAGTCCAGAGTCTGCAGTCTTAAACATACTTGAGGCAATATGTGAAAGCTATAAACCATGACCTTGCTGGCTTTCTTTGCTTAGGACTGTTGAGTTGGTTAGTTACTGTATTTTTATTACTTTGAGAGCACCTTTGTACTCTGTATAGACATTGTTATAACTCGTATGCATTGCCTTGAGTCTGCTTAGGCTGCAGTCTGTTGACTTTGCTCTGTACAGCATCTGAGCTTTGATTTATACACCTTTGTATTGTTTACCACATATATAGTTTCCAGCAAGCCATTTCCCCCCCTTTAAAAAAAACAACAACAAAACAAACCCAACTTTGCTTTAATATCAGACTTCTTAGAAGTCCCCATAGCATTGCTCTTTTGACACCATTAATGTTTTTTAATAGAAAAGATTATTGTTCGGCCAAAAAAGAAAGGCAAAAGTACAAAAGGGGATTAATATTTGTCCCCAAAGCAACATAGAATTTGAATTCATACCACATTTTAAAAAAAAAATTACACCACGAGAAGCGATATTTGCACTGCCAGACTTCTTTGTTGCTGCTACAGAAAAATGGCAGAGCAGAAGACAGGCATTCCAGCCCAACTTTAATTTCAACATAATTGTTTGATCAAGTGGTAGCAATAGAGCTATTTTTGGATATTATTCACAGTTTTGGAAAGCCTTCTGAGTATCTGAGTAATATCCATGACTGAAACAGATATTAACGTATCCATGAATTCAGTGCCTGTCCAGTTACTTCATTTATTTATTTAATTTATCTATTAGATTTTTTTGCTGCCCCTTCCTACCTTCACATCTCAGGGCGGCTTACAACATTTTTTTAAAAAAAGTATACAAAAATACATTAAAATATTAAAATCAAGGAATTGTAAAGCTAAAACAGAAATATCCCCCATACCCAACCCCCACCTATCACCCATCTCCCTCATCAAAGGCCTGGCAGAACAGCCAGGTCTTACAATGTCATCAAAAAGAGGGAAGGTCTGGGGCCAGGCAGACCTTCAGCAAGAGGGAGTTTCACAGCCATGGTGTGAGCACCAAGAATGCCCTCCTCATCGTTGCTACCCGGGAAAACCAGGGAACCTCAAGAAGGGTGCTCCTGGCTGACTGCAGGGGTCAATCCAGAACCCAGGGAGTGAGGTGATCCTGAAGATAGGTGGGTCCCAGGCCATTTAGGGCTTTAAAGGTCAAAACCAACACATTGAATTGGGCCCAGAAAACTATCGGCAACCAGTGCAGAGAGCGGAGCACTGGTGTAATGTGCTCACGATGACCCATCCCCCTAGGAGCTGGGCTGCCACATTCTGCACCACCTGCAGTTTGAGACATATGGCCTAAGCTGTCACACCAGATGTAATTGGTGAAATGTGCCCCCTTTGCCACAACTGCCCCCTGGACATCCAGCCGGACATCCATCCAGACCATGGACCTCGGGTACCAGTGGAGGACAGACCCCATCTATGGTGGGGGCCATCACTCCCTCAGCATTCTCCACAAACATCACCTCTGTCTTGTTGAGATTCAACTTCAGGCGGCTCACCCTCATCCAGTCCCCCACAGCTGACAAACATGGGGTAAGCACCGAGACTGCCAGGCCTAGGTCAACTGAAAATGAGAGGTACAGTTGGACATCATCAGCGTATTGATGACACCATATGCCAAACCCTCTAACGACCTCTCCCAAAGACTGTATGTACACACTGAACAGGAGAGGGGTAAGATGGAACCTTGTGGGACTCCACACATGAGGTCCTGGGGTGAAGATGAACAATCACCCAACACCACCACACTTTGAGTTCTCCCAGTCATGAAAGATCGGAACCATTCAAGAACGGTGCCACCCACTCCGGCTCGGTCCCGCAGCTGAGTCACCGACTCACCAACAACTCGTGGTCAACAGTATCAAATGCAGATGAGAGATCTAATAGGATCAACAGGGTCAAGTGACTCTGGTCCAACTCACGGGAGAGGTCATAGACCAAGGCCAGAAGTGCAGTCTCAGTGCCATGGCCTGGATAAAAGCCAGATTATGAGGGGTCTAGGAAACTGATCCTGTCCAGATGGCCCTGAAGCTGACAGGCCACTACTCACTCAATAACCTTCCCTAAAAAGGGAAGGTTAGAGACTGGCCGATACCTGGCCAGTGTGTCAATGTCAAGTGGTGGATTTTTTAGCAGAAGCTTCACCACCACCTCCTTGAGGCAGTCTGGCATTCTGCCCTCCCTAAAGTCAGATACATACCATTTATTATGATATTTCAATTATTTTGGTTATCTGAGTATGGTCATTTTGGTATTTCATTTACTTTGTTTCAGCTATTGTGTATGCACAATAGTGCTAACAGTGGCAACATGAACTAACTCAAATACCAAAATGCTCATACTCAGACAACCAAACTAAAGGGAAAAAATGAAATAACCAAAACAACTGTCCAAATCAATGGTAACAATTAGTGGTTAACATCTAGTTCATTGGTATCCGATTGAACAGGACAAACTTGTCTGATATATTTGCTTTAGTAAATATGAATTTCAGCTACAGCTGAAAGAGGGTACCCACAAATATATAGTAATAGTTTATTTACGGCATATTTGCCAAAACAGGGTACCTACAAAAAAAGGGTAACTTGTTGAATTTTAAGTACCTAAATTTACCTGTCAATATCAAGTAACAATCAGTACTGAGTTGTGACCTAATTTGGATACCCGACATCTTGGAATGTTGACTTCTGGTACAAATGTTTCAACTTTTTCGCTCATATACCAATTTCCGACACCTATTTATTAGTTTTCCATTTCAGAAAATTGACTTCTGGTCCCAGAAAGTCAACTTCCATCCCCCCACAATATATGGACTTCCAACACTTATTTATCAGTTTTCTACCCCAGTCCTGGAAAATCAACTTTCAGTCACATTTTTTTTTAAAAAAATAAATAATAAAATAAAATGATGTAGATTTCTCAGTTTTCCAACACAATATGGAATTGGAAACAGATACCAATTGGGAACTGGTAAATTGAAAAATCAGTACCAGAAGTTACAAATTTTGGGGGTGTCTGGGTACTCAATTGGTACCCATGTAAACTACCAGGTACCCAATGTGGTACTCGGAAAAGCAGATATTAACCACAGGTACTAAATTAAGTACCTTTTTCTACTCTAAATTTAAGCTCTAATTAACATCCAGTATTTCTGAAATTCATTTCCACTCTAGAATGCTGGTAAAGCCCATGAATTCTGCTTCACTGGAGACAGCAAGCTTGTTAGGCATAGCTTCCTCTCTTATCTGAAAGAGAGTAGGTGTTGCCTTCCCATTTTCAGGGATTCCCCCTTTATGTACTGCTTGCCATGGCAAAGAATGCCCTCCCCCTAGGTGATGCCTTTTAAACAGATCTGAGATTCCCCCACAATGAAAGCTTCTTTGTTGCTGTTAGAAAGTATCATGAAAATACACATCCTTAAAAGCCTGGGGGGCTTTGAATAATGTACCTCTCTGTTATGAAAGGTTTCTAGATAATGTACCGGAGGGAAAACTTTTTATGCCCTTGAAGGCATATCCCTTTCATGCTATATATTATTCTAGAGATGCATATCTATTTCTAACCATGTCACTGGGGTATAACATTTCTTTGGTACATATAGTGCTTCCTTGTTACTTATTTTTATGGGCAGCACATTTGTGGTGTCCGTTGCATATATTAGCATTTACTATCTTTAATGTGCTTCCTTTAGAATACACAAGCTCCTGGTATATCTACTTTTCTCCCTGCCTTTACTGCCATCCTTGTGCTTGGCCTTTACTCTCGCTATGCAAAAGGATTTTGCATTTTTGTTAAGACGAGAAAGCTTCTTCATAGACCTGAACACTTGACTATAATATAGGTTTTTTAATTTTTTTACATAACTTAATGTGGTCCCAGGAACCAGTGGAAGGTACAGATATCAACACAGTTTAAGATGAAGTAGCCAAATGTTTTATGTGTGTTGTACCTGGATTGGAACAGTTTCCTATGTACTCAGATCAAGGTTAATGTATGCAAAGTACAGCAAGTTTAAGAAAACGATGTCTGGCATGAAATGCCCCTCTTGTAGTGAATAGATTTCCAGCAGATAGTTTGTCCATATTGATTTAGAAACTGATAACACACAAAATTGACTCAGGGAAGGGGTCTGGAGCTACAATTCACAGAAAGACAGTGGATAGAAATTATACGGGACAGCAAAACTACAGAATGGAAGAGACACTGGAGAGGGAAAGATACAGATTTCTAGGGTCTGACAGCTTTGCTAGGGAAAACTGCTTTTCTGGAACAAGGGCAAGAAGAAGAAAAAAGATGCTGAGAATGAGCCACAGGCTGTGCACTCTAACTGCCATGCCCAAGAGATGTAAGTACACATGTGCTCAAGGGCCACAGAGCTAGGGGTGTGCACCAGGCCCCCATGTCGTTTTTATTTTTCATTATCATTTTCATTATTTAAAATTGTCATTTTCATTATCATTATTAATGAAAATGTTTTTGTTATTGATGTCCTTACTGGTATCGGTATCATTTCAAACAAAGATTTTATTTTTGGTATCGGTATCGTTATCAGTATCGATTCCAATAACATAATATATATTATATTAGATATTATAACATGATATATATAATAAAACAGACTAGCCTAAATACCTATATAATATCTAATCTCTCTATATATGTACACAAGTAATATCTATCTAAATCTAAGGGAGACAGGGGAAGGGAAAAGGAAAACAATTATCTAATCAATTATCTATATATCTAATCAAATCTATATGTCTATAATATATATCTATATCTAATCGTTATTACTTATCTATATCTAATGTACAGGGGGGAGAAGGGCAAGAAAAGGAAGAAGGTAAAATGTAGGATATGAGGAAGGAAAGTTGTTGGTAATACAATGAGGGCTAGGGAGGATTTTTTGTGTGTAAGACCCAGTTCTGTAAATGCAACCTGAAAAGCAGAGCTTTCACAGAACAGAGAGAGAGTTGCTCCCTGCTCTCAGAATTCAGAAATATTCTCAGACTGGCCCAAACACTCAGAACTGGTCCTCAGACCCTCGGAACTACTTGCAAATAATTTTCTCATATTCAGTGCAGTCCTAATTGAGACAAAATTTGGGTAAAAACAAATGTGAAAATGGCAGAGCGGTTCACCAGCCCGGCCTGGGGTGGAAAACCTCAGTGACCACTCTTGGGGTGAACAAATGGTACTACCTGCACATCCCACCACCTGCACAACCCACTGGGGGGAAGGGGGCAACAGATGTGCAGGCAGCTGGCCCCACCCCCAGTGCACCATCCGCCACCATAACAGGCAGTCATGGCAACCAGTGGGGCCAAACAGATGCATTGCCCCACTTTGACATATTTTGTCCTGTGTGGGTGGGTGTTGGCCTGGAATGGGTGCCCGGGATCTTCCAAAGGATGCATTCCGAGCCAGTTACCTACCCACTTCAGGGCAGTAGCGGGTCAACATCTGGCAGTGGGGAAACAGACATGCAGGTGAGTCCACAGTCCAGTTGGCCCATAGCAGACTACCGTCACACGTTTTCATCCTTCAATTAAGGTTCAATATGCAGAGAGTTTGCTAGGTAAAAATCATGGTTTGATGAACCCTGAACTATTCTTCTGGAGAAGGTGTAAAGATCAAATGTCAGTGTTTTTTTTAATTTTTTTTAGTGTGATCTGATTTGTGATCAAGGCCACAAAGCGAAAGCTTGTACTGAAGAGCATGAAGCAAAAATCTGTGTCATTATTTGTTTGTTCCTAATTTGCCTAGTTACTCTATGGGAAAATTACATTTTAACTGAACTAAGAGAACATTGGGAAGAAGCCAAAGCCAATTCAAAGTTCCTAGTTTAAAAACCACATAAAGCAGAATGGGTCAGATGGTCTTAAATAGGTGGTAATTTCCTGTCATTCCACTGACATTGGTGGAGCTATATCATTTTCTACACCAGCTGAGAATCTAGCTCTTTGACTTTGATGGAGTTACACTGATTTTCACCAGCTGAGGCATTTGTGCAATATTTTCTTTTAAGGAAACCTGCTCTGCTTGATGAAAAATATTGTTGAACTTACTTAGTCTCACTTGCTGACTACAGTGTCTGAGCATGTAGACATGTCCACTGCTGCATCAATAATACAGCTAGAATCAGTAACAACAGCACAGTGAATATCAAAATAGTCTTGGGATTGCCATTCTCAGTTATTCAGAAGGTCCATTAAAGGTAGTTGAAAATAGTTATCTGTGACGAGACAGCAGCCCTCCCCTGCTCCAGGCTTAGAGAATCCCTCTTACTCCCCAAAGAGGCTATTACCCGAGTTGTAGTAAAACCAACCAGAAAATATCTTTTTAAATTCTAAAGTTCAGCATAACATCAGGCTGTCTGCTGCATCTGGTGGCAGAGTATGAAAATGATACCGAAGTCTCTTTCTGGTCTAGTAACAAAGGGTGTTATTAAATGAGCAATGCAATAGGGTGGCGGGGTCCATGGCCACTGAGGGGCACTGCCAGGGACAACTCACTCAGATGGAGAGCGTGGGGAAGGGTTTCAAAGAGGTGGATCCCAGTGTAGCTACCCTGGGGACAGAGGCAAGTTGCTATGCACTCCCTCTACCACGGACCATTGGAGAGGGGGAAACACACTGAGACAGCCTTTGCAATTCACACATCCCCAGTGCTTGCGCTGGGGAATCCAGGTTCCCCAGTGCTCACAGTCAGTTCCTGTGACTTGCAAAGGCTGTGTCCCCAGCCCACAGTGCCTATGAGTGGTGGATTGGTCTGTTGGCATGGCTAGTTGCCCCAGTTCATATGGGCAGGGGCTCCGTGGCTGCTCGTTGTCACTGGCTTGCCCTGCACAGAATACTCCAGATTTCTCAGCAGGGCTTCATGAATGCCCATGAGTGGGTGCTCCATGGCTCACCAGAGTGTGCATCCCTCCCCCCCCGCCCCAAATCAGACAAGTGTTTGGAAAAGTGACTCCCAGGTGGCACTTTGCAGAATTCACCTCTTCAAAGCCCCACATCTCCAGCCACCACTGCTGCTGCCAAGAATGGACAGTACATCACTTCCAGCATGTAAACACTCCCCGTGCAGCTTTCCTCTCAACGTGGGACTCAGGAGGTGCTTCTAAGTGCCTCATTTAAAAGTGGCCTTAAAGTCTCTTAGGATCTTCTGGGTGGTTACAGTTTTACCTGTTGGTTCTTCAGTCCCTGACTTTATACCACAGCAGTCTCAGGCTCATTTCCTCTGCCAAGATGTTGAGATCCTTCTCTCACTTTCCTCTGTTCTCCACTTGAACAATGAGTGTTTTCAAATGAGATGCTACCCCATAGGGATTGGCGTTGTGGTTTTGGATTCATTATGGATTCAGACCTGTAATTTGCACTTTACAGATTATGGATTTGAATTTTCCCATTGAAGTTAATGGGAAACCAACCTGTAGCACAAGTCCCATTCCTTGCCCCAGGACAGTGGGTCTGACCTCCTCCCACCCCTATTTTCTGGGGGCCCAGAGTGGTACTTATTGCCTCAGAAGATTGCTTGAAGCACCATTGATGCTGTGGGGGCCCCGGCAGGCATTTTGTGTATGCATGATAAGGAACAGAGAGAATGCTGCAGCAAGGGAACCTGCTGGAGCCTCCACAATGTCAGTGGTCATTCAAATGAGCCCTCCAAAGCCAGTAAGTAGACTTCATGGGCCGTGGGGGATGGGAAAGGAGGGAAATCCAGATCTGTAAGTAAGTATGGATCTGTCGCATACTGCGGATATAGGGATTAATCCACAACTGCCCATTTTTTTTATATAGTTGTGGAATGATCTGAATCCAGAATGCCCATACCTACTATCTGTCACGGTGAGTAGGGGAGGGGAAGGAGAGGATCAGGAGGAAGAAGGACAAAGGGGAGCAGACACTAGGATTTAGGGGAATCAGGAAAAGGGGTGGCTCAATCTCAGGTATAATTCCCTCTAAGAAGGAAAGATGGTCCCTCAGGTTGTTAGGTGGGCTTTCCCTCTTTCTCAGAGGGCAACCCTTATCATCATAGGGACTGAGATAGCGAGTCACTTGCCTCAAGGGGAAGGAAGACAATACACAACAGTTCCAACCACTCTGGGAATTGCTCAGGACCCAGGACAACGTGGAGGTCAGTGGGGGAGGAAGGGAAGGATCCAGGGGAACGGGGAGGGGAAACAAGGGGTAACAGGAATGCAAGTAGGGTGAGGAAGGACACACAGTCAAGATATGCATGGATTTCACCACCGGGGCCAATGGAGGGAATCAGGAATATGGGCAAGGAACTTCAGGGGAATATATATCTTTCTCGCCACAGGACAGGACAATTACAGAGACAAAGGAAACACTTCCAAACACACACTCACCACAGATTCACTCGAGGGAAAAGGGGGGGGAGGGCTAACACAGGACTCCAGACACTCCAATCAAGAACTCTCTCTCTCACTCTCAAGGCGTAATGCTCCAAGGAAAACTCCAATCAAACCAGGTGCCAGTCTCTCACCAACAATTACTGGTGGGTTCTTCAGGCCCTGCTGGTGCCTTATATAGGCCTCTGTCCCTAATCACGCGGTTGTGTTTGGGGCGTGGTCAGAGCTCACAGCTGCTCCATCTGACAGAGCTTGCGTTGGGACGTGTTCTCTTCCCCCGCCCCGAACGGGGCCACACCAGCCCCGTGTAGCTCCACCCCCTGGCCACACCAGCCATCCCTCCTCTGGCTCCTCTAGCCACCTACATGCTGTGTGGATCCCCTCGCAGCGCTCCCATCCACCCCGCGGACCGGGCGCCGCCTGACACTATCCCTCATAGCCACCCAGATGCTTCAGATCTGACCACCTGTCTGAAGGTGGAAAAACCAGATACATGCTCCCATGAGCCACAGAGCACCCACTCATGGCCACTCAGGGAGCACTGCTAGGAAATCTGGAGTGCTCAGTGCAGAGCAGGCCAAATGGATGTGTGGCAACAGGCAGCCATGGAGTCCTTGCCCATATGAATGGCAGCAGCCAGCCATGCCAGCAGACATGTCTGCCACTCATGGGCACTGTGGGTGGGGAAAGCAGGCGTTGAAAGGCACAAGCCGTAGCCTGGAGTACTGGGGAGCCTGGGTTCCCTGGTGCTCACACTTGGGACATGTCACTTGAAAAGGCCAGCCCAGCACACTTCACCCTTCCCCAGGGGTCATGACGTGTGTATGTGTGAATGGCATCAGCCTCCACGGCCATGGTAGCTACATTTGGAACTGCCTGTTTGAAGCACTTCCCATACACTCCACCTGTGTGGGTGCTGTGCAGAAAAGTGATGCTGAAGCCACGGGCCACCCTCCCCATCACTTTGCTCATTTAAAAACACGCAGTGTCTCACAGGTTGGGAGGTACAGCCCCCAGGTTGAATCTCAGCCACCAGTCATAGGGGTGTGCATGTCATTTTCGTTATTACAACAACAATAACAAAAATTATCATTTTCATTATTGTTATTACAATAATGAAAATGACAAATAATAATAATAAAAATAGAAACAAAAATGAATTTTGTTTTTTAAATAAAGGGAAAAAACTGAAAAACATATTTCCAGCTATAACGTTTTTTATTCTTATTCAATTCTGATGAAACTTGGGGGGATTGTACCCCCAATGGAGAGCACTATGTGTTCCAAGTTTCAAAAAGATGAAATAAAGGGAACTGATTTTAGAAGCAATCGAACATTGTGATAGAAAGCAAAGGGTAGGAGTAAATGGTCAGTTTTCACAATGGAGAGATGTAAAAAGTGGTGTGTCTCAGGGATTTGTATTTCGACTGGTGCTGTTTAATGTATTCATTAATGATTTGGAAAAGGGTGTTAAGAGTGAGGTGATCAAATTTGCAGACAACACCAAGTTATTCAAGGTAGTTAAAACACGAGCAGACTGTGAGGAACTGCAACAGGATCTTACGACACTGGGTGCCTGGGCATCTAAATGGCAAATGAGATTTAATGTGGACAAGTGCAAAGTGATGCACGTAGGGAAAAATAATCCAAACTATGTGTACACAATGCTGGGTACTAAGCTAGGAGTTACCACTCA
>QEPC01009755.1:52412-86571 GCA_003113815.1 Sphenodon punctatus
GCAGACTGTGAGGAACTGCAACAGGATCTTACGACACTGGGTGCCTGGGCATCTAAATGGCAAATGAGATTTAATGTGGACAAGTGCAAAGTGATGCACGTAGGGAAAAATAATCCAAACTATGTGTACACAATGCTGGGTACTAAGCTAGGAGTTACCACTCAGGAAAAGGGTCTGGGGTTGGTTGTGGATAATACAATGAAATCCACAGAGCAGTGTGCAGAAACAGTCAAAAAAGCAAATAGAATGTTAGGAATTACTCAGAAGAGGATAGAGAATAAAACTAAGGATGTCATAATGCCTCTATACAAATCAATGGTGCAACCGCACCTCGAATATTGTGTGCAGTTCTGGTCGCCCCATCCCAAAAAAGACATAGTAGAACTAGAAAAGGTGCAGAAAAAGGCAACAAAAATGATTAAGGGCATGGAAGGGCTCCCGTATGAGGAGAGGCTTGGTAGGTTGGGACTGTTCAGTTTGGAGAAGAGATGACTGAGAGGAGATATGATAGAGGACTATAAAATCACAAATGGTGCGGAAATAATAAACAAGGAACTATTATTTACCATCTCAGCTACTGGACACTGTGAAACTCATGAGTGGCAAGTTTAAAACAAATAAAAGAAAATAATTTTTCACTTGGCGTATAATTGGGTTGTGGAATCTACTGCCAGAGACTGTGGTAAGGGCCAGTACTATAGTTGAGTTTAAAAGAGGTTTGGACAGGTTTCTGGAAGATAGGTCTATTAACAGCTACTACCCAGACAGAATTGTGGAATGTGATGGGAGCTGGGGGAAAACAATAGGGAATGGATTCCCCATTGTGACCTGTTGAGTGCTTCTCCCAAGTCACCATGATTGGTCACTGGTAAACTAATTCAGGGGTAGCTTTATATGAGTAAGGAATGTTTCCTGTTAACACTTCCCAATGTATCACAGTTCCTTTGATTAGAAAATAACCACAAAATTCCAGATATTTCTCTGTAGTAACTGTGAGTAAAAAATGTCTTTCAATGGTGTCCCAGTAAAACTGCTCATAAATGAGCAGCAATATAGAAAATATTAATACAACAGAAAAAAAATCTGCTAGCTAGACCTGGACAAAAAATTGGTAAAATAATCAATACAATTCCAGAGAGTTTTTGATTGAGAAAGAAAGAAAGAAAGAAAGAAAGAAAGAAAGAAAGAAAGAAAGCTCAACGAATTACACATTTTTACCAGCACAACAATTGGCAAGGATATGTAACCTGATAAAACAAAATTTTTACCATACTGACATGCTCCTAGCAACTTCTCCCCACATCTCCATTAAGGCTCTGGTGACTACATTCAGTGGTCATATGAAAGGGAAAGAAGATTTCTTTCTTTATTTAAATTTATACCCCACTCTTCCCCAAAGGCTCAGGACAGTTTACAAAAACAAAAGCACCTTACCCCCCCAAACCCGCCCACCCGCCCACTATTGCCAACTGCCAAATGCTCTGCCAAAAAGAAAAGTTTTACTGCCTCTAGAAAATGCTCATGCAAATGGGAAAAAAATTACAGGTATCCTCTTAAACTGATTCAAGCACATTAGTATTTATTATTTATTTTATTTATTCAGACTTCGGCCCTAGTTTTTACATGGACACCACCACAGGCCCAGTGGATGGAAGTCGGTGGAAATGGGTGAGTGAGCACACCCACAGAACACCCAGCGGCACTGAGATGAAAGGCTAGGTAACCATGGCACAACCACAAAAAAGCACCCACACAATGGACCAGCACACTGGGAAGGAAAAAACACACAACCGGAGTAGGGAGCAAGTAAACTTTAATATAACACGCAACACAGGGAGCCACGGGCAAGGGACAACAAAGCAGTGAAACAGGGAAAACAGAGCATGACAGGCCAGCCAAGCGCCCGCAGTGGGTGACAACCACAGGAATCAGGTTTTATAAGCAGTTGAATTGTGCTATTTTGCAAACATTTGCACATACATTCCTGGCTGTAACATCTTTGTCTCCCATTTAATGTGAATAAAACTTGGCAAGTTTACACCCCTTACTAAATTTACTACCTATGACCACTTCCAGAAGCATTGGATAAAGGGTCCTGGTGGTATCGCAATTAACCTATAAATGTATGTCTGACTGTAACAACTTTTTAGTCCAACCAGTGTACATGAAATTGGGTAGATCTGTATCCCACACCTTCAGGATCATTGCTGCAAAATATCAGAAAGATGTGATAAAGGGTTCAATTTTATATGCCTGCACAGCATATGCAGAGAAGGAGCCTATGGCAGGGATTCTCTTACATGTCACTGTGGTATAAGATCGGTTTGTGATGCCAATTGGCCAGCAGAAATGTCAACCAAATATCCTCATTCTGCACTGTGACCATCCCAATAGCTCTTCCCCCACTTGTTACTGGGAAGTCAGAAGCATCTGTTTAGGAAAGAGTCAATAGAGATTCTCTTATGTCCTCTGTCACAGTGCTGCAGGATATGAATGTGATGATAATTGGTCAGCCTGGATGTGTAAACTATGTCTCTGCTTTCTGGGATGCTATCTCCAAAGTCCCAGCTAAGTCCCTTCTATGCCCACCTGAGGGCCGCCCACTATGCCCACCTCAAAGCACTACCGAGTCCTGTAAAGCTGGAAGCATGCAGTAATTGGGCAGTAAATGTGTCTGTCAGTCTGTTGGGTTGCTCCCCAACCTGCCTCCTACAGCCTCAGTCCCCCTGCCATGCCAGGTGCCTGCTTCTGACTGGCACTGCATGTGCTGCTATTTATCTGAATAAGTTTCTTTAAGGGGACAACTTCAATTGCTTATAAAATTGGATACCTTTATCAAATTGTCATGTAATTTTGCAGAGATGACAGGAAAGGTGTCTGATAAATTTCTGCCAAATTACCTGTAAACAGGATGGAATATAAAATTTTTACAGCCAGAGTTGTATTTTCAAGTTAATAACTTATAACATCAGGACACCTTATCCAATCGTTCTGAAATTTGGCAAAACTGGTACACTAGTGTAGGGACATAATTTTCCCAGGTTTCATGCAAATTGTATTGAAGATTAAAAAAAGAGGTGTAGCCAGGAATGTGTATAGAGCTTTTCTTAAAATAACAACATTCAATTGCTTCTAGAATTGGTTCCCTTTATCCAATCTTTTATAAATTTGGTACACATAGGGTATTTTCAGACGTTACAAGATCACGCTAAACCACAGTCAATTTCCTGTGGTGGGGAATGCCCTCGTAATGTCTGTTGGGGAACCAGAAGTTCCTCCCAGATGTTAACGCTCAATCCCCACCGGGAATCTTATTCACCACGCGATCGGCTGAACCTGCGGGGCCAGAGCCGAACGCGTGGTGAATGAGATTCTCAGCGGGGATGAATGGGCCCGTCACATCTGGATGGCGATGATGGCCAGGAATCCCCACCAGGATTCCGGACCATGGTCATTTCGGGCGGGCGCTGTGGCTGCATTGGCCACGGCGTCTGCTCGTCTCCCCAGAGGGTGGGCAGTGAGGGGAGTGTGGGGCGTGCAGGGGCGTGCGGCCGCACATTGCGCCGCACCGCCTCCTCCCCAATTCCTGGCCGGGATTCCCTGGCATGTCTGTTGGCTGTGCTGGAGTGATCCCAGCGGGTAATCTAAGGGTTGTTTCTGTGACGGGGCGAATGCCGCTCCATCATGTCTGAAAATATCCATAGTGCCCTTTATTGGTGGTATATTTACCCCAATTGTCGTTAGAAATGAATAAGAAACAAAAGAAGTAGAGCCAGAAATACATTTTTCAGTGTTTTCTCATTATTTCAAAAAACAAAATTTTGTTTTAATTTTTGTTATTAATTATCATTTTTGTTATTACAATAGCAAAAACAAAAATCACAATTTTTATTTTCGTTATTATAATACCCCTATACATAGTAGATGGTAAATGGAAAGTCGGTAAAGGAGGGTGGTATCTTGTGGTGTTGCGAGGATTAAGAAATCTTATTGGTATTGTGAAATAATCAGGAAATTGATTTCATTTCCCGATCTTGTGAAATTACTAATAAGTAAAAATGTTGCTGTCTGTTTCAGCCCTGCAAAATGTATTGAGTAAGTTAGACCCCTTCATGTTTCAATCAGGTGTCAATTTCTTAAAATATTACTCTGACCAGACAGACAAACAAACAGACAGATGTGTATGTGTGTGTATCTATGTAAATGATCTACATTTTAAGCCTTTATATATACAAATATTTTAACAGTTAAACAAGTTTTAAATTAAAGTTACTTTATAATGTGTTCCCTGTGTTTTTTGTTTTAATTTAAACTCAGGGTCATAATGAAAAGTAATGAAGCATTTTTTGAGGCAGACATATGGTTAAGCTTTTATAAGCATTCAAACCCAGTATATTTTACATGTCTTTATCCTTTAGCCATGCACCTGCCATTTCAGCATTTCCAGTTCTGTCATTTCCAATTTCATTTTCAATTTTCAGTACAAAATTGAAAATTTTCAAAAGAAGGCCCCATCTTTGTGTGAATACTTTAGAAACTGAAAAAACAAAACCCTATTTTGCATTTTCCCACCTTAAAAATCAACTTTATCCTAAATGACTAGTACTTGGTCCAGTTCTACAGTAACACAATAGGGAATGTAACAGAAGGAACATTTAAACTGAGGTCATGATCTTGAACTTACTTACTCTGAAATAGTCTCATTGACTACACCATACTAATAAATGCTTTCAAGATTTCACCCTCAGACTACCTTATGCTTACTTATTGTTATTTTATGATGAGAAAAGTGGTCTGTCCTGCTATGACCTGCATGTTGAAGGTGGCTGTTGGAAACTTACTTAAAACCAAGTTACTATTCCTTAAACACACACACACACACACACCTTTAAAGAAGCCTTTATAGTAGTTGTGGGTAGTACTTTTCCTGGAGGCGACTTTTGTGTGGCCACGCTTCTCCTCTAAAATCACAGCTGGGGGAAATGATTAACCCTCTGGATTGAAGCAATCATTCAAACAGACTTGACTTCAGCTAAATTACTCCAATCTTCCATAGGGATAGTTTCCCCTGGTAAGGTTAATTTCTTCTGACCATAGCTTCAGACGTCTTACAACCCAAGCTGAATTTGACCTGGGTTCTTCAGTGGAGCCTAAGTGTATTTCATGCTGAACTACCTTTGGATTTCTTGGTCTTTAACCCATTTGCTGACCTGTAATTCCCTTGTCAGTAAAAGGTGAGGAATCTAGAGAGGCAATGAACCAAGACCTAGGGAAAGGACATGTATAGCTCAACAACAATTTCTTCAGCCTATTACAGACTGGCTGATATCACCAGTATCAGATTTTGCTTTTTGAATCACCTCAGTTGCTTCTTGGCTAGAAGACGAGTGCTTCTGTAAAGCAGCGTGGGATTCTAACAATGCGATTTCATGGGTCCCTATCTTCAAATAACAGCAAAGACACTGGTTTCACCACTTTCTCATGAACATACTTTTTACTACCGTTACTGCAGGTATCAGGGACTAAATAACATTTAGCCCATTTTTGAGCATCTAGGAAGCACATACTTTCTACTCAAGGGATGCTAAGAAAGAGGGACTGCCTTTTGTTCAGGGAGGTAGAAATCCCTTAGCATCCTCTGCACCAGAATGAAAGCCAAGAATCACAGGCTGAGCAACACTTCCAGCTTACCTGCGATTCTTTCCTTAGATAGTCTATGGAATGAAGGTTCATTTGGCACTCGCTGCATGAGCAGGCAAGGACTCCAATGGCCATCTGCTGCTCCATTCGTTTATTTAACAACTATCAGCTGATGCCAAGTTGTATCGTAACTTCCTGGCACATGCCAGCTCCACAGCATAGGGATTCTCAGATAATGAAAGGAATTAGAATAGGGATTTACTGCTAAATGCATACTCTTGAACCAACAGATTCCAAGTATAACGTGTAGTGGATGGGTCAAAGGAAGGGCTGTGCAATTATTAGAGTGGGCAAATGTGGAAATTAATGAAATATGGAATTAATGCTTCATGGAATGTGAAAATTATCCTTTTTGGTCAATTCTACCAACATACCACTTTAAAAATATCTTTCTTTCTTTCTTTCTCTCCATTTGCATGCAGATAGTGGCTCTATTCCTAAAATCCCGTCTGCTCGCTCATCTGAAGTCATAACCCTGTGCTGGTGACATCAGCACTGATTGCCATGCAGGTGATTATGATGCGAAGAACAGATGATTATGACTTCAGGTGAGGAATAAGCAGAAGGAGGAGATGAATTCCTAAGCAGCAGCACATCCTCTTTGCATGCACATGTCCCTATCCTTGGAAAATGAAGTTGGAGGTAAGAGATTTACTCAATATGGGGCAGACGGGTGGAATTGCTTTTGAACAGAATGGCTCTGAACATTCTCCTGAAGACATCAGCTACTTTGGAGAAAATGGTTCATGTGTCCTTGCAAGCACTAAAGTAAATAGCTATTTCTTGTTTTATTTTTACTCAACTTCGACTTTTTCCACTGCTTGACAGAGGCTCATAATCAGTAGGCATGTCTGTTCAGATACAGACTGTCTCTCTGTTGAAAACCTGTCTTAAAAAGCAAAGTTTTACCTAACAGACTCTGTGCAGCTCACAAGCAAATGAGCATCAGCATCAAAAGCCATTATCTTAACTTAGAGGAAGGGGATGGTGGAAGGAAAGTAAACAAAAGCTTCTCCATAATAATTAAAAGAAAATAATTTGGTTTTCAACAGGGGCTTTATAAAATCCTAAAAGTGTTTACAAATGAATGAGTTGGGGTGTTTTTAGACAAGCGCCTCCCCACCCATCACTCACCCATCATGCATGTTGCAGGGCCACATTGGCACCTTATGCAGCCCTGCAACATGTATAATGGGTGGGTTATTGGTAGGTAATTGGTGGGGAGGCCCTTGTCTAAAAGCACCCTTAGATAATAATTATTAATTTATTTATTAATAATAATAATAATAAATTATTATTATTATTATTATTATTATTTATATAGCACCAGCGATGTACCTGGTGCTTTACAAAGAATAAGATAGACACAGTCCCTGCCCGAGAGCTTACAATCTAAAGACAGGGGGAGGGGAGACAGGGAAGGGGGAACAGAGGGAGAGACAAGGGATGCAACATCCATGAAGGATGCGAGAGCTCAGGTACACGTTCTTGGCTTGGTTACAATGAATTGGGAGTTTGCAGATAACAGGTGGGGGATAATCCTGGGTGAGGGAGGTTAGGAAGAGTTAGGAAGGGCGGAGGGGAAGAGGTGGGTTTTGAGGAGGGACTTGAAGGTGTGGAGGGTAGGGACCAGGCAGATGAGGGCCAGGAGGGAGTTCCAGGCATGTGGGGCAGCGAGGGAGAAAGGACGGAGGTGGTTGGGGGAGAAGGGGAGGTGTGGGAGGGTCAGGGAGGGGATGGAAGTGGAGTGGAGTGCTCGAGCAGGGGTTCAGAGGGAGATCAGGACAGAGAGGTAGGGGGGAATGAGGTTGTGAAGGACTTTGTAGGTGAAGACGAGCAGCTTGTGCAGAATATGCTCAGGAAGAGGGAGCCAGTGGAGAGAGGAGAGGAGAGGCGGCAAGTGGTCAAAGCAACTGGCTAGGTGGATGATTCTGGCAGCAGAGTTTTGAACACTGAGAAGGGAAGAAAGGTGGGAGTGGGGAAGGCCAGCGAGGAGGAGGTTACAATAGTTGAGGTGTGAGATGACTATCACGTGGATGAGAGTTTTGGCAGAGGAGACAGACATAATATAGTGGATCTTGGCAATGTTGTGGAGGGAGAAGTGGCAGGATTTGGCAATGGAGACAATGTAGGGTTTGAAGGTGAGGTGCGAGGCGAAGATGAAACCCAAGCTGCGAGCTTGGGGGACAGGGCAGATGGAGGCCCTGTCAATGGTAATTGACATGGAAGAGGAAGAGGAAGGATTGGGAGGAAAGATAAGTTCAGTTTTCACCATGTTCCGTTTGAGTTGGTATTGAGACATCCAGGCGGAGATATCAGAGAGACAGTTGATGAGACAAGCTTGAAGAGAGGGGGAGAGGGAAGGAGTGGAGAGATAGAGTTGATTGAGTGTCATCAGTGTATATGTGGTATTGGAAACCATGGGAGGCAATGGGTTTGCATAGGGATTGGGTGTAGATAGAGAAGAGGAGAGAACCAAGGACAGAACCTTGGGGAACCCCGACCGAGAGGGGGAGGGAGGAGAAGGGGGAGGAATTAGGAAGAGATACATTGAAGGAGCAGTCAGAAAGGTAGGAGGAGAACCAGTCGAGGACAGAGTTCCAGAATCCAAGAGAGTGGAGCAATTCAAGCAGGAGCAAATAGTCAACAGTGTCGAAGGCAGCAGAGAGATCAAGGAGGACTAGAATAGAGTAAAGGCAGTTGGATTTAGCCACAAGAAGATAATTGGTGATCTTAGCAAGAGCGGTTTCAGTGGACTGAAGGGGGTGGAAACCAGACTGGAGGGGGTCAAGGGAGGAGTTGGCGGAGAGGGGGTCGAGGCAATGGGAGTAGACAACCCATTCAAGGAGCTTGGAAGCAAAAGGGAGGAGGGAGACAGGATGGTAATTAGAGCGTTCAGAGGGATTCAGAGTGGACTTTTTGATGATGAGGGAGACAGTGGCATGGAGAGGGAGAGGTTGATGATGTGCAGGAAGGGAGGGGTGACGGTGGAGGCAATGGAGGTCAGGGGACGGGAGGGGATGGGGTCCAGGGGGCAAGTGGAAGGGTTGGAGGAGGAGAGCAGGGAGGAGATTTCCTCCAGGGAGGCGGGAGGGAAGGACAGGAGGGAGGTGGGGGGAGGAGGGAGGGGGAGTAGCAGGGGGAGATGACTTGGAAGCAATGTCCAGGCAGATCTTCTCAATCTTAGAGGTGAAAAAGAGAGCAAGATCCTGAGCGGAGAGAGAAGAGGGAGAAAGAGGACAGGGGGGAGGGTTGAGAAGGGAGTAAAAGGTCGAAAAGAGGCGGTGAGGGTCCTGGGAGCAGGACTCAATGTGGGAGGCATAGTACTGCTGTCTAGCAAGGGAGATAGCAGAATTGAGGGATGAGAGGCAGAATTTGAAGTGGAGGAAGTCGGCGTGGTAGTGGGATTTGTGCCAGAGGTGTTCAGCAGCTCAGGTGGAGGAGCAGAGATGGTGAATGGTGGGGGTGAGCCAAGGGCGAGGGTTACAGGAGCGAGCCGGGCAGGAGGAGAGGGGAACAAGGGAGTTGAGGGTGGAGGTTAGAGATGAGTTGAAGGCAGAGATGGCAGAATCAGGGGAGGAGGAGGAGAGGACTGAGGGGAGAGGAGGAGAGAGGGAGGAGGCAAAGTCCTGGGGCTCAATGGCCTGCAGGTGGCAGAAGGGATGGAGAGATGGGGAAGAGGCAATGCCATGGCTATACAGATGAATGCAGCAGCTGCCATGCACTTAGCAATAGGTTACACACAGGTTCAGATGTGAGGAAGAGAGGAAGCCAGTGCCACTCACCAACACTTTGAGAAAAATACCAAGGGAAGAACAATCCCTCCCACATACAAACTACCACAGGCAAACCAATTAATCTTCATGTAAGCTATATCTGAGGAAACACCAGAAGCCATTATTAAACCCCCAATCCTTATATATCCCATATTTATTAAAATTATTATCTACTATTTAATATTTTCTCCCTTATTGGGTGGGACTTTTAATGGCTGTTGGGGGTCTTAGCCAACCAGCTATACCACACTACACTGTGCCCATGACACATAAGGTCTTACAGACAATTCTGGCTGTGTCCAAAATAATAGCCTTCTGAGCATGATCGCTTCTTCTTGGGAGCGTAAGATAAATGAAGTTTCCTTTTAGTGTTCTTGAAATTAGGCTGTTTGATTAAATGATAGTAGGGGTGATGTGTACATTTTCTAATAGATACACCTGTTTCATGGAAATAACAAGGTTGCAATACTTCCTTAACTTCTCCGTCCACATTTTCTGGACATTCTCATCTAGAGGCACACCCACCTCAGTGACGTCAGCATATTTCTTATTCCTGTCCGACATCTGGACAGTTGTGACCAATAGTACAGCCAATAATAAGGGGCACATTGCAGTATATTTTACAGCTAACGTTGTCAAAAGCTTTTGATGGTTGATACTTACAAAATACAATTTTATTTTCTCAAGCAATCCTCTATATATCATGAGCTTTTTATGTATAATTTTTGCAACATTATTCTGATATTGCAAATACTTGGTGTTTGCAAGTATAGGACAAATTGACGAAATGTACTTTATCAACTCAGGTGGTTCCACACAGGTGACATTTATTCAAGATATCCTACCCCAAAATAGGCTTCTTGGTAACTGTTGGTCATAACTACTTCATCTTGGATGGCCATACCGAGCTGTCCGCTTCAGGGAAAACATCAGTTTTTTTATATCATTAATTATTAATTATTAGTAATTATTATTAATTATTATTGTTGTTGTTGTTGTTGTTGAACTAACTCAGGATTCAGAATACTATAGCACAAACATGCAGTAATGAGAGCGTCCTTGCCCTACATGGTTAAAAAAAATCACATTATTTCATGAAGATTTAATGTTGAATACCTAACACTAGGGTGAAGCAATGTATATTCAGTCATGCAATTACCACTGGTCTGAAATGGGAATGTGCTGAAAGCTCCTTCAGTGCTATGAAAAAGCAGCATTTATTTATTCTTCAAGGACTTTGATGAGTGCAGTCTCTTTTACATATGTGCCATATCTCCATCTGGAATTTATCAGTCTCTTTCTATTGATTGGAGTTTGTATTAGCCTGTATAGATCTCTTACTTTGTCTGCTTTTGTTTGCTTAAGGTTGCCTAGGATACACTTCTGGTTCTGTTACAATAAATACGAGTTCTCAGAGTGAACAGGAGCTCCAAAAGGCCTTTAAAAATAACACATTTTAGTGCTGATTAGAGATGGGCAAGAATCCAAATACCATTCCTTAACCTTGAATCAATGTCATTCTCAAAAACACACACAGTTGAGAGCCATGCTTCTGGGAAAGCCATCAAAACCTAAAGCTAATACTGACAGTGGCTGTAAAGGCATCGTACAGTGAAACACTAGAGGTGGGTTGAATTTTCACGTCAAATGGAACTGTCAACAAATATTGGAAATTCAGTTGTCCTGAATATTTGTCATAGCATTGCCATTTTGGTAAATGAACCAGTGATAGGAGGATATTCACTAGTGAAAAGCAGAGTACCATAGCAAGGATACAACTTGAATTTTGGTTCTGAAAAAAATCTTGACAATATACAAAGATACTCATGAATATAAGAGGTTATTTTTAACCAGCTCCACAAAATACGTGTCCTTACTTTACTGTGAGTTGGTAGGTAAGCTATGCCAAGCCAAAGGTTAATGACAGAATCCAAGAATGTGAGGAATCTGTTATTCAATGGCCGAGAGTGTATTTCCTAAAATAAATCTCATAAAAGAGCACATTTTCTTTTTAAGTAAGCTTCAGGCCTAAATTAACTGACTCTGGAATGGAGTTTTCCTGCAGTGGATCTAGTACCTTCCCCAACAGACATGAACTTAGATATGTTTACTCATAGGTCATTTTTACATGGACGGAGGTGGGTGGGGGGATGGATGTTTGGCCGTGGTTGGTGGAGGTGGGTGTGTTTACACGGACACACACACACATCTCCAACTATCTCCACCCACCTCCACCCATGGCGTTCCATGGGTGGAGATGGGTGTGGAATGGGATGGAGGTGGGTGTTGCACAGGAGCGCGCATGCATCCCACTCAGTGTTGACACGGGTGAACGCCAAGTGGACACCAATCCCCCCCACCGACCCCAACTGTTTACATGGATGCCCCCCGCAACACCTGCCCGAACAGCGAGCGGGGGGGGGGGCATCTGTGTAAAAATAGCCATATTCCCATATGCTTACTGAGTATTTCAGCTGCAGCAGCTACAGCTAGACAATGTGTGTGTGGCAGGTTATGAGCTATATAAACTATCCACTTCACAGACAGGGTAGCCATCCATCAGGAGGACAGGACCATGTCTGAGTGGCAGGACAAAGGGGCTATCACCCCCTTTGTGATGTAACCCTGATCCATATGGAGTACCAAGATATCACAAAGTTCTGCTTGCAACAGGACTGCTACACGTCTTTTTCATGTAACCTCACCCTTGAGGAGCACTGTGACTTCACAATGCTTCATGGGGTGTACCCATGTCAGAAAGTTATTGGGAAAGTCCCTATGGCCCAGCTCTATCTTAACAGAGCTGTTCCCTGACACTGACAGAAGCCCCAAATTTCTAGGTTATCCATGGGCCCTGGCTGTCCCAGAGAAATCAGGTCATCCCCAGAGCTTGGAGAACTGGAGTCAAAACCCAGAGTTTCTGGGTGAAATTGGAGAGGTGTCAACCCTATCTACAGGTATGTACTTTCCTCCCACTTTACGTAAAGTAAGGGGGCAAAACTCCCTCAACAGCTCCCTGATTCCACTATAATAGTGGAATTAGAGAGGTCAATCACTCCTCTCTGTCTAACAAGGGGAAGGTAATGGCTGACTCCACAGTGTCACCAACTCACTGGGGCACTTTTCATCACAGTTTTATGACCGTTTTACAGCACTTTTATGGCAATGTCCAGCACTTCCCTAGCACTTAGCTGGCACTTTTGCGTCTCCACAACCCCCAGTTGTGTCAGTGTGGAGCACACAGGGTTTGAGATCAACCCTGTAGCAGTTCTGTTCAACTCGTGAAAATGAAAACAGCGGAAAAGCAAATATGTTTCTGTGTTACACGAATGAAGGCAAATGACCTGTTTCTGATGGAAATAGCATTTGCCATGATTTGTCATTTCAGACCTAAAGCATTGTTCCATTCTAGCACAGTGATTGACTCAGAAATGTGAAAACAACAAACAGACAAAAACCGGAAGTAAAACGGTACCCTCGACAATGCGGTAAGTGGAAAAAGAGCCATATGTGGTAAACTGTAACTGAAAAGTCAGTAGATTGGGACTATGGGCCCCACAGACTGTGGGTGGTGTGTGGATAACATGGGCGGCACTTGGGTGCCAGTGCACACAGGTGTACACCCACCCCCCACGCATGGAGCAACCTCCGTTTTCCCCAGTTGCTCCATGAGTGGGGATGCATGTTTTGTGGGAGCGCACGCACACATTCACTCACCAGCTGCAGGATTTACATGAGATGGTACCACTCATGCCCATGCATATGGTGTCGCCTGCCGATGTGGACTCCTTGTTGGGTTCTGTTCTTGCCTCTACCTGTGAGCAAGATCCATGCCCGTCCTGGCTGGTGAAAGCCAGCCAGGAGACGTTACGGCCATTGTTGGCTGGGGTGGTTGGTGCCTCCGTTTGGGAGGGCAGGCTGCCTGACTGCCTAAAAGAGGCTGTGGTTAGACCCCTGCTCAAGAAACCATCTCTTGATGCTGATGCTCCTGCCAGTTATCGACCGGTCTCTAATCTTCCCTTTTTAGGGAAGATTATTGAACGGGCTGTGGCACGACAGCTCCAGGAGCATCTGGACCACATTGGTTTCCTTGATCCCTCCCAGTCTGGGTTTCGGCCTGGGTATGGTACGGAGACGGCATTGGTGGCCTTGGTTGACGATCTCCGTCTGGCGTTGGACCAGGGTCGTCAGACCTTACTGGTCCTGCTAGACCTTTCGGCTGCATTCGACACAGTCGATCATGAGGTGTTGGTGACTCGCCTGCGGGACCGTGCTGGAATTGGCGGAACGGTCTTGGACTGGTTTCGTTCATTCCTGGCCGGGAGAACTCACCGGGTGGTCTTGGGGGAGTGTACGTCTTCCCCCCGGGACCTCACGTGTGGAGTCCCGCAGGGTGCCATTCTGTCCCCCCTCTTGTTTAACATCTATATGCAGCCGTTAGGGGAGATCGTGAGGGGGTTTCAGGGCATGCAGTGTCATCAGTATGCTGATGACACTCAGCTCTACCTCTCCTTTTCCACCGACCCAGGCCATGCAGTCTCCTTATTTTCCCAGTGCCTGTCAGCTGTGGGGGCTTGGATGAGGTTGAGCCATCTGCAACTGAATCCTGACAAGACGGAGGTGATGTTGGTGGGCGAGGGCTTGGGGAGCCTGGGGGTGGTTGAATCTCCTCTTGTTGGGGGGGTTCGCCCCCCCATGGTGTCTCAAGTGCGGAGTCTGGGTGTGCTCCTTGATTCGCGGCTCAGCTTGGAATCTCAGGTTGTGGCCGTGGCGGGGAGTGCGTTTCGGCAGTTACATCTTGTCCGGCGGCTTCGGCCGTATCTCTCAGACTCCGACCTCGCCACTGTCATCCATGCCTTCATCACCTCGAGGCTGGATTACTGCAACGCGCTCTACGTGGGGCTGCCCGAGAAGCTGGTCCGGAGGTTGCAGCTGGTGCAGAATGCCGCGGCCCGTCTCCTGACGGGGGCGGGTCGCAGGGAGCACATGACACCAGTGCTCCGGGCTCTGCACTGGCTGCCTATAAAGCACCGGGCCAGGTTCAAGGTGCTGGTTTTAACCTTTAAAGCCCTTCACGGCCTAGGCCCTGCCTATCTGCGGGATCGCCTCACTCCCCATGTACCCGTGCGACCCTTGAGATCGTCCGTGGGAGCCTTTTTGGAGGTTCCCCGGGCGAGGCGGGTGGCCACCGATGTTAGATCTTTTTCGGTGGTCGCCCCTGTGCTGTGGAATTCGCTTCCGGAGGAGGCTCGGCTGGCGCCCACTCTCCTGCTGTTTCGGCGTATATGTAAGACCTGGCTGTTCCGTCAGGCTTTTGGCGGGGGGTAGGGGTGGAGTGGGGCTGGGGATAGGGATGGGTTCTTTCCCCATGTAGTGTATTTTAAATTGTTTTAAAATTTTATTATTGTTTTAAATGAAATGTTGTTCACCGCCCCGGGCTGCCCTGTGGGCAGGAGGGGCGGGATATAAATTTAAAAATAAATAAATAAATAAAAAATATCTGTTGGAAGGGCATGAGTGTTACCGTCTCATGTAAAAAGGACCACTGTCCTGCAGTATCATGAGAATCAATAAATCATACCGGTATCAGGAAATGGCCAGAAAATCAATCCTGGTTTCCTACATGGTGAAATTACTCATGAGTAAGGATTATGCTGCTTGTTTCAACCCTATGAGATGTTACTGAGTCAACTGTGGGACTTGGCAGGGGTTTGTGGGGTTGCCCTCGATTGATTCCATTCGTTTCTGTCAGAAGTCCAAGTGGGTGGTGATGGCCAATTGCCCATTGTCCCCACAGGACTTCCCCTGTGGGGTTCTGTAGGGAACACATTCCTCTTGTTCAATGTGTACTTGAGGAATTGAGAGATTGTTAGGTGAGATTGTCTGTAGATTTGGGATGTGGTGCCATCAGTATATTGATGATACCTAGTTCTATCTCTTTCTTTCATCCAACCCAGCTCCTGCATTCTCGGTGTTTATTCAGTGCTTGGTTGCCATTGGGGACTGGATGCAGGAAAGACAACTGAAGCTGAATTCGGACAAGATTTAAGTGATGAATGATGGTTGAATGGGCATGGGACCTAGGGTGATAGGGATACCCTTACTGAAGGAATCTAGTCTCTTCTGGTCACTCAGATTTGCAGCCCTGGAGTTCTCCCAGATCCCTGGTTGCATTTGGAACATCAGACTGCAGTGGTGGGCAGTTGGTGGCACTTCCACCAACTCTAGCTGGTGAGACGTCTGTGACGTTTTTTATCAAATTTGGACCTTGTAACCATCATCCATGCTTTTGTAACCTCACCATTAAACTACTGCTATATGCCCTATGGGTGAAAACAGACATGCACCTTGACTCCACTTTAACATTTCTTATGCATGTTTCAGGGCTGCATATGGCATCAATATGGCCTGCAACATGCATAAAAAATTGTAAAAGCAGAGTTACATGCATGTCCCTTTTCACCCTATGTGGAACTGTACTTGAAGACCTCTCAGGGGCTACAGTTAGTGCAGAACACAATGACCCACCTTCTGCCGGGTTTGGATTATGGGAGTACATTGCATCAGTGCTCTAAAGCCTACACTGGTTGCCAATAGCATTCTGTAAACACCATTTAAGGTGCTGTATTTTTATCAATAAAGTCCTACATATCTAAAGTACCATCACCTCCTTTATACTCCACTGCACTCCCTAAGATTAGCTGGGGGAATCCCTCTTGCAAGTTCCATCATTGCAGAGGTCCATAGCATATGGGCATGCAGCGTGTTCCAGAGCTTTGAAACTCTTTCCCCGAGCATTTTCTGGAGGCAATGTAAGACCTACTTATTTGACCAGGCTTTCTATTAGTGGGCAGGGGTGGACGTAGTTTTAATCGGGGTTTTATAATTTTATATGGGGAAGATTGGGGTATACATTGAAATAAATAAATCATCAAAACCATAGGCAAAATTTGCAGTTGACCTACATACCAGGAATTGAGCTGGCCTGGGGCAAAGAAAGAATATTTGCATCTTTTAAATGTATACAGTCAAATGTGGTTAGCCCAGGCTGGTTTGGCTATATATTTGAGTCTCTGAAGGTAAAAAGATTAGCTACTTACATAAAATTGTACATATTCATGTATTGTACCACTGGCTGGAATGTTAATTAGAACTTATTATTAGCTAGATCAAGATGGAATTTCTAAACTGATTATGATCAACAAGGTGTGGGCTCTCTAGAAGGGGGGGGGGACTGTGCTTTTTTAATTACAAAGGAAGGCAATCTGAGTGTTAAAGCAATATTAATTTTCTGAAAGAAAGCGGAGGGAACCAAAGCAAAATGAAAATTGCATCAGGCCACAAGCACTCTATTACAACCCCCCACCCCAAAACCTACAGCATGTCTTGCACATTACAAGGTCTAATTCACAACTGTTTTGCCCCAGTAAAATCTGAGGAGGAGCAATACCAGCTAAAAGAAGAGTACCTTGGCAGTAAGTCAAGAATATAGTTCTCAATAGCTTTTGCCTCCACAACTAGAATCAATCTCCTTGCGTGCTAATGCCCCCTGCTCCCATGGGGAAAGTAAGAAATAAGACTGAGAAAAAAAACTTTTTACATTGTTTGCTCCAATTTTTCTTTCTAAAAGACAGAATAGATTAAAGTACAGCTTACTATTCCTATGATGAGCAAGAGGCAAGATCCTTCTGTGAAGAGTTAATGGGACAACCTCCCAACATTTCAAGTGTTTCAAGAGGGACAAGTTCTGCCCCTCTGCTTGTAAACTCTGCCCCTTGGCAAAAAAGCTCCTCTTCCTTGCACATTTAAACATACACCTCCCAACATTTCAAGTGCATTAAGAGGAACAGAAGCTCTCCTCTTTATATGATTATTCCACTTAGTTCCTTGCCATTCTATCAAAGAGGAGACTGAAATATAATATTGTCTCCTATGAAAAAGGACCAGTGTCATTCAGCACCCAAAGAGACACTGGGTATTTTCAGACGTTACGAGATCACACTCAACCAGAGACAATATCCTGTGGTGGGGAATGGTCCCGTAACGTCTGTTTGAGTCCTGCCAGAGGTTCACCACAGTGAACCTCCGGCGGGAATCAAAATAACCACGCTTTCAGCCCTCATCTGGGGACCATGGCTGAAAGCGTGGTTAGCTGAACCACGGCCCGGAATCGGCAGCCGGTAATGTCTGTTACCGCCGCTGATTCCGGGCCATGGCCCGGACCACGGGTCTGAATCGGACGCAGCGGCCAGATTGGCCACTGCGCACGCCCGTCTCCCGGAGGACAGGCAGCCCAGGGGAGTCTGGGGGGGGGGGCTATGTAGCCACACGTTGCACTGCGCTGTGCAGCCCCGCCCCCCACCGATTCCCCGCCGGGATCGACCGGCACGTCTGCTGGTCGTCACGGTGGGATTCCGGCGGGGAATCAAATGGGTGATTCACATCTGAAAATACCCACTGTCCCTTCTAAATAGGAACTGTTGGAAATTATGCGGCTAGTGCTCAGAATTTTGGGTCAGTAATCTGACTTCAGATACCAAAATTAAGACGACTTCTCCAAATGAAAATTTTGGTCTGGTGCTGCACTCAACCATTCATTTGCTTCACAAGCTCTACTGAGTTGACCCAGAAAAGCTCAGTACTTTTACCTATTGTCCTTGAGACATCTTAATTTTAGTCCATTATTGATTAGAGTATGGTTGCCATGTTGGTCTCAAGAATGGAAAGAGACATGCAGCAAATTAGTTAAGATGAAATCATTGATTGGACCTAGATCTATTGTTGAGTGTTTGCAATCTTTCAAGCACATATTCAATATTTTGAGTATTCCATTTCAGGTTTTGGGGGTTTTCAGTTCTGTTATTTCAGTTTTTTTATCATTTTGTATTCTGGTTGTATCATTGGCAGCAATTATGCATATGCAATATTGGAGATAGTCAAAATAGCATGACCAAAATACTGAAATGACCAAACCAAAATTTGATACCCAAAACCAATGAATGAAAGAAACAAAGGCCCTTTTTACATTGGCCATGGCATAGGTGGGTCGGTGTTCATGCTGGTCCATGTGCGGTGGTTGGGGAGAGGATGTAGACTGGCACACATCTATCTATCTCCACCCATCTACACACACAGAGCAACTGCCATTTTCACCAGTTTCTCTGTGTGTGGGTGGTGGGTATGCATGCATTTTTGTGGGAGCCCGCATGCATGCACACAAAACCCCACCTGCTGCAGTTTGTACATGAGATTCACCCATGCATGAATACTAGGCATGTGTGAACAGAACGGGGTTCAGATGTCCGGATGTTTGGTCCAAAAACATAGTTCGGGTTCATGGGTTCGGTCCCGCGGAGTTCAGACCCTCCTGAACGTTTGGAAAGCTTGGTTGCAGCAGAGGCTTGGGGAATTCCAGGGGTGCCCATGGGGGTATGGCAGGATGTTGCAGACACAGCAGCAGCAGCAGAGACTGGGAAGGCTTGAAGCTTGGCACCCCAGGTTGCAAGGGCAGGCAAGCTCGTCACTTGGCCCCTGGGGGTGCCCGTCTGAGACCCAGTGGCAGTAGCAGCAGCAGAGGCCGGGAAGGCTTGGGGCTTGGTGGCTGGCCTGGCACCCCTACTTGGCTGGACATTGCAGGCTGTCAGTCATTGGTGGAGCAGCAGCAGACATTGGATTGCCTGGTAGCAGAACCCATGGTGCAGCAGAGGCAGTAGCAACAGCAGCAGACAGGCAGTGTGGCATAAGCAGTGGAAGGGATGCTGAGGCAGGGTTCAAGCTTGGCAACCAGGGCGGGCAGACAGGCAGCGTGGCATAAGAGGCAGTAGGGAAGGCAGGCTGGGACCTTGAAAGGGCACTCAGATAGGCTGGCGAAGACTGTGCAGTGTGAGAGAGAACCAGTCAGATAGGTGGGCTGAGGTCATCTAGCCAGAGGCCAGCTGTCAGACTTATAGCTTCCCAATGCCACCCGGCGTCATGAGGTCAGTCAGATAGGCTGAGGCCATCTGGTGAGAGAGAGAGAGGGGGGGAGGCAGGGCGGGTGCCAGGCATTGGGAGGAAGAGACAGCACTTCAGCAGCAGCCCAGATTGAGGAGGAGCCCCATTCAAATACTTCCCCTGGCATGGGATGGCGTGTACCACTGCATCATCAATCCATGTCCAGGGGTAGTTCGGGGAATCCCAGCAGCAGAAGGTTGACCTTGATGAAAAGCAACTGCTCCACCAACTTGGTCCCCAGTCTCCGGCGGTGTGGCGAGCAAATGTCCCCCCACCATAGAGAACACCTGATCGCTGGGGACACTTGTTGGTGGGCAGGACAACAGACCCTTGGCCACTTTGGACAGGCTCCAGCCACACGTCCCTCCAAGAGCTGTGTCGCCACCATGTTCTGCCCCTCCCATCAGCGCTGTCAGTGCAGTGCTGATGGGAGCAGCAGCAGCAGCCAGTTGAGGCCCACAAGTGTCAGTGCACCATGGAGGATCTGGGGTGGGGGCAGCTGCCAAGTCCATCGGCAGCTGCAGGACGTGGAGGGTGGCATGGCTTTCAACTGAAAGCCATGCGCATGTTGGGGGAAATGATTGCACTCGATGGGCAGCCCTTCTTGGTGGTTGGGGACATGAGGTTTAGGTGCCTGATTGGCTTCCTGGCCCCCCAGTTTATGCTGCCCTCGCACAGCACCCAGAGTCGACAGGTGGTGCCAGCCTTGTACCAGGATTTAAAGGAGCGGGTGAGGGAGCAGCTGGCAGGGACTGGGGGTGCCACCGTCCATTTCACCACCGACCTGTGGTCAATAGGGATGGGCGAACATGGTTTGGATGTTCAGAGTTCGGACTGAACTCAGTCTGTTCGGACATCCGAACCGAATGTCCAAACCGAACTCTCGAATGACTGAACAGTTTGGTCGTGTTTGGATGAGTTCAGATGAGTTCGGGGGCAGGAAAAACATATTTCTGGGGTCAAAAATTAGGTTTCGGTTTTGTTTCGATTTCGCTATTTTTGAATGTTCGGCTAAGTTTGGCCAAACCGAACTCAGCTGAATGGAACCATCAAACCTGAACAAGGGTTTCGAACCGAACGACTGAATATCCAAATCGCGTTCTGTTCACCCTAGTGGTCAAGCAGAAATGCGCTGCACGCCTACCTGGCAGTGACGGCGTACTGGTTGCAGGACCCAGAGCCAGTGTTTGGTAGTGGAAGGAGGGGTCCTTAAATAGGGTATAGGTAGGCCCTGCTTCAGGTGGAAGTAATGGACAGCCCCCACATGTGTTGGAACACCGAGACAGCCCTGACCACCATGGTGAGGGAGTGGGTCATGCCAGGTGCACCCTTCACCAAGGGGTGCATGGTGACACACAACACAGCCAAAATATTGAGGGCAGTCCATGAGGGGGCTTCAACAGCATCCCTTGCCCTCCACACACCCTTCACCTGGTGGTCAGGAATGCTCTGGGCTTGGGGGAGAAGGGGATTGGGGCAGGCATCCTTAGCTCCCTGATCAAGTGGGGGAGGAAGCTGGCTGGTTTCTTTAACCAGAGCATGAAGGGAAGTGACCTCCAGGCAAAGCAGGCAGAGCAAGGCTCCCCAGTACACCAGCTGGTGCAAGATGTATCCACCTTGTGAAATTCAAATTTCCTGATACTCGAGCGGCTTCTCCAGCAGAAAGCCGCCTTGCATCAGGTTCAACTGGTGATGGACAGCGGGGCACCTCCAGGGTATGATGGGGCAGAATGGGAGACCTGGCTCACACGGTCTTCATGCTGAGACCGTTCCTGGCCATGGCAGAGACCATCAGCTCCTCTACAGCCACCATCAGCCAGGTGACCCTTCTGGTCCAGTTTCTCCTCAGGAGGCTGGATGAGATTCTCCAGGTGCGGGATTGTGGCCCTCAGGGCAAGAAGCTGGCAGATGAGGTGCTTGCCTTGGTGTGGCAGCTGAAGGCAGGGCTGAAGGTGTGGTTTGATGAGCTCCTGCACCGGGAGGAATATGTGTTGGCAACCATGCTGGATCCCAGGGTCAAGGACAGTGTGGCATGCTAGACACCGCTCTATGGGCACAGGAAGGGTGAGCTGGTGGAGAGGGTCCATCAGGCAGAGAGGGCTCTGAAGAGTGTGTGGCAGCAGCAGCAGAATGCCCCTAGGGATGGTGGGAATGTGAGGAGCCACACCTTTCAGCTGGCAGGGTCTATCCCTGTCCAGAGCCTTAGCAGTAGCAGTACCAGCAGCAGGCTGAGCAGCAGCAGCAGCAGCAGCACTATTTCTTGTGGATGATGTGGATGGACAGCCCTCCCTGCCTGTAACGTAGGCCCCAGAACCCTGAGGGTGGGTCCTGGGACTGGACTGGCTGATTCTTGAAGCGGTGGAATGACAGCTCCCTGTGAGCAGAATTATGGCCCCAGAACCCTGACGGTGGGCCCTGGGACTAGAGTGGTAGCTTCTGGATGAAGTGGATGGACAGTCCTCCCTGCCTGGAACGTAGGTCCCAGAACCCTGATGGTGTGGTTCTGGGGATGAAGTGACTGATTGCTTCTTGATGTGGTGGAATGGCAGCTCCCTGTGAGCGGAATGACAGCCCCAGAACCCTGATGGTGGGTCCTGGGGCAGGAGTGGTAGTTTCTGGACGACGTGGATGAACAGCCCTCCATGACTGTAACATAAGCCCCAGAACCCTGATGGTGGGTCCTGGGACAGGAGTGGCAGCTTCTGGATGAGGTGGAAAAACAGCCCTCCCTACCTGTAATGTAGACCCCAGAACCCTGAGGGTGGGTCCTGGGACTAGAGTGGCAGCTTCTGGATGAAGTGGGATGACAGCCCTCCCTACCTGTAATGTAGGCACCAGAACCCTGATGGTGGGTCCTGGGACTGGAGTGGCTGCTTCTTCATGTGGAGGAATGACGGATCCCTGTGAGTGGAATGATGGCCCCAGAATCCTGATGGTGGGTCCTGGGGCAGGAGTGGCAGCTTCTAGATGAAGTAGATGGACAGCCCTCCCTCCCTGTAACGTAGGCCCCATAACCCTGATGGTGAGTCTTGGGGCTGGAGTGGCAGCTTTTGGATGTTGTGGATGGACAGCCCTCCCTGCCTGTAATATCGGCCCCAGAACCCTGAGGGTGGGACCTGGGACTGGAGTCGCTGCTTCTTGATGTCGGGTATAACACCTAAATCTATCTTATCTAATCTAAATAAATGAAACTATGGAGGTAAATGTGTGGAAATAGGTGAAATAGGAGGAGGATGGCAATGGATTAGGAGGAACACAAAGTGCTTGGATAGGGAGAGTCCTGAAAACTCCTGCTGACAGGATCAGTGGCTAGCTCAGAATGATATGGAAGGAGGGGAGGGCAATGACTTTTGTTACTTGCTGCACCCGCCTTACCACAAACCCCATTGGCTCCATGCAGCCTAGCCCATGGCCATTTTCAGACTGCCAAGCCAGTGGTCTGAGGAAAAGAGGGATGGTGATTGGACAGGCTGGCTGCTAGTCCAAGCCTGTCTCCATCCCTGAGGCCAGGAAGTCTGCTCCTCAGCTGCACCCCCACCCCCCTGGCCTGCTAGCCAGGGTTTTCCCACCCAAATGTGCCCAAACTCATCTGAACGTAGTCAAACTGTTCAGGGGGGTGGGGTTGGCATTTGGGTCAGCTGTTTGGTTTGGCCATTTGAACTGGCTGAGTTCGGGCCGAACTCTGAACGTCCGAACCGCGTTCACACATCCCTAATGAATACCCAGATTTCTGGGTGTTCAGGCATGGGTGCCGCCCATGTTAAAAGGACCATTGTCATTGGCTTCTTAACTCAGGCTGCTTTCACACCTTACAAAATGAGGTATTTGCTTGAGATAATACCGCGTATTATAATTGCTGAAGTTTTGTAAAGTGTGAATGCACTATTCCCCTTTTATGCTGCAAGATCTCGGGTCATTGTAAAAGCCACATTTGGTAGCTCTTACAATGACCCAAGATTTCACAGCATAAAAGGGGAATAGTGCATTCACACATTACAAAATTCTAGCAATTATAATACCTGGAATTATCTCAAACAATTATAATACCCCATTTTTGTCATGTGTGAAAGCAGCCTCACTGAGCGTTTTTAGACTGACATGGGACTGCCCACCCCTAAGAGCTGCTCTGGGGGTATGGCCCTATGTCTGCCCACTTCCAGCTCCACTTGGGTCCACTTTAGATTGACCCAGAAGCTTCCCCTGGCTTTTGTGCGCGGTGCCCCTCCCCTTACCTTAGAGTTGTGAGCAGATCACCTGACACTCTAGAAAGGCACCAAAACTCTATGGTGTTTCTGGGGCCATGGCCAGCCAGGAGTGGAGTTGCAGCGTGGGTTCGCTGAGCAGCTCCAGGTTTGGCCTGCCTTCTGCTGGTGCCATTTCTGGATGTTCTAGACCGTTGCCAGCAGAGCTGCCCCTGAGGAGGCACAGCTTTCTCTGCTTCAGCATCTGGCAGGCCACCTTCCGACAGACAGGCCAGTCTGGGGGTGAAGCAGGCTGGCACAGATGCCCCCAGTGCTGCCATCCATCTGTTTACACCCAATATAACAGCATTCAAATCCATCATGTTTACACTCTGTTGTCTTACCACATTTTAATGGGCTAATTGACCACTTCATTTCAAACAGCTACTTTCAGCTCTATTACTAAGGACTCTATTCACTTGATGGGCTGCAAACTCCCTCTTGCTAATCAGTCCAACCTCTTTGCACTTATAGAAGGTGAAAGCTCTATCTTAACTACCTGCCTGAATCTCAAAATCTTGTTTGCACACACTTGCCAGCAGAAGTTGATCTAATGAAATGTAGAACTGAAATAAAGAGTAGATTTTTTTCAGACAACTATGTAAATATCTGAATAATATCTGCAAGTAAAATAGATTTTTGCATATTCCCTTATTCAGGTAGTCTATTTCAGGTACTTTTAGTTATTTTGGCTCATTTATTCAGTTCCTTTTGGTTCAGTTATTTTGATATTTCTTTTTATTCTCTTCAGCTGCTATGCGTGCTCACTAATGCTAATAGTCCTGAAATGATGTAACTGAAATACCAAAATACTGAATGAATGGAAAGAAAAGAACTGAAATAACTAAAATATCTGTAAGAAAATATCTGAAATGGGTAACCAAGGAAATGAAATGAACAGTGGTTATTAACCGTTTTGTTGGTTTCAGATTTAATAGTCATGTTCAATTGATTTATTCATTTTCATGAATATTTGTTTCAGCTCTAATGAAAAGTATTATCTCAAGTACTTTGCCATTGGTCTCTCATCCTTCCATCCTGTGTATTAGTACCTGGAATTATTTGGAACCTAAAAACTCATCTTCGACTGGTGTGAAAAATGAGCTTTCAAAATCTTCTTTTATTCCTTTTGTTTTAACTCCTGGTCTGCTTTGGCCACATGTACAAACCTGGGAGAGTAGGCAAAATCAAAAATGGCTCTGCATACAGTGGGTGTTTTCAGACATGACACTAGCCCGCTTTGCCACGGTTTTCCCTACTTTGGCAGAGAGCAACTGTCATGTTTGAAAGTGGCCACATCTCGGGTGCCAGATGTTGGCATGGGATACATCCTGGCCATGGTGGCAGGTAGCCCAGACTGTGACTCAGAGAACTCCCAGTCACATCCCAGGCTAGCCACTAGGGGTGGGACTACCGGATCTACCGGTATCCGATACTGCCAGTATTGGGTGTACTGGCAGTATCGGATTAAACCCGGTAATCCGGGTAAATTGCCGGATTCCCCCCATACCAGATTTTTTACATTGCGGCCATTCAAATGAATGGCTGCAATGTAAAAAAAAACAAAAAAATAACCAAAAACCTCCTCCCTCCGCAAGTCCAGGCTGCGCGGGTGGAAGGGAGGACACCCCCCACCCACCCTGCCCAGCCTGGATTTAAACACCCAAAATAATCTCCCCTAAGTCCCCTAGTGTGGGCTCTGGGCCACCGCCAGTGACCCAGAGCCCGCATCAGCACTGCAGCAGCCAGCAGGTAAGTGTACCAGTACTTTACTGATCCCTTGGGTGGGGGGTGGTTTAACACCCCCCCACCCCAGGGATCACCTTCCCTCCCCACCCAGGGATTAATGCTATTGCCTCCTACCTTGAGCTCTGGGTGGCGGCAGCAGCGATCCGGCAGGTTCAGCGCTGGCTGTGACTGCTGGCTTCAGCACACTACTAGGCCTTCCAGGGAACTTCCAGGTTTACCCGTAAGGCCTAGTAGCGTGCTGAAGCCGGCAGCCACAGTCAGCGCTGAAACCTCTGGACCGCCGCAGCCCGGATCTCAAGGTAGGAGGAAATGGCATTAATCCCTGGGTGGGGAGGTAGGGTGATCCCTGTGGTGGGGGGGGGTGTTAAACCACCCACACCCCAGGGATCAGTAAAGTACCGGTACACTTACCTGCTGGCTGCTGCAGTGCTGGTGCGGGCTCTGGGTCGCCGCCGGCGGCCCAGAACCCGCACTAGGGGACTTAGGAGAAATCATTTTTGGTGTTTAAATCCAGGCCGGGCAGGGTGGGTGGGGGTGTCCCCCCTTCCACCCGTGCAGCCTGGATTCGGGGAGGGGGGAGCTTTTTGTTTTTTTCCATTGATTTCAATGGGGACAGTTCCCCATTGAAATCAATGGAAAAGATCCGGTACTGGTAAACCGGTATTAATCCGGTAAACTGGTTTTTGTAAATCTGGGAAACGGTAAAACCGGTACCCGGTATTTGGCCTGATGTCCCACCCGTACTATATACACATGAAGTCAAAGATTCCTTCCATCTAGCAGGTAGGGATGTCAACCCTCCAGCATTGTGCTGAGGTCTCCAGAAATTAAAGATTAATCTATAGGGCACTGCTGTGATCAACCCAGAAGAAAAATCATGGAGGATTCTCAAAATGAGTATTCTGCTGAATAAGATTTATCTTATTAGCTTCTTGTTAGTTTAGGACATTTGTGGAGATTGGATAGTCCTGTTTTTATGGTACACAATCTGATGCACATCCTAGGCCTTTTCTTCAAGGCCAAACTGCTACCTAGGAAATGAGTTCAGCAAATCACATTCTTTAAAGCAATTATGGCATGTAATGAAACTTCCAGGATGTGTCTAACCACGGTTGATAACCCTCCTAGAGATCCAATAAATAAGCAGGTTACAAAGCATGCGGCAGACACTAGGGGTAGAAGTCAGCACCTTTTGTGCCAGGTCACAGCTAAGGGAAAAACTCAGCTCTTTGAGGATATTTATAAAGATTATAGAGTTGAAACAGGTAGTAAATTTAGTGCCTACAGCAGGGGTGGGGAACCTCAGGCCTGGGGGCCAAATGTGGCCCTCAGTAAGTTTTTATATGGTCCCTTTCCAGTGCCTTGATCTGGCCCCTGGATCCAGTCTCTACCCCCAAGCACTGAAAAACTGAGCTCAGAATAAGGGAGCAGAGAGGAAGGCAGGCACACAAGGGTAGGGGATAGTTCCATAGCACAGATCCATGATCAGGGCCCTCATTTTCTTGACTACACCCATTAAGCACCCCCACCTCCAACATCTATGTGACCCTCGGAGCTCATAATAATTTTCAATGTGGCCCCTCAGGAAAGAAAAGGTCCCCCATCCCTGGCATACAGGTAATACCCACATTTTAGGGTACCACATTGGCTACTCGACAGGTTGCCTGGGTACAGATCAGGTACCCGGAAACCCACAAAGTCTGTAACTTTTGATACAGATTATTAAAATTTCCAATTATCCACTGGTATATCAGGTTGGAAAACCAAAAAATTGGGACAGAAGTAAAAAAACAAAACAAACCAAGACTGCAAGTCAGTTTTCTGGGACCAGAAGTTGACTTTTCAGGACTGGAAGTTGATTTTTGGGACAGAATTTTTGTAAAAAATAGGCTTTGGAATTCGATAAATTGACACAGAACTAAAAATATCAGTACCGGAAGTCAGCATTTTGGGACAATGGATACATGAATAAGGTTGCGATTGGGTGCTGATCAGTACCCAATCTTGTCAGGTAGATTCAGTTACCAGAAACGTGTTGAGTATGTAACTCTTCTTGGGTTCAAATTTGTGGGACTTATTTTAAAAACAATCCCAGAGACAAACTTCACACAAATTGCAATAAGCTTATAAACTTACATTTGACAATCCATGACTTTTACAGAACTATGTCCTGTTAATGGCTAACTGCCTCTCCACCTCACTCTATTTCCTTGTATAAAGAGATGTTTCAGAACAATGCGATTTAAAATGTCCACATAGCTTAGTCCAACTCTCAGAAAATCATACAGTCCTTCTGGTCTTTCTTGGTGGTTGTAGTCCCAGTCACAGCCACTCTTTTCCACCTATTCCTGAAGAGGAAAATCCAGAAAGAAAACCCTGCATGCAAAACAGAACAGTACAACAATATACAATTCAAAATTCCTTCCTTCCCTTTCCATTTACCAAATTAAATTACTTGGTACACTGGCATACAATTGACCACTCTAGATTACCCCTTTCAGTATAAACTAACCTGAAGCAAACTGTTCAGGGCCTAATAAAGGAAAGAACAGGAAAACCAGCATCAGTCTACTTCTTCTCTCCACCACAGCTTCCACCTTAGTGATCCTGTTGTCTTAATTGAAGCACTCAAAATGGCTCCCTGTAACTAGTTGCCATAGTGATCAAAGGAGTACTAGAACTTTCAGAAGCTACTCCTTTCTGGGCATGTGCAACCCTGAGATGAGTCACAACTGCCCCTTTCTAGGATTAACCCAGCCTCTTAAAGAGACATCTTCCCCAACATAGCTGGTTTATAAGTACAGCAAAGTATTCCCTCTTTCCGTAGACAGTGTAAGATCTGATTGTTCCGCCAGGCCTTTACCAAGGGAGATGGGTTGTGTTAGGGAGGGTTTGGGTATGGATTATTTTAATCTGGGGATTTTATGTTGTTTTAATTGTATTTTAGTTATGTATTTTAAAATGTTGCTAGCCGCCCCGACATGCTTATAGCAGAAGGGGGAAGCATATACATTTTAATAATAAATATAAATATAAATAATAAATAAATAAATAGTCCTGGGCTATATCCTTGCCTGGTATGAACTAGTAGTGAATCTGTCTGTCTATTCCAGTTTCTCTCACTGGAGCGAGGCAGTGGTCACGAGACCTCTCTCCTTCAACACAGAGTAACCATGCCTGGGAGTAAGCTTTGGAGTCTTCAGCTGAGAGATGCCCAGGCCTATGTGAGGGAAAAGTCATTTGGGGGGTCTCACCAGGATTTAAAATGGAAAGAAGGTGGGGTTGCTTTTTGTTTTGTTTTTAAAATCCATTTGGGAGCCTCTTGGGAGAATCTAGGGCTTTTTCTTTCTGAGGTTAGCTCTGCTATGGCACTGAGCTGCTTGAAAGTGATGTTTCTCTGGACAGATGAAAGTCTGGAATGATCAATTGTATTACCAGTGTAGCCACTGCAAATTCTCTTCCAGCCATTTCAACCCCATGGGCTCCAGCTTAAACCTACGTGGGGCTTCCCTTGTTTTTGGTCCAGAGGCTGCAGCTAGTGCAGAATGCGGCAGCCCGTCTCCTTACATGAACGGGTCAGTGGGAGCACGTAACACCAGTGCTCCGCACTCTGCACTGGTTGCCTATAGCGTACCGGGTCAGATTCAAGGTGTTAGTTTTGATCTATAAAGCCCTACACGGTCTCAGGCACTCATACCTCGGGGACCACCTCGCCCTCCGTGTCTCAGAGCGATCCCTGAAGTCTACCCGGGGCACCTTCCTGGAGGTCCCCCGTGCTAGGTGGGGGGCCACAATGGAATGTGCGTTCTTTGTGGCCGGGTCGTGATTCTGGAATTTCCTCCTGGAGGAGAATCACCTGGCCCTGGGTCTGCTGGCGTTCCGCCAAGCCTGCAAGACCTCTGGCTGTTCGCCCAGGCCTTCGGAGGGGTAGGTGGGAGATGCTCTTTTATTAAAAAATGATTTAAAATTAATACGTTATTATTGTGATTGTTTTTAGTGTTGTAAGCCATCCCTGGATGCTGTAGGCATGAGGGGGCGGCTAATAAATATAACAAAATAAATAAAATAAAATAAAATAAATATGCTGTAGCAGAGGAATCCTGATATTTCCCTCAAACCAAGTAGCAAATGCCTAGATGCTCTACAGAACTCATGGCCATGTGTTCGCAGCATTGAAGATACGCAAGAAAAACAAACTGGATTTTTGTTCCTTCGGAAAAGGCAACAACACTGCATGTCAAGAATAATTTATTCTATTGGCATTTGTCTTTTGTCTGCTAGGGAATTGTTGCCAAACTGACAACTTTTTGAAATCATTTATTTGTAAATGCTTGACAGACACATTTGTAGGAATACATTTCTCTCTGTAGAGCTGTAGCAAGCAATAATGGATCAAAAACGTAAACCCAGTTTTGTTTAAAAAAAGGAAATAAACATTTTGTAATGTATGCCAATATTTTAATTTTGCAAACAGGATCCATTGAAGTTCGTTTGAAATATCATGGCTGGAAGAAAGGATCTGGATTAGAAAGGTGTAATAGAGGGAGACTCACTAATATTTTTTTATGATCTTTATTAGTGGTGGGACTATCGGTAGAACTGAAAACCAATAAAACTGAGAAACAAGATTTTGCCCAAAGTCCCATCCATACAGCCTGGGCCCCACGTACCTGTGGGATCACCTCATCCCTCATGTCCTGAACCCTCTGCGTGGGTCCAGATCCTCCATAGAAGGGAGACTGATTGGTAGCAGGGTGGATTCATTCTCTCTGGGGGAGCCAAGGCCAACCTCCTGAGTCCCCCGGTTAACCAGGGAAGGGTGCCAAGTCACCCTGGTGGGCGTCCTGATCCTATGGAGGGAGGAAGCCTGATCTGTTCAGGGGTGACTTGGGCTCCCCGGGTTGGGACACAGATCAACCCGCTTTGGGGTACAGGGCCTCTGTAGTGTGACTGGGCTCCCCTCCCGGACTGCAACCTGACAAGAGCTTCTGGGTTTACTCCGTGGCATGGGAAAATAGGTCAATCCATTCAAGGGGTGGGAGGAACCTGACAAAGTCCAGCTCATGAGAGCAGGTCAACCCGCTCAGGATCGGGGCCCCGCTTCTGGAGGCTTGGGCTCCCTTCCTTCCCCAGGAGAACAGGTCAACTCAGGTCCATGAAAAACAACCAAATCCAGAGGATGACCTTTCCACCTGAGCAAGTACTGGAATTCCCTATGGGAACAAACTCAACTCTGGTTCCCTGTTTTGTGTTCCAGGAGGCCGGATGCCTTTGAGCCTTGCCTCCCCCCAACCCCCGCTAGTATTTTCGTGCAGCCGCTTCCTGCCATCCTCTGGGAGGTTACCAAGAGAGGTTTTTTTCTGACCCGACAAGGGTTGTGATTCTGGAGCCCCACGCCGGACATGGAGGAGATCCCTGTCCCCCTGCATGGGTCTCGATCCTCTGTGGAAGGGGGCCTGATTTATAACGGGGTGGATTTGTTCTCCAGGACTGGGGGGGAGGGGGGAGTCCTGACTGAGCTCCTGGAGTCCCCCTGTCCTACTGGGGATGGGTGTCTGGTAATCCTGGTGGAGGTCCTGATCCTCCACAGGGGGGGTTCCAGGGGGTTGAATGAATTTCAGCCTTGCCCCCCCCCCAGTCCTGACATGCACTATTTTCTCACACACCCTTCCCACCATCTTCCGGGAGGTTACTGAAAGAGGGCGGGGGGGTTTCAACCCAAAAAGGGTAATAGAAGAGAAAGGCAGCCATCCCCTTCCTGCCTGCTCACACTCCTGGAGCCCTGCATCGGGCATGGAGGGGCTCCCCAACTTCCCATGTGAGCCTCAGTGTCCAGGACTGGGGGATCCCAGGAGAAGCTGTCAGAGCCCCTGGTCAGACTCAGACAGGCTCCCGGCTCCCCCGGCGGGATGCCAATCCTCCAGGAAAGGAGACCTGATCTATTCAGTTGTGACTTGGGCTCCATGGCCCAGGGAAGAGAGTGACCTGGATGTGGTCCTGATCCTCTGGGCCAGGGTCCTGATCTGTTCACTCATGGCCGGGCCCAGGAGCTCAGGCCAAGTACCTGGAACCATGGGCCAGCCTGGCAGGATGTCCCAACAGGGGTCCCAATCCTCCAGACCATTCTGTCATGGCTGGGCCTGCACGGTCAGCTCCCCAGGGGTCTGAGAGCCGGAGGCATGTCCACGGTGGCAAGGGGGGAGTGGGAAGACCCCTGCTCTTCTCCTCCCACCTGATGACCTCTGGGCCACCATCTTCTCTAGCTTGCTCCCGCTTGCCCCCTACCACCGCTCGTGCACCGAGATAGGTTTGGCGGCTCCCAACCTCATGCCTTGGCTCCATTTGACAAGGCCTCCCTGTGTGGGCTGATAGAGAAGGGCCTCCTTCACGTGTCCTGGAGGGGCCACCTGGATCATCCACGTGTTTCCCCCCTTCCACCACACACCCGCCACCACAACTTTGCCTGCCCAGGCTGGGGAAGAGATGGGTGGCAAGTGATCAAGGAAAGTGCCCAAGCAATGTGCTGGACTGCTGCCAGGACATGCACGCACACACACACACACACACACACACACACACACACACATATGGATGCCACGGCCATGCTGACAGCTGCGTCTCCTACCTGCAATCACATGAGACGGATGGGTGCAAGGCCAACAGTCGTCCTCCGATGCCAGTCAGTCACCTTCCCCACTGATGTGGAAGGCGGGGACTCCCACCATGCACCACCCTTCTCTTTTTATGCCCTGTCAGGGAGGTGGAGCATGAGTGCATGCATTAGGACCTGAAAGATGGTGAACTATGTCTGGGCAGGGTGAAGACAGAGGAAACTCTAGTGGAGATCTGTAGCAGTCCTGATGTGCAAATCAGCCATCTGACCTGGGTATAGGGGCGAAAGACTAATCAAACCATCTAGTATCTGGTTCCCTCTGAGGTTTCCCTCAGGATAGCTGGTGCTCATCCGAGACGCCACCTCTTCCCCACGTGCTTTAGCAGTTTTATCCAGTAAAGCAAATGGTTAGAGGACTTGGGACCAAAATAATCTCAACCTATTCTCAAACTTTAAATGGGTAATAAGCCCGGCCCACTGGTGTGGGGCCAGGTGTGCAATGCAAGCTGCCTAGTGAGCCACTTTTGTTAAGCAGAACTGGCATTGTGGAATGAACCAAACGCCGGGTTAAGGATGCTGATGCTGATGCTCATGAGACCCCAGAAAAGGTGTTGGTTGATATAGACAGCAGGACGGTGGTCATGGCAATCAGAATCTGCTAAGGAGTGTGTAACAACTCACTTGCCAAATCAACTAGCCCTGAAAACGGATGGCTCTGGAACATTGGGGCCATACCCAGCCATCACCAGCCATGCGGTGCCCTCAGAGGCTACACCGCAATGAGTAGGAGGACCACTGAGGTGAGCCTTGAAGCCTAGGGCATGCTCCCGGGTGTAGCTGCCACAGGTGCAGATCTTGGTGGCCAAAGTGGAGAAGGGTTCCATGTGAACAGCAGTTGAACATGGGTCAGTCGGTCCTAAGAGATAGGCGCACACCATTCTGGAGGGATGACCAATGGCCTTCGTTGCCCTGGGACAATCAAAAGGGAGTCTAGTTCAGATTCCTGAATCTGGAGTGGCAGAGACAAGCACCGCAAGGTGTCGAGTGTGGTAACATGAGTGATCCTGGAGAAGCTGGAGGGAGCCCTGGGGAAGAGTTCTCTTTTCTATATGAAGAGCATGGTGCCCTGGAATGAGTTCACCCAAAGAGAGAGAGGGTCCCGCACCTTGGAAAGTGTCGCAGTTCCAGCAGCATTCAGTGAGCTTTTACTTTACTTTAATCAAGACTTATAACCCACCCCCTCATGCCCAATGGCAACTCAAGGCAGCGTACAGCAAAAGATAAAAACATAATATAAAATACAATAAATACAATAAAAACTATTAAAAATACAGCAGATGGGCTCGAATAACCCAAAGAAAAACCCCAAAGAGAGAAAAAATCCTACCCACTACCCGTCTCCCTCACTGAATGCCTGGCAAAACAGCCAGGTCTTACATTGTCTTCAGAGAGAGGGAAGATCCTGAGAGAGGCATAACTCTATCAGAAAGGAGTTCCTGAGCTGATGTGCAGCCACTGAGAATGCTGGTTCTTGACAACCCAGGGGAGAGGGTGTAAATATCATGCCAGGCCATACCCAATCTGCAGCAGGTCTCCAAAGTGAACAGCATCTGGCATGTTAGAAGAACAATATAGGCAAGGGAAGTCGGCAACCAAGGGGTGATTTCAGATGTTACGGGTGGGAGGTTCACCACAGTGAACCCCCAGGGGGGGTGAACATCACAACCACGGGCCAGGGTGGAAAAACGACCCAAACAGACGTGACGGGACCGGGACCACGGCCGGGAACCGGGCTGAACCATCACGGACCGGGGCAGCACAACAGACATGCAGCCGAACCCCTGCCGTGGTCAAAATGCCCAGAAGGCACCGGGCAGGGGCGGGACACAGACATGGCCGCCTGAGGGCAAACGAAGCCAAAAGGCACACAAGGGAACGCCCACACAAGGGAAAAGGGAAGGGAGGGGGGAAGACGGAGAACAGGCTGACAGGCGACACACACAGCACACGCACACACACACACACACAGCGGACCCGCAGCAGGACACACTGCACAACCACACGCCCGGGCACACACACACACACAC